>CM069453.1:38338969-38877239 GCA_035610835.1 Ophiura sarsii
CAATTGTAAATCTTACAGCCCATCTTAAAGGGCACTGAGAGATATGTATTGGAGGGCACCCTCAATTTGACTTGAAATCAGGTTGTTTGCACCTATGTAATACTTGGGCATATAAACAAACTACCATCTGAAACCATTTACCTTAATTCGCCAAATATCGTGTAAAATTTCACAATTTGGTTATTTCGATTTAGATCACATTGTAATTATCAGCACCACTCGACACATAAATTGCTTCTACCAAATTTCTATCTAGCGCCATCATTCAACCCTTTTCCCATCCATAAGTTATTATCATTCAGGGTTCCTACGTACCTAATCTAACGAAACAATTCATATTTTCCAAATTTCATCTTGCTCGGCAATCTCTCAGAGCCCCTTATAACCCTAACCGCACTGAATCTCACTAAATCTCACTGCCAGAAACTATCTCCAGGCACGTGCTGCTGCATTGCCGCGATGACGTCACCTACCGCAGGCATATGTGGCCACGGAGTTTGTGGCCGCATATGACCTAGGGAGTTAGCTCAGTCGGTAGAGGGACAGACTTGGGTGCGGATGGTCCGGCGATCGAATCCCGGGGGGTGCTAGGTGATTTTTCGGGTAAAAAAAATAGCACTTTCTCCCCCCTCCCCCCGATACGCACAAAAAACTAGCTTTACTGGTTAGGGTTAAATCAGGAAAGGGGGTCAGTGGTTACATTTTCCATTCCACCTTAAGTTCAAACAAGACTTTAGAGTGATTTGAGTAAACACGACATGGCATGTGCTGGTGAATGCACTTATGCAATGGAAGACAAATCCGGCATTGGCATGTAAAAGCTATATGTGTATCGATGGAATATGTATTGGTGGCAAGTTCCGACTTCAATTGGAATGGAGTATAGCTGAGTGATATTATATAGGCCTATATTTTCATGACTAGGTATCAAAAGCATAAAAATTGAAAGAAGTCAACTTAACACTTTCCACACTGCGATTAGTTTGACCATACAAAACAGATTTTTCAGAAACGTTTTCCAACTTTCAAAATCTTGTTTTATAAATTAATGAACCAATACTAGACATCTTTATACTTATTTCAATGCATTTCTAATGGTGATTCCTAATATGGTAATGAAATTCAATAATTATGACATTTTGAAACATTTTGTGACTTTTTGTGGAGTGTTAAAACCCTTGTTACACTTAATGAAGTCATGTTCATATTTAACTTATTTTGATTATCAGCTTTGTGAATTGGATTGGAGGTTACAGAGTTCTTTTGTGGGGATGAAAAAGAATGGGGATAACCAAGGCTGGCCATTCATTTGAGCAGCTTATTTGATTAAAAGGTGTTTTTTTATTATTTTAAATTATTAGACTTGACATAAATCAAGCTGTGTATGCCTCTTTATTTAAAAAGAACCCCAAACTTCCCTTATAGAATGTACATTGTACTAGAAATGCTATTATAGACACACCATATGTTATCCCCAAGCAGATTAAAGTGAAATGCAATGTCAACAAAAACTAGGGAAACCACTTATTAATTAAAACGCATTTAGGCAGTAACATTTCCCTATAGCTATCAACATTGTTCAATCCAAGACGTATTATGTTAAATGAATCATGCTAGAAGAATGGTAACTAATCTAAAATTTGATTGAACAATATGAGCAACTTATCATCACATCAGCTTTAACACTTCCATGCTGCAGTCGTCTGCAGCCGACAGTGCCAAAATTTCACAAAATGCTTCAAAAATGTCAGAATTATTTAATTTCATCAGCATATTTGGAATCACCATGAGAAATGCATTAAAATAAGTACAAACATGCCTACATATAGTATTGGTTCAGTAATCCTTGAGATAACTTTGAAAGTTAAGGAAATGTTTTTGAAAAATCTGTGTTGTATATGGTAAACTAATAGCCGCTTGGAAAGTGTTAAAGTCAGCTGAGAAAATGCAATTAACTTTACCTGCAGGAAGCATGTTGCGAAATACTATATAAACAAATCTAGCTTTCAAAACTAGTGCGTTCAAATCCTAGGGGTCTTATTTGATATTGATACAAAGTATATTCAATACAATAATGCAGATATGTGTTCTTATTATTGGTAAGAAAAAAGGGCTGAGACAATTTCAACAATATGGAGAAATGCAAGGTATGGAAACCAATCAAGTATAATACATGATATGTGCTCAATGTTTAAAGGTAGATGACCCGATCACATTTTCGTAACACAGAATTATTTCAAACATACGGAGATTTTCATATCATATGAAAGCTCGTATTTTTCTCATCATCATACTGAAATTTGACGGCCTAAATCGGTATAATTACGGAGAAATCGATGAAATAACGTCGAATTACCGCGAATGGTGGTATACCACCGATATAGTTTGTGTACTACTCAATGGGTACAGTTCACAGCATCTTGTGCGTGTAAAATAAGAACCATTAGAGCTATGCAACTCAAACTTTGGAACACGACTTTTTTAAGGATGACCTTTCATGTAGAATAGAAAACTTCAAGTTGAAAATCGAAATGTGATCGGGTCATCTACCTTTAAATGAGAAGATACCAATTTAACCCAATTGAGCTATTCCATTTGAAATCCATACACCCCTATGGAAGACATGACCTTAATCTTCCCCATAGGGAGTGTAGATTTCAAAGGAGTCACCCATGCAGGTAACCCCACTTGAAACTCACACTCCCTTTGGGGAAGATTAAGGTAATGTCTTTCATAAGGGGAGTATGGATTTCAGATGGAATAGCCCTATGTTCCCCATCAACACTAAAGATCCCCACAGCAATCGATGCTAGTAGCTCCTGCTTCCCCACTCTCATTGAGAGATCATGGCAGTCTATGTTCTCAAAAAACTTGAATTGTGTGGCGTAGGCGCGTAGCCGTCAAGACTGGAACTTCATTCCATTGACCCACGTTTGATTCCCGGGACTGACAGATTCTGGGGACTGGTTGATCATCGTTCCCCCTCATTTGACCCATTTGTCCCCATTGATAGTAGTTTTATTCCCAAAACCAAAGACAGTAGCAAATTTTTGTGTTTTGACAAGCTGTGCTGCGACAAGGCTATGCTGACAAGATACATGAACAGGGATAAAAGTTATAGATGATCCCTTAAAGGGGCACTAAGAGATGTGTTGGAGGCTGCGCCCTCAATTATGATAACAACTGGGATTAGTTTATTTTTATAATTGTATTACATGTATGAACTTACACCTATAAGGATCAAGAAAAATCAGCCATCTTTGTACAAGAAAACGTCGATTCAAAAATGCTCGTACAGCCGCGACGAGCATTTTACGTCCGGCAGTATCCCTCTGCAGTACGCGTGATACATAACGCGAACCATATTTGCATAGAGGGCGTTTTTCAATAAGTAGCGATGATATTGTTTTAATCAAGTTTTGCTGTGTATTTGTTAGTAGAAACAACAATAATGGCAATTTTTAATGTTCATCTTGAATTCTGAAGTAAATTTTTAAGCATTTAAAATTTTCAACACCACTTAATGTCCCTTTAATCTTCCAAATGGAGGGGAGTGGATGGGGTACAGAGTTGGCCAAACTTTAGAACACTGTCAGTGAAATGTTGAGCAACATCTAACAAATCAACATGGTATGCATGATGTGTTGCCAATTATGCAACAGCAATTTTGACGAAGCTCACTATGAGCGTGTTTCTACTGGGGAAGAAACCGCTAATAAACAGTAAGTTTGCCCAGTAGAAATAGGCAGAACGCGCTGAGAATCTGTATTTTTGGTAATCCCAAAAACCTTCACAAACCAGGTTTGGAGCCGGTAAGAATCGGCAATAAACCCATTAGAAACAGAAAGGCGATTAATCTTAGCGGTTTGTGCCGTGAACCGTGTCACGCTGGATTATACACATTGTGAAGCAATCTTTTTTTCAGGTGCGGTGGCATTGTTTGGTATTACAAAAGGTCAAATGTCGTGGCCCATTGACTAGGATTGATAAATCTTAGCGTATATTAGCGTTAACTTTTTGTAGTGCCCCAGTAGAAACACGCTTTTTGTCTAAATATCCTTGCAGTCCGCAGCAATTTTGTTTAAACCAAGTTCATAGGGCTGAATGGTCAGGTTAGGGTGTTGGTTTGGGTTAGCCCTAATGGTTTGTAAAGTAAAGACCACTTTGGATATGAGACGGAGCAGTTTTATACCATAAGGGAATAAACCAATATGACCAAGACCTTCATGGGGGAATACAAATCACCAGTTGCTCAAGTGAAACAATTATCGAAGGAAATGCGCTTGGTTCAGCGTGTCATTTTGAATATTTGTCATGTTGCTAATGTTAACCAGATCTCCACAAACAAGTCACTCCCTAGACGTGAACAGAAACATTGTATAAGCAACTATAAAGGTCTGGAATACGTGTGAATCGTGCAGCGCCACTATTTATCCAAACAGTGGCGGTGCTTCTAGAATGTGAAATAATTACTTTGATATCAAACCAGCTTCCTCCTCGACAATTACAGCAATCAGACTTAAGCTCAAATAGGAAATATAAATTATTTAGGTAATGGTCTTACGATTCAAAGATGATCTCCAGACACAAACTCATCCTAAAGGCTATATGCACTTTTAGGAGGACCTCATATCTATATCATGGACTTGATTCAAACATGCATACATCTCCAAATATTTGGATGATGGTTGTTTCATTTTTGTAAGGTGAACTACAGCTAAGCTCAGCTTTATCTTTCGTGATGAAAAGCTACCATATTGTCACTAAAGCGACCAATTTTCAACCAGTGTATCATCCCAGTGCTATCATATGGCTCAGAAACATGGACAACAACTAAGAGATTGGAGAAGAAGCTAAAAGTCACTGAGAGGGCAATGGAAGGATATTGATTGGCGTTACAAGAAGGGACAGGGTGACCAACACAGATTTAAGGAAGAAAACAGAAGTGAGGGACATACTGGAAATAAAATTTAAAAAAATGGAGATGGGCTGGCCATCTAGCCAGGAGGAAAGACAACAGATGGACTCATAAATTAACAGACTGGATCCCCAGAGCATTCACCAGAGGAAGAGGCAGGCCAAACAGACGGTGGATAGACGACATCATAGAGTATGGCAACGTTACTTGAAAAAGGACAGCTCAGGACAGAGTGAAATGGAAAATTGATGAAGAGGCCTTCCTTCTGCAGTGGAGTGAAATAGGCTAGATAGATAGATAGAACTACAGCTAACACAGCCGCGTAGCCAGCCCAGCCACTCCGAGGGGGCAAGATCCCCATAGATCCCCATAACGGTCCCTATTTCAAAGAAACCAGGTCAAAAAACGGCTGATTTAACATCATGATTTTCCGCCTTTTTTGTCCCCATTTTGCCAATTTCCCCCCGCCCCCCACTCGCTACGCTACTGAAACACACTTCATCCTTGGATATTCCCAAGTGTGAACTTATTTCAATTGGTATTCTTATACTTATAACGCCCATCATATTGGTCTATACCATCCTTGCGATGAGATTTAAGAATTGCTTTTCCAAAAGAATATAGCAAAGAAAATGGTCCTAGCTTTCACCTCACTTCAGACCAATCTGTTGTCCTTCAAGAAGAAAACTAACAACGATTTTGACTTTGGGCTTAATCGGAGGAAATCTGTGGAGATTAACTCATGTATGGTATGTTTTGTGTGGTTACTTTAATGTAAAATTGGAATAGTCAACGATCGCTCTTTCAGACATCTGACGATATCCAGATCTGATCTCTTATCGCAAACCTTTAATGAAGGGTTCAAGAGAGATTTTTGCTGCCATAATGTATCAAAGTCCCATTTCCTGTGAAGAATACAAAATAAGCCTTATCGCCAATCGGAAAATATCCATTGATTATCCTTTTCTGATGCATTGTGGGATCCAGAATGGGACAGATTTTGTCCCTTTGCAATCCCACAATGCAACAGAAAATTAAAAGGATAATCAATGGCTTTTTTCGATTCGCGATAAACCTTATGGAACTGAATTGACCCTATATTAAAAATACTTTCAAGCCACTTGCCGTAAGCTCTGTAAATGCAGATTCAGAGCATGGTGTGAGTACTGAGTACCATTATTTAGACTGCATATTCTCATAATGCAATTAAACAAGTACATGCATGTCTTGAATACAGTGACACAACCCCTGTGCAACTTGTGCACATGACACAACACTGGTTCAGTGAGTGCATACATCTTTAATGCAATGACACAGCCCTTGTGCAACTTGTGCACATAGTTTTTAATGCAATGATACTTGTGTAACTTGTGCACATATCTTTGATGCAATGACACAGCCCTTGTGCAACTTGTGCACATGTCTTTGATGCAATGACACAACCCCAGTGCAGTGGGCACTCCATACGTATCTCTTAATGCCTCTTTAATGCAATGACACAGTCCTTGTGCAACTTGTGCACATAGTTTTTAATGCAATGATACTTGTGCAACTTGTGCACATATCTTTGATGCAATGACACAGCCCTTGTGCAACTTGTGCACATGTCTTTGATGCAATGACACAACCCCAGTGCAGTGGGCACTCCATACGTATCTCTTAAGGGGGCTGTCAAGTGTCAGAAATAGCTTCCGTAAAACTGCCGTAACTACGTCATTATTCATATATTCTATATACAAGTATACATTTGTTTGAAGGAAAGGGTTCAATAAATCTTACCATGAACATGAAATTGCTCTAAAAAGAACCATTTTGGAGAAAATCATAAAAAACGAGAATTTTGACCAGTCTTCAATTCGGACAAGGTAACCAAAAAAATATTTTCTGAAAATCTGTCCTTTTACGATTTTTGTAATCTTAAGAAAATTACCCTGGTTCCATTTTTTTTTTTTTTAATATCTGAGATATTTTTTTATTTATTGACCAAATAAGGCAACAAAATGGGATTTTTAAATACAACAAACGTGAATTTCCACAAAATGATCCGAAAAATCGGAAAATAGGCCTAAAACAAAAAAACAAAAAAATGGAACCTGGCGAAGATCATGGTTGTTGCGTTAAACTTACTTGCTGTCCATCAGATGCAGATTGTATTGAGTTATCGTGTCTGTAAATCGTATTTTTACTCAAAAATGAACATAAAGAAATCAACCGATGAATGTGAAAAGTGACAATACCGCCGTTTGATCATGGTTTACGGGGAAATACACCTATTTCAAATCCTGTTCTTTAGATATTGTGGGAAGCATATAAATCCCCAACTTCGTGCAAAGTTTCAGTACAAACCGGTTTTTTCTTGGTATCAAAATAACCTCAAATGTGTGTTAAAAAATACCTTTTTCATGATGTCGAGTTGTGAAAAAGAAGCCATACCATTTCATGCGCATTCGAAGTGCGTTCACAATTTCCGGGAAGCGTAACGCATGAAAGCGTGTGCGTTAATCGACAATGAGCGCAGACGCGCGTGGAATGTTTTGAGTTGGCAAAATAAATGGTGACGCGTGCGCGTTGAACCGGTTGACAAAGATTAGGACGCTCGTGTATTAATTTCTGTGCGCAACACTCTGCGGCTAATCATCAGAGTTTATCATTGGCCCAGTATATCATATAAAAATGCACCGTGGCGGGATTAGTGAGTATATGGGTGTAACAAATCAACACCTATCCTATAAAGGACTTAGTAAAGGAGAGAGAAAAATTGAAAACATAAGAGAGAAAGCAAGAAATGGGGATGAAGATTTAATTTAAGACCTGTCGTTTGGTAGGCCTACATGTTTTCTCTTCTTCTACTTCAGATATTAAAAGAGACGGAATCGGGTAAGCTTCTGATTAACATGATTAATATGAGTCACGTCACGAATTGTAATTTCATAGTAAAAGGCCACAATATGCCACCTGAACTTGATCCTCGTTATGCCATCGCCACTGAAAAAAGAAACTGAAATATATGTCCGATAGGTCTAATGTTTAATGAAGCAGGAAAATAAAATTAACGGTTTGTAAAATGACTAGGCCTATAGGAATTGTCTATGGGTAAACTGTCAAGCGAACGAGTAGGACCCTAACAGTAGCATATCAGCAGAGTGTCCCCCTCCCTCGACGGATTTGACCGGGTAGAACAGCTCAAACTACCGGGCTAAAAGGTTTTATTTTCTGTAAATACAGTGGGTTGGGGAACAAGGGCCCCAATTTGAGTCGGATGGGGTGGATTTTGAGAACACCCCCACCCCCCACCCCCCCCCCCCCCCCCCCCCCCCCCCCCCGTTTTCAAATGTCGGACTCGGCGGCGGCAATCCTCAGCCTGTAAAGTCAAAGCCTACCGGGAAGATACCATTTCCCCCTCTGACAAGCGATCTCATCAGATACGCCACTGGCGGGTAATGGATCACATTTCACAGTAATTAAATGATGAGTATTTTCCATTAGAATGGACTTGGATCCTTTTAAAATTGGTTTGCTATCTACCAAAGATAATTATTAAATAGTGATTGTTCAGTGTTATAACAATAGCTCTATTAAGCATTTCGGTTGGATCTCTTATAAAAGTAGTTTGCTATCTACTGAAGATAACAATGATAACGGTGAAAACACGGTCATTATTAACAATTAGCTCTAGTAGGCCTATATATACTAACAGTCATGTGGGTATTTCCATTACTGCATAGATGGTTTTATTATTTATTGGCTATCCCTATGAATTGCCTTGTCACCTATACCATTGAAACTTTTTTCATTGAGAGGACACAAAAGTACAAGGATATCAAAGGTGCAACCACACATTTAATTAATCAGGCCTATTGTTTACATCTCATAACTTCGTGATAAACCAAACCGATGTTACCCTTTTTTTTTGAGGGGGGGGGGGGGGCGGGGGGGGCGGTCTGAAATATAGAGCATCCTCTCCCACCATAATCCCATCCCTTTCACCTTTGCTTTCAGTCTAGAACATTCGGACATCATTGATTCAAAAATATGAATGATGGGCCATTTAGCGATCGAAATGGGAAGATCTGTGTTCTTTGTTCAGTCCGAATTTCATTTGGAATGTTCCAGAATGTTATATTATTCAATTTAACTATGACATTTTAGAAGGATTTTTTAGAAACATGACTTGTTTGGTCGTATAGGCCTACTTCTGGTTATCTTGGAACTTATTTTGTCTCATATTATGGCATGTCACCAAACCGTAGGCCTAACAGCGGGGCCTTAAACCCGAACGCAACTGAAATAAATGAGCTTATGGATATTATATTAAAATACATGCCAGGAGAGGCTGTCCATCCCTGCTCTCCATGGCCCTATACCCCCCCCCCCCACTCCACATGTCGTGTTTTTGATTGCCGCGTGTGCACATAACTATACAAAGTTAGACTATAACTTATGAGATAACCATGTGAACGATTTTATAGCATCGGCTCATCGGCCCGCCGAGGATGCTTCTCCGATCATGCCCATGTAGGCTTAGGTAAAATGGCACTTATAATTGATATTATGTTTGATATAACTGAATGACAAATTAATACACCGAGTTGAACTAATTGAGAACTAGCTAACTTAACAACGATACGAAGTAATAGGCCTACCATATTCAGTAATGACAATAAATAGATAAACAGGTAGGCCTATTGGATGGACGGGGCGGGTGGAACTAGTACAGGAAACCCATACGTTGGTCGTTTTTTTCGTTTTTTTTTCTTCCCCCTACCAACTACTATAATGGGGACAGATAGTGAAACATGCAAAATACCCTATGATGAATAATACCAACTGATGACAAATATCACTAAGTATGATTTGTTGTACTAGGGTGGAACGGACTTGTAGGCATACAACATCGAAAGGTCAAACAAAAACAAAACATTAACGTCTTCGGATAAAACCCGATGTAAGTCTTTTTGATACTCGATCCTTACAATGTTTCACTCCGATCATGGATTCAAAATCTTTCTCTGTCCTTTATTTTTTATCTTTTTTCCTTCTCTCTTTCCAAACTTCTTGACACTAACGCTTGTGCTAAAGCCTTGTTTTACTAATAGGCCTACTTGCTTCAGGCTCAGCCACACCCCGGCAAAAATGACGGTTTGATTAGTCGGGCCTCCGATGCGTAAACAATGCGTATGAACAAGCCCTCAAACGCGGCAAAAACATAGCGGGTAACGCAGCACGCACTGACGGCTTTCGAAACAACAGCGTCGCGTATTTTAAGCGAACTGGCGCGTGATAATTTGCGTGAAAAACAAAACACGGGATACGCGGCGCATGGGAGTTTCGCTGATCCCCTGCGGGCAGACTTTTCTATTCTACTTTGTCAATGATCACAATAAGGGATTTTAAATCCTTCTAAATAGGCTTTTGGAATGTCAAAATTGAAAATTTCTTTGCATGTACTGATAGATAACACTCTGAAGTTTTGAAAAATGAAGAAAAGTGGAATTCCTGGAAAATACGAAATGACACTTGACAGCCCCCTTAATGCCTCTTTAATGCAATGACACAGTCCTTGTGCAACTTGTGCACATAGTTTTTAATGCAATGATACTTGTGCAACTTGTGCACATATCTTTGATGCAATGACACAGCCCTTGTGCAACTTGTGCACATAGTTTTTAATGCAATGATACTTGTGCAACTTGTGCACATATCTATGATGCAATGACACAGCCCTTGTGCAACTTGTGCACATGTCTTTGATGCAATGACACAACCCCAGTGCAGTGGGCACTCCATACGTATCTCTCAATGCCTCTTTAATGCAATGACACAGTCCTTGTGCAACTTGTGCACATGTCTTTAATGCAATGACACAACCCCAGTGCAACAGGTGACACAATCCAGTCCAATGGACACACAGGTCCCAGTGAGTAGATGGTATTTAATGCAACGACCCAAATCATGTGCAACTGGTACACATGTCTTTAATACAATGACGGAAAACCCAATTCAACGTGTGGCACATGTCACAAACCTAGTGCAATTGTCTTCAATGCAATGACACCGTGGGTACAATATGTACACAATTGGACTTATCAAACTATCACTGTAATACATGGAAAATGCATTCACTGGATCAGAGATAGGTGAATCAGCAAAGATTCTGTTACACAATGTATTAGGCCAAATAAAAATAAAAACTAGTTTCTCATCCTAACTTTGGAAAAATTGTGGATGAGGGCAGTATTTTAATGTATTTAACAAATTTAAAAAAAGCAAAATCTCCATTACCAGCATGGTATTTCATGATTGGTTGTGTAACCCGAAGAGGGCAAGGCCATTGTAAAATCTTTTTATGTCATGGTTCTGGGGGGTTGTTTAACACAAAACCTGTTTTAAAATGCTCATTGGACTAAAGCAAATCTATTACCGAGATGTCAGCCTTTTAAATATTTTAACAAAAAAGATATGGATGAAATTAAAAAAATTACAGAATTCCTGAAAGTGGATGTGCGAGGGGACAAGAAACTATTTTTATTTATTTTTTGCCTTATAAAACAAAAGACAACAGGATTGAACCAGTCAGCTTGGTCAAGGTGGCAGGGAGGGCATCGGGATCGGTCATCTCTGATATTTATAGTGATATGCATTGAATCCTGACACGGTGCCATAAGATTTTATCTTACGTTCCGCTTTAGGCATAGGAAATATCTAACTTCGCTAGATATATCCCTGAATATGGCATCACATCCTGGACTGGCCACAGGCAACATGAGTCAGGAATGAGTCTAAAGTTGTAAGGGAGGACTCTAATATACCATGATGGGTGAAAAAGACAATTCTTTTTTTTACCCCAAGCCATTTATTAACACTCTCCACGCGGCAGGCGTCTGCAGACGACATCCCAAAATGTTACAAAATGTTTCAAAAATTTCAACATTATTGAATTTCATCACCATATTTGGAATCAGTGTGAGAAATGCATTGAAATCATTATAAACATACCTAATATTGGTTCAGTAATTCTTTGGAAGATACACTTTGGAAGTTGGGAAAGGTTTTAAAAATCTGTTTTGTATATGATAAAACCAATAGCCGCATGGAAAGTGTTAAGGTTCTAAGTAATAGATGCTACATAGCCCAAGTTTTCTAAATGTGTTGCACTGATGATGTACATTAGGTTTCCCTCTTGTAATCATATATCCTGGCAGTCTATGAGGAAGAAATCTTTTATATAGGTAAATAAAAATATGCACAAAGTACACAGACAGTTTTTAGATTTTGTCTCCGATTCCAATCCTAGTATTTATGTACACTCCCTTACAGTTATTCCTGTATTTTTGACAGTAGCACACCTCAACACTACATGTAAATCCCCAGATGCAATGAGAAATTGTTAAGCAATTTTTTGCAGTAAAAAATAAATTACATTTGTAAAGCGTCTAATACAAAGGTTTTGATGCGCTGTACAATCCCGGTGGTTTCTGTCGACATTGACTTTGGGTACGCATGATCGCCGAAAAGGGGGAATTTTCATATCTTGACATTTATGTCCGTGATTTTCTAAAATTAGGGGTGTTTTTTTAACCTATGTCCGCGAAAAATTAGGAAAAAAATGGTAGGCCTATAATATATTTGAAGACCCCATGACCGCTCCTCTGTGCATAATTGTTAAAGGCGATATTTTGAACCAAATGTGTCCTCAAATTTGCACAAAATAGGGGGACTATTTAGAAAGTGTCCTTGTAATTTGTAATGGTAAAATAAGGGGTGTTTTTTCCAGGCAAAATATCCTCGTTTTTGCACATAAAGGGGGTCAAACGAGCAAAATTGTCCTTGGAAACATCGTCAAATAGGGGTATTTTTTCCCCTCTGAATATGAAGAGAAAACACCGGGTGTACAATACATTATACAATATTGAAAAGCACACAAATAGATAGTTCAGTGCAATCGTTTCTGTATAGGCCAAGCGTGTGCAACCCACGGTCCGCCAGCCTCTAATTTGCGACCCGCGAAGCAATCCCAAAATTCCCATTGACGCAACCCGTTTTAACATCCTAGGTTTACAGAAATAGCAGATTGACTTAGTGGTGTGCTCCCTTATAATTTGTAGGGTGACACGCTGCATTTAGTAAATATAACTCAGACGTGATTGCGTGGTAAAATCCCTGCTTAAAATGGCGCTTGCAGCAGCGAGAAAAGTGGAAATTACACGAAGAGAAGCGGGTATTCAATGAGCAATGGACTGGGGATCTTTCTTCCTAAGCTTCCCCACCCTTTGTTACTCCTCCTCCTGACGTGTTTTGGAATGTTTGACAGTCACTGCGGCCCGTGAATGGATCTCAAAATCACGATGAGGCCCGGGTGGTAGAAAAGGTTGCACATGCTTGGTATAAGCTATTATACTGCTGGTTACTGTAAAGCACTATCATTTCGCAGATTACTCTAAAAGTATTCATTTGATTTTATGAATGAGGTATCAAACTATGAAGAAGAAATTTGCTCATTTAATGTATATCTCAGATTTTTGGTATCGATTATTGATTTTGGATTGGCCAACATCAAAGCGTCTGGTCATGGACTTTTTGTGTTAGGTGTATTTTGCATAACTAATTGTGACCCGTCACATCAAAACATACCTCTTGGGGTAAAAACACGCACAAATCAAGCTTTCAATTGATACCTCATAATTGATGATTAGAAGCTTAACATTTCCTTTTAATTTCTTAATTTTTTTCAAGACATTTGACTTCATATCCAGAAACTAGAAAAACCTACAAGAGGTATATTTTGATGTAACGAGTCACAACTGTCATCATTCAATGCTCTTCATTATCGATGCTTCATATGTGGTTATAAATTTATACAGAAATAGTTCATTGACAACTTTTTAACTATTGACTATTGATCTTAGTGTGCAAAATTAATAATTTTCTTCAAAATATGCGTAATTTTGTACAGATGTCAGGGTTTCCTGTTAGTTGTCAGAGCCTGGTTGTCACAAATAAAATAAGAAAAGTTTGTCACGCACACGTTTCAGAGTCACATGTAATTTCCTAGTTCCTATAGAATTGTCAAAACCCAGAAGCTTGATGGAATGCTCTGTGAGTTTTATAGGATAGTTTTATGGGATTTGGATTACAAGTCGGTGAGAAAACGATTAAACTCTTTACGGATCACAAACGGTCACAAATACATTCTGCGTTACAAGTGTCATCGTATTGGACGGTATGATTTATGAATCGGGCTGCATTTGAATGAGAATGACTGCTTGTTAAGACATGTTAGAGGGGTAGGTACTTTGCTTCTTTTGGACTGCACCCAGGGGGGGGGGGGGCACTCAACCTTTTTTGGGTAGGGGTGTGCTGCACAGGGTTTCAAAAAGGGGGGCTACAGAACTGAACTGATTGGATTTTATGACGAAAAATAGGGTCTTAGGAACTGATTTTTTCAAAAAAGTAGGTCTTGAGAACTGGCCTATAGTTCAAAATTTTTGAAGAATTGGGGCATTGGAAAGCAAAATTTCGTGATTTTTGAATTTTCAATAAAATGAGGGTCATAAGAACTGATGCAGGCTCAAAAGGGGGGGTCATAAGAGCTAGCAGCAGAGGGTGAAAAAGGGGGTCTTCAGTGCAGCACATACCTATACCCTTTTCCAATGTCAGTGCCCCCCCCCCCCCCCCCTGGACTGCATTGGCAAATTCTGAAAGCAAAGCTTGATCAGTTGTTTTCTTTTCCTGTTAGTGCCATTGAAAAAGCTTCCAAAAGTATGAAACACAAAATCAATGCCAGTGACTGACAGATTTGAAGGCAAAAAAAGAGATCCGATTAATGCTCGTAAAGTGTCACCTTTGGCAAACTTAGCTATGTAGAAATTTAATCTTTATTGGAAAATGTCTGTGTCTGTGTTTTGTAAGACAACATTTTATTGCATGGAAAGTTTGATTTTGGTAAATTAGACTTGAATCAAATTTAGGATGTTTTTGAAGACCGATTTATAATTGTAGAGATTTTTGTTTGATTTAAGCTGTATTGGTTAAATTTGAAGACGTTATTTTTAAAGAAATATGCTGAATTTGGCTGTAAATTCAATCTTAATTTGTGAGTATATTAAAGGTGTATGTTCCGATCACTTTGGATTTTTTTTCACATCAAGACGTTTTGATATAAAAAGGAAACCCATATTTTTCTCATTATTTCTGTAAAATATAGGCGCAAGATATGTTCCATTTAGTAAACGGTATAGGCTAAAATGCAGTGAATTACCGCCAAAGGTGGTTAACCACCCAACTAGTTTATGTACTCTGTGGGCAAATTTCATGTCACCTTGTGCTTCTAAAATAATAACCATTGGAGTTATGCAACTCAAACTTTGGAATATGACAATTTTAAGGATGACCCTTCATGTACAATAGAAAACATCAAGTTGAAAATTGGGCCAAAAATCGGAACACCTACCTTTAAGCTGATTAAGCTAAGTTGCATTAGTTACCCACCAATTTCCTCTAGGTTAATTTCTTTCATTTTAAAGCTCTCAGGATTGTGTCAAAATCAATTTGGGATATTTTAATAATGACATTTCTGGTTTGGTTGTTTTATATTCAATTTGAGCGAGTTGTCATCATGATTTTTTTTCTCCAACCAATAAAATTCCTCGTGTCATATCCATAAGTAATTACGGGTTTGGCACTGTGTAATTTCATAAAGTTGTGTTTCCTTGAGGAATATTATCATCTGTTCATCATGGTACGCTTCCTTTTATCCCTGTCATGAACAGTTCTGATATAAAGCGTGATCGTGTGATTCAGTTTGGATGTTGTGACTGGTACAGACATTCCTGTCACAAAATCAATACAGATGTGTGAGTGATGTAACACTCACTCCAGTATAGCGTAACTAGGGTCTTCAATTATTTATTTTTAGGGGGGGATGTGGGGGACAGGCATGTCATCAGGGGGGGTTTGTCATTTCATTTGGGGCATGCCTTCTGGCAGTGGGGCAAATGCTGCCTACCCCCTCTGGTTACGCCCAGAGGGTGATTTAAGGAAGCCCCAACATTCACTACGATATGATAAAGGAAGTAATTGACATCAAAATCGCTCCTTTAATTGCCTATTCTTTTGCATGTAAAAGACACCCGATAGCCACTTTTCAAGTGCTTCATTCTCTGCGAAAAATCAGTCGATAAGGATTTTGAAAGCAGATTCCAAAAGATTAGAACGTTCTCTAACATATGAGTGTCACATTTCTCTTATCGACTAATTAATTACTTAGAAACAAGGCATGGTTCCTTCCTAGAAAACTTCTGAAACCATCGAGCTGGCGTATCAATAAACAGGAGTCATGCCCATTCAAACAGTTTTAAACAATGGGATTGATACCCAACATCTAGAGAGGCCCTGCATATTATGACTACTGTTCTTTGTTCGCCAAAACTATAAGAAGCTAGTAATTCCATTTCATTCATGCGCGTTTACAACACTTTCAAAAATCCCACGTCAATTCAAAGAATAATCTGAATCACTGCTACAACGCGCCAGTGACGCATGGTTGATTCTTTCTTTTCTGTAAAGCATATCGATGAATAATAAGTGCATGGCCTCTCTATTGTGGTTGACTGCAATACCACTGAATACATGTAGCGCACACGGTCACACAGCTCTGTGATACTTTCAAAATAATTTACAACACAATTACTTTCATGGTTCACTGATGTTTTTGGTAGCTGTGCGTAGCTACAGTGGCGGGTGAAATCCAGGGTACAACAAATTCGCAAGGGATTATGGGGCTTCCTTAAATCACCCTCTGGGTTACGCCACTGCTCACCCCTTAGGCCAAGAAAAATAAATGGTTTGATTGTCCTTGTCCACCAACTCTAATTTCGGAAAATTCCAGATTTCTTTTTCTCCAGAATTTTGCTTAACAGAAATACTCTTAAATATTTTGAAAACAATTTCTTTAACTCTTTTTAACTGTTTTAAAACATGAATAAAGTAATTTAATAGTTCAATATCCCAAGTCATCTTATTTAGCAACTATTTTAAAGTTATACATCTTTTGAATGTGATTTAATATTTAAAAAAATCAAAAAACAAAACAAAAAGAATCCGACCGCCCGACCCTACTCTTTGTAGGGGAACTATGGACAAACAAACAATTTTTTTTTTTTGCCTTACAGATGTAACACTAATGCACTTATCAATTGCAAGGCCAGCCCCATGGGACCCGGGACATGACTGGGACCATGCGGGGACTGTACACGAATGTACAAAAACCGGTGCCCGGCTATGCGGGGGAGTGTACGGGATGTACAAACTGTGCCCCCGCTAGCCAGGGCATGTAGCGGGGATGTACGCAGGGTACACAAATGTACACCCCGGGCGTAGCTATACATAAGCTAGATATGCGATGCATTTGGCTGAATAAGCCTAATAACACATAGGTAATACGTAGAAATGCATTCCGTTATGGTTGCAGGAAGAAATTAATCAACCCGTGGACTGTAGCTGGGGCGTACACTTTGTCCTGGGTAAGGGTGGCCGGGTCTGTACACTTTGTCCCGGCCACTTGGGGCCGGGACTGTTGCGGGGATGTACACTAAATGGTGCCCCGGCCCTAATCCCGCTATCCCCGGGTCCCCCAGGCCGGGGATGCAATTGATTAGTACATAACAGTCTTACTATGGAAACATTGTGTCAGATTTGCCCTGAATGTTGACCGTACTCTTTCTCCCCTAGCTAAGAACTAGTATCACTACTGATGTTGGCAGACCACATGAGCTAACAGTTATGCCGCTGGACATCAGTGTTCTATGAGCCAAGAGCGACCAATTCCAGTTATACCCAGCTTGTCCTAATAATTGATGTGATTTCCTTTTGTCAAAATCAACTGACATAGTATCTGACATAAATAACTTCCTCCACCATAATCCTTTCCATCCCATGGGGTACATCTTTAACCATGTTAACACACAGACAGTTAACATCCCTCTGTAGACATGGTAGACGTCTGATGTATGTGCTAAACTGTCTCTGATTGGCTACTTAATATGATTTAGTCATCTAATGAGCCAATCAAATTAGTTTCCAGATTACAAACCCAAAAGCCTTTTAATCAAGCAATAATTCAGCCGGTTTAAAAGACATTTGTACCTTAGGAATAGTGAAGGGTTTTTTTCTGGCGGTGTTGGTTGTTAACACTTTCCACACGGCTATTGGTTTTACCATATACAAAACAGATTTTTCAGAAACCTCTCCCAACTTTTAAGGTCTATCTCAAGGATAACAGAACCAGTACTAGGCATGTTTGTACTTATATCAATGCATTTCTCATGGTGATTCCAAATATGGTAATGAAATTCAATAATATTTGAAACATTTTATGAAATTTTGGAATGTCGTCTGCAGGTATTGCAGGTTCAATTTTTCAAAAAGGGATGAACATAAACTAATTTTTTGGTGATTTTCAAAATGAGGGTGATTTTCAAAATGAGGGCTTTTTCATGAGGGTGAAAAGCAGGTAAAAAGACCCTTTTTTATTAAGAATTAAGAAAATTGCTGAATTTTGAACGGAAGAATATTTTGATGCCAAAGCTGAGTGGGGAGCCAATGGAGCTGAGGTTTCAAATGGCCGGTATTATATTCATAATAACTAGTGTATATGACCATAAAAGGCACAACATGGGTCTCTACTTTGCCATATGAACACCCACTGGAAATTTGAGTAGCAGACTGCAAGCATTTGTACAACTTTGTTCTCGTCTCAATTTCAATTCTAGTATAAGTATCACGTTCAGCTAATCCAAGCGGCATGCAGCTATTTGCAGATCCTCAAATTTCAAACAGCTTTTCAAAATTTGCGATTTCCTCAATTCTGAGGAAGTCATTCATGACTATGGTTCAGTCAGAATGGATCGATAGGGAAATCATGTCCTAAGAATAATATCATGTTTCATTGCCAACAACGGGGACAATGTATGACATTGAAGTAATTAATTAAGCCCATTGTTGGTGATTAACTCACAGGCAAGTTCAAAACCAATGCACTATTTCCCTAATTAGTGCGGCAGCTAATTGAGAAGGGAGCATGTGCTTAGGAATATTAATTTGTCACACAATTCACCTGGGTGAGTTTGGGGTGTGTGTATGTGTGTGGGGGGGGGGGGGTGGTGCACTCCAATATAAAAAGTTGTAACTATTGAATAAAAATACCATTTTTTATCCCTGTTACGGGTAGGATTCACCTATAAGGGTTACTTTTTGTCTTTGAAAATTGGTTGCTGAGCATTCACGGGGAAGCTTACAACTTTTACAAATGAACACAGAACAATTTCATTTTTAAGGTTCATATGAAAACCTTCATACAAACAAAATCATTTGACTCCAGGATGTTCACTTGTCTACCCATAAAAACGGACGACCTATCTCAGACAGCGTCTGTATTTTAACCCCTTGAGAAGTTAATCATTATTAAAGTAAGGCAAACCAATTGATGTTATAGCTGTTCATTTTGATCAATGTGGAGGGAGTGTTTGAGTCGGGTACAGATCATGGGTGTGCTTATAGCAATATTAATTTGTAACGCAATATTTATTTGCTGCTAATTTTGAATAGTAGAGTGTTGGAGTCATGTAGGTATTGATCTGGGGGGGGGGGGGGGGGGGTTACTTTTATTTTTGAAAGGGGGAGGTTTGAAATCATGACCCACTTTAAAGGGTGTTTTCACCTAAACAAATGGCTGATTTGACTGGTCCCCCTCCCCTGTGATTTGGGACCAAATGTTTAGGGTTTTCCAGCACAAATCATACCCCATGTTAAGGGAATTTTTGCAAAAAAAGCGACACATTTGGGCGGCACATACATGTATTCCTTATATACGTAAGAACACCCTCCCCAGGGTATTGACATCAGTGATGTGCGCATGATATTAATTTTTGGCACCATTTCTTTTTCAGCCACCTGAGACATTGTTAATAAATAAGGCACAAAAAGTTGTTCTGTTGTCCAGTATATAGTTCGCTGGTAATTTTGAACACTATGGTGGTTGGATCATGTAGGTAATTGCAGATGTGCTTTGAATATATATGGTAACCCTACTATAATTTCAACCTTAAGTGAATTTGCTCATCACCACTGAATTGAGAAAAAAAATGTTGAATCAGGCCTGTACATAATCAGGATTTTATTCGGTTGGGGGGGGGGGGGGGGGGGTCACATTTAGTCAAAAGTGGACTATTTGACATGGTTGGGAGGGGGGGATTAGGCAAAAGTGGACCTTTTACAAAAATGTTGACTTTTTTCAACAAAAACGTGTACAAAAAACCATTTCTTTTTCTCTCGCTACGCGAACAGCATTTTTAAAACCTTTGGGAAATTTGGGATTTGGGGAAAAGACTCCCTCCCCCAACCCCCACCCCCAGTTACGGACCTGTCCACAAACTCCCAGCTTCAACTGCCGCTCTTTTATCTCTGGAAAAAAACTGTTACTATATAAGGCAGTGTTCTTACAAGTCATGGAAATTCCTGGAATTCCTTGTCATGGTAACTCATAGAAAGTCATGAAAGATTGATCTACCAATGGAAAAAGTTATTGAATTGTTTACGTCCCAAGAATGATGATGCGCAGTATTTGGCTAGCGATGTCTTTCAGTTTGCAATTTTGGAACAATATTCGTCATGTTGCATGTATACCATACTTATATTGTAGGCCTATCGTTTCAGTATAATTAGGCCATATAATCACAGAAAGTCCCCCCAAAACACTATTTCAGCTGAAGTACCATTACTGGGCATTTTAGACCTATATATATGACATTATGTAATTTATAAAACAATAAACATGCGTAAGTGGGGAGTTCAGGCGGTTGTAACCTGGCTGCATAGGGAGGTAAACACTATACACATATAGACCTTAGTTTCAGTTTGATTATTAGCTTTTGTAGATTTGAAAATAGTAAGAATTAGTCATGGGAAAACTAATGATGTTCTCCTGAGAAGTCAAAGGATTTGATTATCAAATCTGTTCCAGAACGCTGTAAAATAAAACCCACCCAATTCAGGATTATTTAAAATGAGAGGATTTTTGAAATCCTAGAAATTGTCATATTGGCAAATTATATTGATGAGTAAATTGAAACTATGCTGTGATCGAGACGAAAAATGTCCAAATTAGTGGTAACTGTGATTTTAGTGAAATTTACAAATCAGGGCATTGTGTAGAAAACAGACTTAACATATCTAATACATAACACTTTGAAGTTTAAAATCTGAAAAGTGACTCAATTACTATTAGACTGAAATATAATAAAGCTTGTATGAAGTTAAATCTGAAAAGTTATTTTTTAAATGTGACATTTTACAGGGATTAAGTAGGAAATAGAAAACATTTTAACTGCACAAATGGATACTGATAATTAACCTATTAATTTTCGGAATTCTTGAAAAGTTTGTTTTTGACTCCGGATTATAGTAGCCAATTTCATCAACAGTGGCTTTGACAAGCATAAGTCTTTTTCGCGTTAAAAAAGAATAAGAAATGAGAAATGCGGTCAATTTCCATGCAACAAATACGCCAATTAGTCTAATGTTTTGACGGAAATCAATTTATGTTTAACCCGTTTTCTTGTTTGTGTTCACATCCTGTGTGGTAGTATGTAATAGGGTGAAGGTATACATTATCCAAACCCTATGTAATATAATTCTGATCATGTTTTATGTACCGTATTATCCCTATTAAGCGTCCAGGGCGGTTAGCAAAGTCATTTTGGGTGGGCGCTTATTATGTTACCTGTTTTAAACTCATTTATCGTACTAAATTAAATGTACAAGTCGTCATTTGAAGATGCTGACCATTTGATGGTCATTTGAAGATGCTGACCATTTGAGGAGGCTGACCATTTCATGTACTAAATGAAATTATATGTACAAGTGGTCATTTGAGGATGCTGACCATTTGAAAAGGAGGGCGCTTATAAGGGATTGTTTGTTGGTAGTCATTAAGAAAAACAGGGGTGGGCGCTTATAAGGTCCTAGGCGCTTAATAGGGATAATACGGTAAAACCTTATAAGGAATACAGCAAATTACCCCTTTTTGTCCAATAAAAAGCTGTTTCTGTTTTACTCGATCAACATCAAGCGGTAACTACAGCATCTATCAAATGACATAGCAGTATCTTGTGTCATATTTTCCACTGGAAACACAATCTCACAATGCTTTTTGTAAAACAAAGAAACAGCTCAACTAACTGAAAAAGGTGGTTTCTCTTTAGATAGCAACAATTCCAAACAATATTCTAAAACTCTTTAAAAAAAAGTTTACACTTTCTCTAGTTTAACTATGTTTTGCATTTGCAGGCATGAGAATTGTCAGCCTTTTGTCTGAATAAGGGTGGTTTTGTTTACCAAATTTCTGCACTTCATACATTTTCAGCCCATTTTTTGGCTATTATAGCCTGATGATTTCACACACTTTTTTCTGTTGTTTTCAAGGGTTCTTTTTCATAAAAAATCATTCTCATGGCTGATTTTGAAGAATGGTATGGCAGTTTTAAACCTAAGGCATGTCAAAGTTTTTCCTCAACACCAATGAATATACATTCAAGTATGCAATGACATAATTTCCCATCGTGAAGGGAAATGTAATATTGATTTTGTTTGAGAGAATTGATTTGATTTAACAGGGTGGTTAATTGCACAAAATAATTGACATGTTATAATTGTTTTGTAGTTCCTAATTATATGATCATGGTTTCGAGTGAACATTGGGAAAAGTGGACCACTAAACAAACTTAGAATTAACCTAGCCCCCCCCCCCCCCCCCCCCCCCAATACTAATACATGTGCGCTTCGATGACATAAATCAACCGAGCCTATATAGTGATAGAGGGATCTTATAGAGAAAATGTGAATATATTGTAACATATGAAATTATTATAACAAGCTTTTCACTGTTACCTTATTTTAAATTGAAAGTTACTGTAAATATGGAAATTTTCGCGCTACATTTATTTTCACGCTTTTCACGCCAAAATCAGCAAGCGTAAAAATAAAAATGCACAAATGTATTCATTTTGTACGTAGGTCTATGCTTTTACTTTCAGGGTCTATGTAAGGAAGCTCAAAATCGCAACAATAAAAACGAGCAAAATTGTTCAAAATGTACAAAGCACAAAAGATTACACACACACAAATTCCCACTTTTACATTACCATTTTTGAGGATACTATGAAGGTCTTGAATGTTTTTCCTATATTATTTTTCCTTGAAATTGTTTGGTGTATTTTGCTTTATAATTTGGCTAGGCTGACAAGATGTACATTTTGATGTGACAGTATCACTATCACTGTCACAAAGATGTCTTTAGGTTAACAACCTTTCAGCATGACATTCTGTTTGGGTTATCTTACCAGCTCACATACCAACCCCATTGATCAATTTTAAATATTTATTATTATCAATTTGTTATCATGTAGACAAAATATAAACAAAGATGAGTCCTTGAACCTATATTTCCACCAATTGAGGGGACAAAAAGAAAGGAAACTAAGATTTTATTATGTAAACAAAGACGAGTCCTTGAACTTCTATTTCCTGTATGTAAAACTGTTGTTTTGAGGACTCATCCAATCCAATTGAGGTGATGAAAGAGAAAACAAAATATATTTATCAGAGATATTGAAGCGTGTGCTTTCAAATGCTATAACACCAACAACATCTAAATATTTGTGTTGCCTCTGCATTATACTCAAAATCTAAATTCTAAGCCAAGAAAAAGTGTTCCTTAGTGAATTCAATTATTGTAGTATTAACCTAGCTCTACTTCAGAGCCTCAGATTTAATCACTTAGTTTTTCGCCATTTTATATTTACCCACATAGTTTTTACCAATGTTGATGAATTCAAGTTCTAGAAACACTGTAGATCAACTTTCTACCAAATTACTAATACAGCATGTAACAGTGACCATCAAGAATGGCCCGTCTGGCCAATCGTTTCAGAGTCTAAGATTTTCCCAGATTTACCAATCTAACTTTTCCCAATTTTATATTTACCCACCTAGTTTTTCCCAATTTTAATGAATCCAAGTTCTAGAAACACTGTAGATCAACTACTAGTATACTAAATTACTAATATATAGCATGTGACAGTGACCAACGATCAGGCCCGATCAGCATTTTACATGGTTAAGGGTGGTATTCCAACATATTTAAAACATTTTTTTAATCAAGTTTTGCTGTGTTTTTTTAGTAGAAACAACAATAATGGCAATTTTCAATGTTCATCTTGAATTCTGAAGTAAATTAATTAAAATTAAAATAATTCAACATGACATTGTGTCCCTTAAACTGGCCTACATGTATAAACGCATCTTCCTTAGTTTTCATATTATATAACCCTCAGAAACCAACCAAATTCACCCTATATGGTAATTATCGGTGATTAGTTCTATGATATACACATTTGTAGAGACAGGGTATATATAGCCTAGATCTCTAGGTTTTTTCAGATGTGTTAATACTTGAGACGTACAATTTTGACACATTTTGGCCGTCAAAGCTCTCTCGACTCCTTAAATTATAACGTTGGACCATGACCCCACAATTTTCACGGACTATTAATTATCACATGGCATGTTGTGAACCGGGGTTCATACAATTATCACGTTTCCTGAATTATGGGCCATAGGTTTTAGGTGGACAAGTCCAAACGGTCGAGAATCCAAACCGTCAAAATCAGACCGCTAAAATTAGACTATAGCATAGGAAATAGGTGTGTCGAGGCTCATAGAGGCGAAGGATTCCCCTCTAACGAGACATTACGGGAAAACCGTCATTATCAGCGTGAAGATCTTCGTCTCTGTTAATCGAGGAAGTACTACTATACTTGGTTGTACATGGAACACCATATTAGCGGTCAAGCCTATCTATCAGTTATAGATCAATGTGGAAGTCGTTGTGGTCATATACATTATAGTATCAATTGGGAATGTTGATTTAATTTAGCAGCTATAATAACAACGAGGAGATAAGAAACATAGATTTGAAATTTTATTGTGGGTTGATTCTTTTTGGTTGCCTATGCGGAGGTTTTCAAACAAATTTCGTTTATAATTCTCTTATCATGAGAAATATGGAACGTTTGAATGATTTGCCCTTATAATCATCTAAGATGAAACAGAAAACACGGAAGAGAAACGTTTAAATGAAAGCAAAAAGTAGCTTATGATTCACTGATAACTTTTTGAATCTTTAAATGTTCAACCGTTTAATTGAATTCTTGAGAATTAATTTCATTTCCTATCTTGTCCTAGTAATCATGTGTCGACTTCCTCAATTGTAATGTTATAATAAAAACAAGCAAAGACACTTACCATTGATTTGATATTATCCACTGCTAAATCTCCTAGTTATGTATATATTTAGGGTATTCCAGTACGAAATAAAATCCAGAGGTAAAAATTATAAGAAATTCCACACAATGGTTTCAAATTGCAAACAAAAAAGTAAAAGTTTTCCACATACACCGCTGGACCAAAAGTATTCACAAATCCAGCTAATATAACCAGGTGGGGTGAGTAAGACACACGCTATCTTGTCAATGCGACATCAGTAAATCAGTTAGTTACCCACCGCTTTTACGTATACACAGTGACGTTGTGTGTTTATTATCTGCCGACACCAGCGTAGCTCCGCTATATGGTAAACAAAATCAGTGGCAGGTCCGCTCCGTTCATGAAAGCATGCGTGAAGTATTGGAGATCAAGAAGAGGTGTGGCAAGTGTGTGTGTTTCACCAACTGTGAGTGTGTGAGTGACTGGGCTGCCTTGCTGCCACTCCTTGCTGCCTGACTGACTGGGTGACTGACTGACTTGCTGACTTATACTACAGCGTGGATGACTCGTACTGTCAAATCATTTAACATGCAATACACACTTACTTATATTTAAGTGCCAGTTTGTAAGATTTTAAGGAAAAGTTATTAGTGCCAAGCCTTAAACAGTAAACGTGTAGTAGGACCTATGATTGTGGTGTGTGTGTGGTGTGGGGGGGGGGGGGGGGGGGGTAATTACCCCCACTAACTATTGTTCAATAGCGGTTGCCATAGGCCTATGTATGGGGTCCCAGAAGCGATCTCAAGGACTGAATTTAGGTGAAATATGGGTGAAATATAATGTTAAAAACTGTTGTATTAGAAAAGGGAGTAATTCTGTTATACCCTTCACAGAGGTATTTGCATATAGTGCATGCTTTTTAAGAACGACGCATAGGCTACTACCGATATTGGTGTGCAGGGTATAACAGAACTATGCCTTAGAAAAGTAAGGACTGGATTAAGAATTGATTATTTTTCACCATCAACACATATGTGGTCAAATGCATTCAATTCCTAACCCCAATCCATTGCCCCCTCCCCCCATTGGCCTACGATACATACTTACTGTGAATGATGAATGAAGCAAAATCATGTGTTCCTCTTGTATATCCGGCTTAACTCAGTATAGATGCTGACCACTGGACCACAGATCTGTGGACCAGTGGCATAAATAGGAGGGGGCAGGGGGCATTCCCTATGCCAGATGGCTTGCCCCCCCCCCCCCCCCCACCCCCCGATGCCCTTCAAATGAAATGACAAACTCTATGTATTCTAACAAAAATAGTCGGTTATGCCCCCCCCCCCCCCTCCCCCTGCTCACAGGCCTGTCCCCCACATGCCCCCTAGTTATGCCACCGGTGTGGACACTGACTAAAAGCTACTAAATTAAGAATTTATGCCTTTTTGTCAGTAAACTAATAAGGATAACGAGTAAATACTATAACCATCCTTTCCTGGGTTGCGGTATAGATTTCAACTAAATCTCGTTTGTGTATAAATAATAGTAATTAATTTGACTTAATCACACTTTGTCTCACCATGAACTTGACAGGAAAATGTATATTATTATTGATTTATTACGGATGTGAACATTCTAATTGGGCTAAAATGGCTTATTTACTGATCAGGATTGAATGATTTATTTGAATGAAGACATTTAGTAGCATATTTTATGGTTTGTAAACCTAAAGATGAGGAAATATTCTAATTAACTAACCAGGGGATATGAAAGGCTAGGAAGTGTTAAACGAATCTTAAATATACTAAAACCATATTTTGGAGGTGTTTCTATATTTATGCCAAAAAAACATGATGCCACATATTTACGTGCCGTGTTGGTGAGACAGATTTCTTTCTTTTCTTGGCCTAAAATGATAACAAAATCTTGGTGCTGGATCGTGTATATGGCTTGATCTGAACAGTGAAGGAAGCTTGCATCTCCTCTCCCCAGTTGTAAATCCATATCTATCTCACCGGTTTGCAAGTGAGCAGCAGAGCGGCTTATACCATATACGGCATGGTTTGGAAATGGCTCTCCAAGGGAAATTTCTAAAATATTTCACATAGTTAGAAAGTTTATATTTTGCTTTTTATTTCAGGACATTTTCATATTTGTTTTTAAATTTTGGGTTGATGACCAAGCGAAGTGGTGTTTGAGGTGGTGTCCCTCTGCAGTCTAGTCCAATGGTGTGTAAAAATGACATGATATCTATCCCTTTTCCAGAATATTTTCATGCTATGCCTGTATAATTTCTACCCCTCCCCTATTTTTATTGTTTTAAATTAAAAAATCTTTTCTTTTCTTTTCTTTCTTTCTTTTTTTTACTATAAAAAATTCCTGCCCCTCAAGATCGCCATTTAAGTTACATACACTTAGGGTATATTTTTACCCCTTCCCCTGTTTTGTACGTATCTTAAAATTGCGAGAAAATGGACGACTCCTTTCATGATAGATGATCACATGGACTCTGATCGCGGCGGACCGAGCGGCGGCACGACCCATTTTGGGTGTCATTATACGAGGGTTGGTTCAATATGTAATGAAAGCGATCTAGCTGTGAGACGCATGAATGATTCTATTGAGAAATAGCATGATCAATACATACTATGAATCATTGTATTTCAAACAATACACTTTTGGATTTTTAAGTATGTACTATGACGTCATAGCATTAGCTTAAAGTAAGTACACTTTGGACAATGCCAAATCAGTTATTTGGCAGGAAATTTGAATTGGTTTTTTTTGTTAAACACGTGCTAAGAAGATTGCATACCATGACACCAAAAGCGGGTAAATCTTGATTTTTTTTGTGCAAATTTATGATACCAAAGACAATAACTTTTAATCCCTATGTAATTTGAAATACACCTAACACAAAAAGTCCCAGCCCAGGTGGTTTGATCAGGGATACTATTAATTTTGGGATAGGAAAGTCGTATACTAACGTACGTAGCGAAAACGGTCCTTTTGAATATTTGAATAAATTATGATAATCGTCTGGAATGCGTCGGTGACCGGCGTGTAAGTCAGCATAGAATTGGTGGCGCTGTGCACGCGGTAGATTTACACACAGCTTGCTGTCAAAAAATGATACTGACACTGGAGTTGGTTATCCAACTCCAGCGGTTTTTGGATGAAATAATTTAGTTCCAACGTGTGATGAATTTTATGGGGTCATATAATCAAAATCCCGGTCATAATCCATTGTTACATTGAAAATCACGCCTTATCAGTATAGCGCCATCAATTCTATGCTGACTAAACTTTAATTTAAAAGTGGACCCGATCGGCAAGCTGAGAGGCACACCCCTGGTTTGATGTTGGCTAATCCAAAATCAATAATCGGTATGAAAAATATGAGATATACTTTTAATAAGCAATTGTTTTCTCTGTAGTTTGATACCTCATTCATAAAAATCAAGTGGATGGTTTTGAACCTGGGACCTCCCGTTCACCAAGCGAATGGTTTACCAACTGAGCTATCAAGGGCAATGACTATACCGCAAAGAAATAAAAATGTAAACGCTTCATCAAATTTGTTTCTAGAGACACACAATGCACAAACATAATTTATTCTGTTATATAAAAAGTAAATCACAGTTATTTATTTAGTTCATAAGTTTGGAAAAGATTTCTCAAAAAGTGTTCCTCCTATGTGCATAGCCTGCAATCCTCAAAAAAAAATCAACATATAATGCGATCGCACATGAATGGACAAATGGACAAAATGCCAATGGTTCAACATTTTACACTATCTATCTTGTAACAGATGCTTGATGATGACAAATGCTTTCATCTTTGATGGATGTGAAAGATTTCTGAATTGGATGTGAAAGATTTCAAAGGTGAATACTTCCTGTTTCGTTATCACGTAAATGGTTAAAAGATAAAAAAATGAACACAAACTGATTGGATATCAATAGGGTTAGAATTTTGTCACATGGTGTGAGGATCCATTTAGATCAGTGGTTCTCAACCTTTTTGCCCCACGACCCCTTTTGACATTCCTGGTCAGTACCGTGACCCCCAAAACAAAAATTGAATAAAAACACCAGCCGGATACCATAAATGCAACTGCTTAGTTTGGATGCGAGCGTAGGGAGCAGGACATTTTGCATATTTGAACGTTTCTGTCGGGTGTTTCTAAGCTTTTTAAAAGTGAAATGTAACACTGTTCCCCCAAAACCTATATTTATGAGCCCTTCATGACCCCCTGGAAAACCCCAAACGACCCCCATGGGGGTCACAACCCCCAGGTTGAGAACCCCTGATTTAGATGCTGGTCAGATAATTTTAGGAGAATCTATTAGGATTCTCCTGCAATTGTTTAGGAGAATCTCTGCTAGAATAGATTCTTGGATTCTCGCCAAGTTCTACCCCTGATATTCAATACTGATCAAATGGCCAAACCAAAAAAGTTTGTCTCAGAAACATTTTGCAAATGAGGTGTGCAATTTTGTTTGTGTTTTTTGGTTGTTGATCCAAGCTTACAAAGAACATTTTTTATATATTTTTTATTTATCCAACAACAACAAAAACCACACAAAAACACATTTTCCCTTCTTTTTGGCCTCACCCCGTAGACCTATGCGCCGAAGCTCATTTCACATACCAATGCGTGCGGGCTTCTGAGACAAATCTTCTTTTTTTGTGGCCTAAAGTGTGAGAAAGATGATAAGCCTCATAAGACAGAAACTGATTCAATTTCCTTGTGTAAAAAATACTAAATCCCTGACAAACAAGACTTAACTTTCATTAACGAACCCAAAAACTTATGATCCAAGTGAACAGAACACTGATATTTTCACCCTTGAACATAATTGTCAAGCATGTAGCTTGCAGAGTAAAAATTAATGCTTAAATTGAACAGGAAAAATCAGGAAACGATATATCTATCAAGTGTTGGATTAATATGTCAACGACGCATGATTGCAAAACATGTTGAACTGCCCTACATTTTGAGGATTCTGGCAGATTTCTTGGGAATTGTTAAAACTGGACGTGATTGGGAGGCGACGGCATACCCAGGATTTAGTAGTGTTGGGGCCTCAAAATGGCTCTTTGCCAACAGAATCAAAACCTTAAGAAATGCGCAGACAGAGCCATAAGGTTTTGATTATATCTGTTTACTCAAAATCGTTTTATATGCAAATATAGTATTAACATTCAGTACGTTTTGATAATCTATGCGAAGTTTGCAAAACATACAGCATTTTTCAACCCCAAAATGATTGGATTCTGTAATGTAATTTACATTTTGCCTTTTTATTGTCAGTATGTATGACTTGCAGGCAGATCCTAATTTGTCAAGCCATGTGAATTCATATACAGGTATAACTTATAAGATAATAATAATAATAGTGGATATTTATACAAAGCGCCGGTATCTGCCGCAAGCGATGTTCATGGCGCTGTAGCCTATATTATAACACTGTCGTTATGAAATCGTCACAATCATTTCGCTTTCATCTATCGTAGGCTGCCGGCTAGGCGCACATCCATATCAGCACTTAGATTGTAATATCACCCTTTTTAACAGCTCCCCAATCTCGCTTGGGTTGAGGAGGCAATTGAGACTAAGTACCTTGCCCAAGGATACAAACATGTTGTCTATAGCGGGGCTAGAACTCACAACCTTTGTATCATGAACCCTGCATGCTATCCACTAGACCACACATGCTCTAGATGTTTGGTATAAACATTTGCATGGAGTTAGCAATTGTTTCTCCTCTACTTAATTTTGCAACCAAAGTTCAAATATTTTTTCATAAAAAGGGGGAGGGAAGTTACTACATTGTTAAAAAATTGGCATCCTCACAACTGTTCAGTTGAATGTCTGAAAAAGTACAAATAAAATAAACGTGTGCAAATGAATACGATGTTAAGTACAGAATAAGATTCACTGATTGATCCACCCTTCATTACATTAACCGTCCACATCACTACGCTACTTAGCTAGGTGATGGAAGCGCCCACTTCTCCAGTTCATCTTGTGGTGCGATCAGACGAGCTATGATCATTTTTTAACTAAACATGCAAACTGTTTTGTGGCATGTGCGGTGGATTATGTATGTTGCATGTGATTATATCTAAGCATTATTACTCAGTCTGAGGCATACGTCCTGTTTCACACCTCCCATCCCAGGAGACTAGACTTGTTTAGTAGCCCAATTGGGCCTGAGAACTGGTGCCATGGCAAATTGGGCTACTTTTTGTTGTTCATCTAATTGAAGGAAACTTAAGACTGTGTATTTTTAAAACCCAGCCGCATCTCGGGGATGAAGGTTGGAGAAATAATTTCATACTTGGTCCACACATCAGTTATGATGAACCATCTCATATTATGGTGATAAATCTTTCATCGCGAGTCCCAGTGTTTCTAGATCAAAACACCCTAAATTTGCCAATTTCGACCATTTTAGCCTATATTCAGAAACGGGTAGTTTTAGTTTAAACCCTCCAACTGCAAAACGATTTTGCACAAGACACTTACACTGCAGTATCATCTTAAGATACCTATAGAGTATATAACATGCGCATTACATTTAGTTTAGCTTCTGTAACTTTTGTTTTATAATGGGATCAAACTTGTGTTTTTCATGAAAAATAGCTCAAATTATGTGTCAAATTAAAAACGGGAATTATTTTACGTCAAGCAACCAATTTTAAAAATTCACATATTAATGCAATCTATACATATTAATCTTCAACATATAAAAAATCACCGTTGGCTTTTTATTCCTACAAGTCGCTGTGTGACGTCAAAGTTACGTGTGTATATCACTCTATATAAATTGTTGGAAAATGAATGACGCATAGTATATCAACCATCTCGGTCATATGAGGGATGAAATGTTGTGTTTACGACGTGCATCTAAATATTTGATATATCTCATCTTGATAACAATCTTCAAATCCAAGATGGCCTCCAAAATGGCCGCCATAATTGCCAAAATACATATAGAATGCTCATATTTAATTCCATACACTAAATTATGCAGTTTCAATGCCTCGAAATGCCTGAAAGGAGACACTAATTTAAGACGTTCTTGAGGATTCTTTACCTTCCATGATGGCCGCCGATCATGTCAAAATGGACATTAAATGGATGGAACAATGATTCTTTATTTGTTATAAATATCTTCTTTAAGACTAGAGTTTAACAAAACGTATACGATATCGTTATTATGTATCAAATTAAGAACAGGAATTAGTTTACGTCATTTAACCAATTTTAATAATCTACAAATCAATGCTGTCTATACATATTAACCTTTAAAATAAACATAATCATTATTAGCTTTTTATTCCTACATGTCGTTGTATGTAAGTCCTAAAAAAATCATGGTACCATACAGACACATGTGGCTGAATTGGAATCACCGATTGATATACTTAATTTTCATTTCTCAATTTTTTTGCTAGACATATTTAATTTTCCAATGTATCTTTATAGCAATGTAGGCCTATGCAGAAATTCGTTTTGGGGGTACCGTTCACTATTTAGACATTCAACCAGTTGCTGGTCACATTTTAAACGGTGAATCTGTGCCTTCAATGATCCTTACCATACACACATTATGTAACTGCTAGCAATGTATTGGCCATTTTGTTTTGTTTGTTTGTTTATACACGGTGGGTCCGCATGACACACGCTTGGGTCCTGATTTTAATGCCCGTTTTAATGGCAAGCAGAAACGTTTGACTATTCTGTGGTCATTAATCACTTGCCATGCTTAAATCACAATATCTCTCCCAATTCATATCATAAACCAAAATTTTATTTTCCAATGGACAATGGACAGCTTACACTAAAAGCAATGGATATTATACCGGTATGTCATTAACATGTCACCGAAGACATTTCAAGCATTTCATGGCCACATTCAGCATTTGGTGGTCAACATAGTTATTTCAAGATACTCATGATTAGTTATCATGGTTATATGGTGCCTAAATATTATACTGTAATAACGATATTATATGATCTTTTTTTTGAAAAACCTCGTCTTACAGAAGATAGGTATGACAAATAAAGAAGCTTTGTTTCAACCATTTAATGTCCAATTTGACATATCGGCGGCCATTATGGAAGCTAAAGAATCCTCAAGAATGTCTCAAATGTGTGTCTCCTTTCAGGCATTTCGAGCATAGGCATTGAAACTGCATAATTTAGTGTATGGAATTTAATACACGCGTTCTTTATGTATTTTGGTGATTATGGCGGCCATTTTGGAGGCATCTTGGATTTGAAGATTGTTATCAAGATGGGATATATTATTTATTTAGATGCACGTCGTAAACACGACATTTCATCCCTCATATGACGGAGATGGTTGATACACTATGCGTCATTCATTTTCCAACATTTCATGTAGAGTGATATACACGCGTAACTTTGACGTCACACAGCGACTTGTAGGAATAAAAAGCCAACGGTGATTTTTTATATGTTGAAGACTAATATGTATAGATTGCATTAATATATGAATTTTTAAAATTGGTTACTTGACGTAAAATAATTCCCGTTTTTAATTTGACACATAATTTGAGCTATTTTTCATGAAAAACACAAGTTTGATCCCATTATAAAACAAAAGTTACAGAAGCTAAACAAAATGTAATGCACATGTGATATACTCTATAGATATCTTAAGATGATACTGCAGTGTAAGTGGCTTGTGCAAAATCGTTTTGCGGTTGGAGGGTTTAAACTAAAACTACCCGTTTCTGAATATAGGCTAAAATGGTCGAAATTGGCAAATTTAGGGTGTTTTGATCTAGAAACACTGGGACTCGCGATGAAAGATTTATCACCATAATATGAGATGGTTCATCATAACTGATGTGTGGACCAAGTATGAAATGATTTCTCCAACCTTCATCCCCGAGATGCGGCTGGGTTTTAAAAATACACGGTCTTAAGGTTTTGGAGCATAGAAAAACAGGGTTAAATTAATTTGTAATGGATGACCTGAAAATGAGGGTTAGACTGTTGAATCCAACATACATTCATGGAAACGATGCTAGACTTCAATAAAGTCAATTACGGAATAAAGCGTAACAACACTATTTAAGCAAGATTTGTATCTAGTCTAGGATGTATGTTGTATTACGCAGTTACGCCAATAATAATGTGTGAGCTTTTATAGCTTTTATGGCTTCATGTGCATCAGGCCACTGGGAAGATCAAGTTCCAATTGGTTTCAAATCAACAAACAAGCAAACAACTAAATAAAAAATTTAACAGGGAAAAAAGTAAGAGTAAAGTTAGTCAGTGACCATCGAAGAAAGACTAGGCCTACTTGAAATACAGAACCAGCTAAAAGAAAAAGAAAACAAACAGACAACAAAAAAGTTTTTAAAAAAGAAAGTAAAAGCAAGAAACAAAGAAAAACAAAATAGAGCCAAAATAAATAAATAAAAACAGCAAAAATATTAACAAACAAACAAACCTCAACAAAATAAACAACGAAAGATGATAACCCTTTTACCTCCAGTTGAAATTCAGATTATATTTGCAAATTGAATTTATTTTAAAATGCTATAGTAGACAGCTAAAATAGATGTCCTCTCCGGGGAGATGTTATTCAACCTGTATCTGACCCGTAAGATACCTAGTGGGAATCGGAAATGTAACGCCACAGGAGTACATACTGTTATCCAGCAGGCGAGGCGGGCGGGCGGCGGCATGAAATGTTGATACAGAAGATGACATAGTGAGCATCCATTAGCGTAATTGGAGACAGTTTAAGGCTACATTATTTGTCATGCACATAAAGATTCCTCAAGTGTTTAGTACGGTTACATTTAAAGTTACAAGACTACAAAAAAATTGGGAAAAAGTGAAAATTTTGATTTTCGACTTATATTATATTTGTAAAAAAATGACATTTTCAACAACAACAAATTGAAATTTTTAATTTTTTAAAAAGATTTAAAAAAAAAGGTTAAAAAAAAAAGGGTTTGAGTCGGAATGATTAAGAGGGTCGGGCGGACGAGGACAATCAAAACATTTTTTGGGGGGCCTCACTTAGCTCTAAAAAAATCATGTTGTTTGGTTGCCCTCCACCACCCGCCCTTAAATTTACAAAAGTGGAACAAGTTTTTAACTGTACTAACAAATTTTCAAAATTCCAGATTATTTTGTTTTTGTTTGTTGAAAATTTGATAGTCTTCATTGTAAAACATAATTGTTTAACTTTCGTATCTTTCCCCTCTCTTTTAGTCATATTTAAAACATTTATCAAATGAGAAAGCAGTAAAAGAGTCTTTATTTATCATTTCAATCAGGTGACTCGTTAAGGAAGCCTTCCTTATTGGGAAGTAGACATATCCATAATGCAATGTGATAATGTTGGCTAGTCCAATAAAAGGAACCCTCTTTTCATTATTAGATAACTGTAGCATTTAAATTAGACCTAAACCTAAATCGAAATAGGTGAAACATTTTGTATAATACAATTCTTTATTTTAATTTTTGACTTGCTCTAACATATGGGCAGATCATACAATTATGCAAAATATTGTCAGAAAAAAATAAAGATATATCACATCCTTTTTTAGATAAAAGAGTTTGAATATTTTTATTAGCTAATAAGCCTAACTTCTTAATTACAAAAAAATAAAATAGGCAAATCATTAAAATAATAGCTATTAATTATGACTTAATTATGACCTTCAGGTACAGCCTCCGTAAAACTGCCGTAACTTCTTCATTATTCATTTAATCTATATGACAGTATACATTTTTGCAGGAAAGGGTTCAATGAATCCAACCATGATCATGAAATTGACCATTTTGTGAAAAAATTATAAAAAACACGTTTTTTGCCCCATTTTAGGTTCTGCAAAGATAACTCAAAATATATTTTGTCAAATTTTGTCATACTAGTTTTATTATATTCCTCATACAATTCCCTAGGAATCTTTTTGTTGTTGTTGAAAATATTTATTATTTTTTGAATTAGAGACCAAAAAGTGCCAAAAAATGTTTTCACAATGTCAAAAAGAAGTTGTACGAGAATGAATATTTGTTTAAAAATATACCAAACAAATTTGACAAACCAATGAGGCACGTTTTCAAAGAGCAACTCATTCCGCTTATATGACAAAAAGTATTATTGAAATCGATCAATTATATCAGGAGCTATGCCTGTTTTAATAAAAGAACCCCTTTTTTTAGCTGTCCACGCAACGCTTAATCTTCTTAAATATATCCACTCTAAGTGGGCAGCAAAATGTACACACGGTCAATCATATTCAAATGAGATTAAAGCCCGGGAGTTTCAAACACAGATGGGAATGCTGTGCATGAAATAAAACATCAGTGACGACAATAAGAAAATGATTAAACATTGAAGGCCCGCTTAAAACAATAAAGACACCTTAGAGGACAAACATCAGCAATCATTTTACTGCCCACTTAGAGTGGAAAGATTTCAAGAGAATTAAGCGTTCCGTGGACAACTAAAAAAGGGGTTCTTTTATTAAAACAGGCATAGCTCCTGATATAATTGATCGATTTCAATGATTCCTTTTGTCATATGAGCGGAATAAGTAGCTCTTTGAATACGTGCCTAATTGGTTTGCCAAATTCGTTTGGTATATTTTTAATCAAATATTCATTCACGTACAACTTCTTTTTGACTCACCCTGTATTATAGTAAATAATAATAGTCAAAGCTCTATTTCTCAGAACTGGCTCAACAAATGTTATGAAATTTCTACAAAAGATGGCCAGTATATTCAGGTATTTGAATCAGTTAAAAACAGAACTGGGCCAGCAAGTTACGGTGTTCTCAAAATAAAACGGACACATTATGTGGGATCAAGCAGCCGTGCATTTGCACACTTGTTATTCTTACTGACAGTGTATTTGGGAACAAAGTTCTTTGGTTCCATATTAGGCCTATAGTCCTTTATAAATAGAAACTCCTTTAAAAGGGGATGGCCAGGCACATAAACTCCTTTAAAAGGGGATGGCCAGGCACATGTATGTGCGAGCTAACCATACAATTGACTAGTGTGATGAAGCATGGGTCAAAACAAATCAAAATTAATCACCATACCCATATCCTAGTGCTATGGTCCCAAGGGACATCAGTAGAATTCTCACACGATATGAACTTGATATTTACTCCACCATCATTTTGACTGTCATTCTTTAAAATCGGTAAACGGGGGCGAAGGGTAGCTGAGAATGACCCTCATTAAATGCGTTATTGTGCAATTGTATGATAATGGCTCTTTGTTGTACGTGACTCACTTACTCCTTAATCCAAACACATTAATTACTGACAAGCGAAATGTATTTGACACCCTTATCCCGTATCTTATATATTATTACCATTGAATTTGACACATTTCTGGTTCATGTAGATCGGGGCAGATTTAAATTAAGTCATCGGTAAAGGTTGATGGATGGTTTATGATGACATTCATGTGGAATAAATTTGACCATGTCAGTTAGTTTGCCTATTAACTTGTCATGTTGTGCCAAATTATTGTAGTTAAGTCCGTCAGTTGCGTGGAAGCAGAGGCCAGGGAGGGGGCGCTTAGATATCAAGTTGAAAACGAAGATTAAGGTTTTTTTCCGAAGCGCAACACGGGAACACTCAAACCTGTAATTTGGTGTATCAAAACACAAATTTCGACTTATAAGAATATAAGGGTGTCTTTTGTTTAAAAAACTAGAATCCACGCAATTGGTAGTTTTCAGCTGTGCAAATAGAAGTATGACGATAAGAAAAACCTACTTCACGAAATGCAGGCATTCAATCATGGATTCACATTGACAGTGATACCGTTTACATAGGTCCTCATGGGCCGTGTCATTTTAAATGAAAATTGTGAGCATATTCCCATTAAGGACATGATTCACTTTGAAAACATTCTTGTTAAGTGTTACTTTTTTCTCCTTTGACAACCGCGATAAATGTACGTTCTCTAATTGCATTCACGCAGATGGTTACAAACCTTATATATATACATTAGTGGCCTCTTGGGGTCAGTCTTCGTAATGCATGTTCGTGTTGAACGGGTATTACGAAAGAATTGTTGGCTAAGGTTATCACAATATTTTCACTTTCAAGTATCTCTGGGGTCCGTCGTAGACTCATAGGACTTTATTTATATCCCTTTTTGGACATAATGTCATACATATCTGCTATTTGAAGAGACGCATAGTCAAATATCAGATATCGTTAATGAAAATCATATCAAACATATGTTTGGATTAGAATCAATTGAAGTCTTTAAGGCAGTCTTGAGGATTGATTATTATTACCTGATTTCATTACACACTGGAAAGGCCTTGGGTAGTAAATAAGTATGAAGCTTTTGCTTCTTTTCTATTTAAGTATAGAGATGACTCGGACAAGACCTTTAAAGTATACGGTCTCGAACCCGGCCCCTCTCGCTATCCTGGCACTTAACATGCTTAAGTAAATCAACTGGACCAAAGAGCATGTGTAACTTTGATGCCCAAGATAGACTATTCTTACTTGGCTTGAAACATTTGAGTGATCCTCGCATCAATTTAAGTGAGTTTGGCTAGTGATATGTTCTCTATTAGTATCTATCATTATTTTTAAGTATAGAAATTTAAGATGAAGGAGAAAAGAAATGATTTTGGGAGGAAGTATAGGACTTTCCAAAGGTGATTACATGCACAGGGTGTCCCAAAAGTGTTGATACCCCTTGAAAGCGTTACATTGCTGGTAAAATAATTCATAGTATAAAACTAAAAACATATTTGGATGGAGAAGACTGTCAGATTTAAATAATCCTTACTATGAACATTATCACAGTTGTCCATGCACCTAATGTAATAAGTGAAAGCCTTTTTGCAAACATTAACATGAATGGAATGTGAGGAATATGTAGCACGTGATTACAGCAACGTACACCATGCACAGGCCTAGAAATAGCACCCGCCCACCTGCCCATAGCGGGTAACTTTTGCGTTGGGCGGGTGAAGATCTCGGATTTGGTTTGGTCGGGGGTGTGCCGCTGGAGATTCAAAACCATACCCATTTTTAGGGGTGATTTTGGAAAAATCGGTACCCATTTTTAGGGGTTTTGCTTCATTTTAGACAAAATTTTCGCAAATTATCGGGAAAATAGACCTAATTTTTGCAAATTTTCGCGAAAATATACCTAATTTGGGCAAATTTTCGCGAAAATAGACAAACATTTCGCGAAAATAGACCCATTTGTAAAAAGTGACCCCATTATTAGGGATTTCCAGCACAAAATCATACCCCATGTTTAGGGATTTTGTGCCCAAAAAGCTACCCATTAGAGCGGCACACCCCCGTATACCGTCTTAGGCGAGTACCCCCCCCCCCCCCCCCCCCCCCCCCCCCGGGTGAAGATACTTAAGTATATGCCCAACTGGCGGGTAAAGTTTTTCAAACTCTCAGTGTAAGGGGGTTACATCCACTAGCATATTAACACTTTCCACGTGGCTATTATGTTACCATATATATACAAAACAGATTTTTCAGAAACCTTTCCCAACTTTCAAAGTCTATCTCAAGATTTCCTGAACCAATAGGCCTACTAGGCATATTTGTACTTATTTCAATGCATTTCATGACATGGTGATTCCAAATGTAGTTATGAAATTCAACAATTTTGAAACATTTTGTGACATTTTGGAATGTCGTCTGCAGACGCCTGCCGCCGTGGAAAGTGTTAAGGGACTTCAGTTAAGGGGTCAAGATTGGTATCAAACTTCTACAAGTTTTATCTATCCAAGTTAACCACTGCAAATTAAGAGAGATACAAAGCTTTAAAAAGGTATCAAAACCTTTGGGACACTCTGTACTTGTAGAAGATTTGGTAGGGTGGGTATGGTGGGGTAAGGATGAGTGTGAAGGTGGGGTTGGGATGGGAGAAGCAAGACTCTTTATAAAAAAACACACTTTCAATCACTGTAATGGGACCTGTCATTGACATTTGGCACCTTCCCCTTTTTTTGAAGTCGCGTAGTTCAAAAGGTGAATGCTTACCTATTACAAACTATTTGTCATAATCCCGTAGGTAGTTTGTTGAAGACTATGGTGTGAAAGTGTTGTCAAATACGTAACAAAGTGAGCGTCTCTTGAAGATGTTGGCATTTTATGGGGGAAGGTAAAATCAGGGCATTTTCTAAGCAACTAAATCATTTTTAACCCTCGATAGTTGTTGATGTCATCCAGCCAGAAAAGCTGCAGTTTTTGCACTCTGACCTCAGGAGCAGCCCTGAAACCTTTATCCCTGCCCCAAGCCAATAGGAACTATATTTTTTCTCCGTTCCCAACTTGATATATATGATCTATATCGATCTTGATCAGTCCAATCAAAAATCAACCTGAAAATACTTGATTTGTTCCATACCATACCAATGCAAAATGATCAATTTGGATATCAGACCAAATAAATAAATTGTTGTGTTGGCCTCAAATCTTGAAGTCGGGTCCGGTCGGTCGGTCGATTTTTTCTCTCCTGACAAATATTACTGACAGACCATGGCTCATGACGAGACCAAATTGGAAAATGTCAATTTGACTAATGTTTCTAGTATAGTGTGATAATACGAGGGTCGTTCAATAAATAATGAAAGTGATGATGGTATGGGATGCATGAGTGATTCTATTGAAGGATAATGTGATCAATACAAAGTATGAACCTTTGTATTTCAAACAATACAGTTTTGGATTTCTAAGTGTGAATTATGACGTCATAGCATGGTCTCAAAGTAAGTACACTTGGGACACTGCTAAATCAGTTATTTGGCGGTAAATTTGAATTGTTTGTATGAAACATGTGGTAAGAAGATTGCATAACATGACACCAGAAACAGGTAAATCCCAATTTCTTTCGCTTAAATATGATAAGAAAGACCATAACTTTAATCCCTGTGTAATTTGATATATGTAGTATAAGAGGAAAAAGTAAGGAGAGGCAATTGAATAAAAGTATACAAATATCAGTATTTCAAATAGCCAATTTCATTGAAAAATGCCCAGTAAGTGAATCACTAATATTGCGGAAAATCAAACATTTTAGGAAAAATCCTAGCAATTAACCAGTTTTGGAGATTCCATATAATAGCTAACTAAATATCTGAACTTATTCGCATGAAACCTGCAGAAAATATGCGCATGCGCAGACGGCAGATCATTTTGAACTGGGCCAAAAATTGCTAAAATCATGAAATTTACCAGATAAAAGCTTACTGTGCCTTCAAATTTTAATCAGAAATGATGAAAAATGTTTAAATCAATGTGTATAAATATTGTGATAGTCAAAATGAAGATATACATGAATGTATCAATCAAAGATGGCTGCCACAACCTCTCTTATTACTGTTATCTTTAGAGCTACTAGATATGTATTGTTAAAGTAATCGTCACATAATTTCAATGGTTTGAGGAAATTTTATGAACAGCTCCTCTTGAAATCCCCACTATTATTGCTTTACATCCCACAACAATTTACTAAATTATAATCCCTCCATTGTTCTTTATCCTTTGTTGTATTCTAAGGAATATTATTGCGGATTTTGCTAAATAAAAGCGTATTTGAGATGGTCCCTTCTTGTTTGTATTAAGGAATTCAGATCTAAAAATGAAGGTCATACAAAGATAAGTGTGTGTTCTAACTATGTGCCAAGTGTTATCTGTTTTTATGCTTGCATTGCCGAGATATACGCAAATGTATCAATAAACCCATATTCAACATATTACATATCCAGCCAAATAATTGACAGATTTCAGTCAGTGTCTGAAACCTATTGTGTTTATGTTAATGACGTTACATAACCAAAGGTATCTAACAATCCAAAAGTGTATTGATTGAAAGACAAAGGTTCATACTTTGTATTGATCACATTATCTCTCAATAGAATCACTCATGCATCCCATACCATGATCACTTTCATTAGTTATTGAACGACCCTCGTAGTTTAAAAGCAATATATTCAAGCAAACTTATTCATTTCGAGAAGAAAATAGTAATATTTTGACAAATATTGTGACCCTGATTTTTGAGATTTTAGGGTCGATTGCTGAGGTTGCAATAACTTGAACACATTGGGATTGGAGACCTAACCAGCCAGATGTATCATCTATTATTGCTACATGTATAATGTGCTTTTTTCCAAAACCTAAAACTTGTTTTACAGAATTGGGTTGAAATGCTTTGTACCATCTATGTATGGTATGCTTGAGTGAATTCCGCTTGAGTGTACACTTCAGTGATCCAAAACAGCGAGACTGTACCACAAATGTTACATAATCAATTGATGGGTGATTCATTAAGGTGTGTAATATCTAGCGCTCCGTTCTATAAACAAAAAACAAAAAAACCTGTCATTTAAATGGTGAAAAAGGTACTACCCTGAGCCTTACTCGGGGGGATTAGAGTGGCGCCATGCCTAATTGTAGCAATATAAATTTGTACCAATTCGAAATGAAACAGACATATTGAATTAAATGATATCATAATTTTGTACTTGAATTTAATTTATATTTTGACTGATGGAATTAGTGTGATTCAACCCCTTTTTAGAACCTTTTTACACATCGTTCATCATCGATCAGCAATCTATACACACGACCACATCCAAAGATGAGCAGCAGAGTTACACATCACATACCATCTAGGGCGTACAGACAGGCAGCAGGCCTGTAACCAGGGGGCGGACCACCCCCCCACTCCAAATCTGAAAAAACACCTTTTTTTGTACCAATGTACCTTTTTTTGTACCAATGTACCTTTTTTTTGTACCAATGTACCTTTTTTTTTACCAATGTACCTTTTTTTAGTACTAATTTACCTTTTTTTTGTGAAAACGCCCCTCCCCCACCCCTATTTTCTGATTTTTTCCCTCGAAAACGCCCCCTTTCCCATTTCGGGCCGTTTTGGACTAAAATATATAATAATAAATTTATAAAAAACAAGTTTTTGACCCATTTTAGGTTTATGAAAGATAACTAAAAATAATTTTGTCAAATTTTGTCATACTAGTTTTATCATAATCCTAATAAAATTCCCTAGGAGGCGTATTTTTAAAAAATTAATATCTTATTTATTTTTTGAATTATAGACCAAAAAGTGCCAAAAAACGATTTTTACGATTTTGGAGGTAAAAAATCAAGTATATTTTTTTATTTATTAGGATTATGATATAACTAGTATGACAAAATTTTACAAAATATATTTTGCGTTATCTTGCATAAACTAAAATGGGTCAAAAATCATGTTTTTTATAATTTTTTCCAGAATGGTCAATTTCATGTTCATGGTTGGATTCATTGAACCCTTTCCTTCAAGAAAATGTATACTTTTATATAGATTAAATGATTAATGAAGAAGTTACGGCAGTTTTACGGAGGCTGTACCTGTGAGTCCTCCCCCCCCCCCTTAAGAGCTAGCAGAAAAGGGTGAAAAAGGGTGAAGGGGGAGCCTGAGCTCCAAGCAGGAATTTTAGCTAGTTTTGGGTCCTTTTGACCCAATTCCTCCCATATTTCCCCATTTTTCCATAAGACTATAAGAGGCCTATTTATTCAATAAAATTCATTCGCAGGCCTGTAATTGAAACAATATGATCATTTGATGTAAAACGGGCTAGTATTAGAATAAATTATATATAGCATGATGCCACCCTTTTTCAACACTGTTCATACTCGGCTATCAGCAATGCTAATCCGCTACGCTTTACTTTTCAATGATACGGCAGTGAGTCAGAAAGTATGCACAGTAATTTTTGGCGATGTTTCACGGAAAGGTTATGGCTTAACGCTTATGCAGAAGAGTGCAACATTGTCACTTGTGAAACTGTGTCATTTTTCATAAACGGTTGTCAGTTGTGAACAATTTAGTCGTTGGTTGCAAACAGGATATCAATGTAGCTTTAACATAACACAATAGACCTGAAGTGCTCTATACATGTACATAGGAATAATGCCAACATATGGTCAGATCCAAAGTAATGACCCCTCCAATGACTTTCGGAAAATGATGAAATATTTTTAAAAAGAGACCTTTAAATTGAAATAAGTTCTACCTCCTCACTGATAACATCGCTAATATGAATGTCAGTCTCATGCCATTTGTCACAATTATAGCTCCAAGTCATAACTACATGTCTATAGTAAATAATAATTGATATCTGTTTCACTTTTGTTATGATGTGATCAAAGCCAGAGAGAGATTTTGGACAACGGACATATATAGAAAATTAGCCTAAAGATAAATACATATTTTTAATGACTAATTAAGGGGCATTTTCTCCCTAGAAATCAGTCACTTTATTGTTTATAGTCTATTCAAGATGTATCTATAATTTTGAGGGGTTTTAATTGACCGATGGGTACGTTTTGTCTCTTAGAATTGGCCAAATAAGTATAACTTAGGAGACATTTTGCCGTTTTTTAGCCGTTTTCGTCGCACTTAATCGATGTTTGGTTTTTACTGCATCTCCAGAAAAGGACAACCAGTACTCAGATCAATTTACTATGAATTTGTAGCTGAGATTCAAAGCTACGATTGTGGATTATTTCATACGACTAGCTTATATAATAGAAAAGTTATGAGGTAGGAGGTAGAACTTATTGAATGATCCTTGTTGCTTTAAAATAGCTCTATAAGTTTTGTACTGTTCTGACAAAACCTTGCATCTTCGAAGTCAGTCCAGCCCTACAGCATAAAGTAATCCTTCTTATGTATAACCTTTAGACTGTCTGCTCTAAACATGTTTGAGGGCCAAAAACACATCTACAACACATCTACCTACACCTTGTGTAATGTGCTCTTGCCCCTGAACATGTATACAGCAACACTTCCTGTGCATAACTGTTGGGCAGTTTTACTTTATACATGCTGATGGGTTGGACAACACATCTACCTAAACCTTGTGTAATGTGCTCATGCCCTGAACATGTGTACAGCAACACGTCCTATGCATAACTGTTGGGCAGTTTTACTTTATACATGCTGATGGACCGGACAACACATCGACCTAAACCTTGTGTAATGTGCTCATGCCCTGAACATGTGTACAGCAACACGTCCTATGCATAACTGTTGGGCAGTTTTACTTTATACATGCTGATGGACCGGACAACACATCGACCTAAACCTTGTGTAATGTGCTCTTGCCCCTGAACATGTATACAGCAACACTTCCTATGCATAACTGTTGGGCAGTATTACTTTATACATGTTGATGCTGATGAAGGTTTTGACAGAACAGCGACAATCAATTCCATCATCATAAGATCAGCTGATGTTCAAAGATATGACCCCTCCTCCAATGACTATGGACTTATTTCTTTTGTTTGTAATATATTCAAAATTATTTCTAGGAACTGTTGATTATTGTGTGATATCACAAAATGACACAAGATTCATAAAAATATTCCAACCAAGCTTAGGCCAAAAAAAGAAAAGAAGTTGAGGGTCAAAGTCACGGTCGGACGGTCAGATTTTTTATTTTTTATTTTTTTTGTTGAAATTTTTTGAAAATTTACTGCACAAAAACACGTTTTAAAGATTTATTTATTTATTTTAATTTTTTTTATTTATTTATTTTTTTTATTTTTTTTTTTTAAACAAGCATATACTACTCAAAAACATGTTTTCATCTTTCTTTATTGTTATGTGCTTCTTTCAATTTTGTTTTAAAAAAGTTCAATTTTTTTTTTCCTTTTCTTTTTTTGAAAAAAATAAAAAAATAAAATAGCGACCCTAGATTTCCGAAAATTCGGGTCGGTCGGAAAGGGCAAGTCAACTCTTTTTGTTGTTGGCCTTACTTGTTTCATATAATATTTACTAATATATGCCACTTGCTTCCTTGCAATTTCCCAGATAACACAGATACGTCGGGCCGACGTCGGGTTTTGGTCGGTAACGTCGGCTGGACGTCGTGTCTTATTCGAGACGTCCAGCCGACGTCGGCACAACGTTGGTATTTATTGGCTAACAAAACGTCAGTCCATTGACGTCGTCAGAACGTCGAGTATACGTCGGGTACTGTACGTTCGCCTACTGCCGTCGTATGGACGTCGGTTGTAGGTCGTCAAAAGACCGTTATTATGTTGGTCTTATTGGGGATGTCCACTAAACGTCGGCTCGACGTTGGACAAACGTGGCTTACGAAACGTCGGCTCAATAACGTTATAAAGACGTCATCTTTAGGCCAAGTACAGAACGTCGGCGTACTGCTGTCGAATGGACGTCGGCTTAACGTCGCCGAAAACTGTCAATTCTGTCAGTAAATAAAGACTTATTATGGACGTCTTTTAAACGTCGGCATGACGTTGGTCAAACATGGCCTATATACGTCGGTCTACTGACACTTTAAGGACGAAATATTTAGGCCAAGTACAGAACGTCGGCGTACTGCTGTCGAATGGACGTCGGCTTAACGTCGCCGAAAACTGTCAATTCTGTCAGTAAATGAAGACTTATTATGGACGTCTTTTAAACGTCGGCATGACGTTGGTCAAACATGGCCTATATACGTCGGTCTACTGACGCGTTAAGGGAGTCATATTTAGGTGAAGTACAGAACGTCGGCGTACTGCTGTCGAATGGACGTCGGCTATATGGGGCTGACCCGACCCGCTGAGAAACGTCAGTTGAGGTAAACATCATGTCTCATAATTAACGGTCAGTCAAACATGGCCCACGCACCGTCGGCCCATTGATTTTTTTTAGAAAGATATCCTCAGGCCAATTTAACACTAAGGTCGGCAAACTGCTGTATAATGGACGTCGGATATAGCCTTGAAACATCGTCCTAAAACATATGATGGTTTGCCCATTGACATAGTTCGGTCAGACAAGACCGGGAGTCAAGTACCGTATGCGGTATAAAGTAGGCTGTGCGTTAATACCAACGATTTTTTCAGTTACCCTATAAATTATACGGGTAATTTCCTCTATAGAGGGTAAAAATGCCATGAAGTAAGTATATATCTATGGGGTTTGGTGAAAGCACCCTTTTCTTTATTGATAACGGTTAATAAATTAAATTCCTTTCGAAATCTTTAGATTTCTTCGGCCCTCTTTTTATTGTGCTTGGAAAAAATAGCTAGGGCGGTTTTATAACGAAAATATCATACGTTTTTGATATTTATTTCCATACCTATGGTCCATCTATATCCTTTTACTGCATGTATGATAAAGCACAGGTTTTGTATCTCTGCGATTTGAAGTATAAAAGGAAAATTCTATATTTTGTTGTATAATATCACCACCCCTCATCACTACACTGTCAGGGGCGGACTATGGTTTGAAAACGGCCGGGCAAATGAATTTTGTTGAACCGATCCGCCATAAATAGTGCCGACCAATTTGCACGCAAGGGGGGTTTGAGGGGATGTGCCCTCTAGCCTGAGAATGTTCAATTTTGTTGTCGAAAATAATGCCCAACTGAAGCCAATGAATGAACTTCTTCTCCAATCATCAGTGCAAAAATCTGAATTTCTATTAATGGGCATCATCAATTAGACCGTACCCGGGCCCGCGCCTCAATCTTGAATGTAATAATGTATAATAGGCGCAGGCGGCTTAGGGCCTAAACTAGCAGCTCTTGAGTGATACTCTGTTTTTTTTATATTCGACCGCAACATAATACACCGCCCCCCCCCCCCCCCCCCCCTCCCCACACACACACCCCCACACACCACCCATCCTGCCCCACCCACCCCATTTTCTATCGCATTATGGATCGTTTTATCTAAACATGGGGAGGGCACTTGTGGTCGTCTATAACAACAACAAAAAACAGTCTGGATTAGGCCCGTCATGAGCCACACCGGATATCGTTCACTTTCTATTACATAGGCCTACAGCAAAAATGGATCATTTTGATCATTTATAAAATGTACAGAAATAGTAAGTCAGTTGAAATCAAAGTTGCTTAGTCAGTAAGTTCATGTTTAATAGTTCATTTGAGAGAACTCTGTATGATGGCGGGGTCATAATGCCTAAAATCATATCGGAGCTAAACAGAATGTAGGGTACGTTACTTCTCAATTAAACACCTTAAGACATTCATCTAAATAGTTATTTCTTCTTTATTGAGAAGCTAGACGCAACTGGCCCTAGACTAATAACAGACCGTGGTATATGGGACTATGGGCGCATGGTCTTTCTTACCATACTTATTATAACGGCCTATAGGCCTATATAGCAAAATTGATCAATTTTAGGTTCTATCAGAAGATTGGACATTGAAACTGCCACCAGATATCTACCTAATTCACATGGTAAGCTTAGGTTCAAATGAAATAAACCGTTCTCCTACTCTATAACCCAATCCCCTAACATGAGATCACGTTTGTCTGAATAATTCCTTCATTTGAACATTTATTCGCATCTCAAGTCTATTGTGCGCTGAACTCGTTTGTGCTGAATACGGCGCACACATGGCGTCATTATCGTATTATGACCTTTCAGCCGGAGTAAACCCGTGGATATTCAAGTATAGATCTTTTTTTATCGTTTTTACCTATACACATATGGATGGGGAGGGTACTTGAGTTTTCATTCTTAACACTTTCCACGCGACTATTGGTTTTACCATTTATACAAAACAGATTTTTCAGAAATTCAATCGGACAATTTTGAAACATTTTGTGAAATTTCGGAACTATCGTCTGCAGACGCCTGCCGCGTGGAAAGCGTTAACAACAGGATTTAATAGGAACTCTTCTTAATCCGATCATTTTGGCTTGCTATATTTTGATATTTGATATCAGAAGAGCCTCCCTATTTTTCATTATTTGTGTACAAATGTTTTGCGCAAGACATGTTCCTTTTTAGATTATGCCAACATGCAGTGAATTACAGTGAAAATGCCTGTGTGTGTATCTATAGCCTAATACTTAATGAGCAAATGTCATGTCACCTTAAACTTCTTCTCCAATCATCTATATACCTAGTTCACATGGTAAGCTTAGGTTCAAATGAAATAAACCGTTCTCCTACTCTATAACCCAATCCCCTAACATGAGATCACGTTTGTCTGAATAATTCCTTCATTTGAACATTTATTCGCATCTCAAGTCGATTGTGCGCTGAACTCGTTTGTGCTGAATACGGCGCACATGGCGTCATTATCGTATTATGACCTTTCAGCCGGAGTAAACCCGTGGATATTATACAAATATTGAATGCCGGAGAGTGTGATAGTAAAAACTATATCACGAGGTCAAATTTGGATTTTTCCATTACACGAGGCGCAGCCGAGTGTGATGGAACAATCCAAATTGGACAGAGTGATATAGTTTTACTATTACACAAACAAAAGGCGTTAAATATTTGTTTTATATCATGATATCACATCATTCTTTTCCAGCCATAATGATAGTAAAAACTATCACATGGTTGAAATCAGGCCTACCATGATATAATCAAGTATAGATCTTTTTTATCGTTTTTACCTATACACATATGGATGGGGAGGGTACTTGTGGTCGTCTGATCATGTACAGAAACAGTTAAAATCAAAGTAATACATAACTCCTTTTCCCCTCTTCTTCTTAAAATCATGTAACACTTTGAGAACAATATATCTGTCCTTCTTAACTTTAAGAAGAGTTCCGAAGCTAACTTTAAAATGTATAGAATTGAGTTACTCAGGCCTATTCTACTTATCTTATGAGTTTTCATTCTTAACACTTTCCACGCGACTATTGGTTTTACCATTTATACAAAATAGATTTTTCAGAAATTCAATAATTTTGACAATTTTGAAACATTTTGTGAAATTTCGGAACTATCGTCTGCAGACGCCTGCCGCGTGGAAAGCGTTAACAACAGGATTTAATAGGAACTCTTCTTAATCCGATCATTTTGGCTTGCTATATTTTGATATTTGATATCAGAAGAGCCTCCCTATTTTACATTATTTGTGTACAAATGTTTTGCGCAAGACATGTTCCTTTTTAGATTATATAGACCATGCCAACATACAGTGAATTACAGTGAAAATGCCAGTGTGTGTATACTATAATACTTAATGAGCAAATGTCATGTCACCTTAAAAAATTCTTCTGAAGAACCATTGGATAAGTATGCAACTATACTTTGGAATACTGCTAGAATAGATAACATGAAGTTGAAAATCGGGCCAGAAATTAGAACACATATAGGCCTAACTTTAACAAACAGAACCTTTTCATTATGAATTAGTTATGCAGTTTACGGTGTAGCTTGTGTAATCCAAGAGTATGAAGAAACGGTAACCATAGGCATTGACTTACATAGCCTTAAAAAAGGATTAAAAATAGAAGCTTTGCCGCATTCAAACCTCTGTTGTTTTAATCGTAAAAGTTCCCGTGTGATCGAAATCATTCTTGCACCTCTTGTTTGCCCTATCCTCAAATAGCTCCCCGGAAAATGGTTTCAAATTATATAACAAAGATAAGTCTTATTATGTATTTATACCTGTGATATTAATGAAAGCTTTGAATGATAGTGAATATGATCGGTTAACTTTAACTGCTTTAATTTGAGTTGGAATTAAAGTTTAGTGTAAAATATCTCAGTTAAACGGCGCTTGGTGGTGCGCCCCAGGTTTGGACCCGAAAGAAGGAAATTCCTCTTGACCAAAGGAGCACCGTTGTTGATGAACGGTGCTGAATGATAAGAGTTGATGATAAAGATTTGACACACCATTTTGCCTGATTATCTATTCCTTAAGACTTTAGTCCACGCGGCATAAACATGCCTAGTATTGGTTTAGTTTTGAGATAGACTTTGACGAATGGCTCTGAATAATCTGTTTTGTATAGACCTACGGTAAAACTTAGTTGGTGGCTGAGAAAAGGGAAATCATAGTATTCATACATAGTATAGGCCAAGGTTGGTTTTGTGTGATTTCAATGGAGAGGCACCTAACATCATAGGGTGGCAAAATACCACCTTCTTTCACCTGCCTTTAGATACAGCCCTGTCCGCGATTACCCCGCGTCCGCCATTACCCCACCTTCCCCTATACTAACGTGTTTATTGCTTTTATTGCTTTTCCCCAGTGGCGGCGCCAGGGGGACAAGGGGCATTTCCCCAAAAATGTTGTTGTGCCCCACCCCTACCCCCCCCCCCCCTCACAAAAAAACACCCTATTTAGTTAAAATTAGAAAAAAAATGCAATTTTAGCATAATAAGGCACTTACTTTGTGTCCCTAAAATGTCGATGCTGGTGCTGCCGTTTATCTATCATCACCCGGCAGCCCAATGCCAACAACAAATTATTGCAAAAAGGGCCGTAGCGATTGATCATAATAATAATAATAATATAATAAACAAAGTAATTAATGAATGAATTAATAAATAAATTAATAAATTCACTGAAATGAATAAATACACCACCCCCCCCCCCCCCCCCCCCCCCCCCCCCCCCCCCACTTCCCAGTTTGTTAGAGTCAAGACTACATAGTGCAGTGTCATGTACCTGTATGTATGGTGTCCCCAGTGCATGTTGCAGTGTATTTACCACCACCCCCCATTGAAAACCCTATACGCCGCCCCTCCGAACACCGGTTCCCTGTCTCAGCGTGTATTTCCCTAAATTCATTTTTTTTAAATCGAGTCAGGTCCTATCGACGCTGGGCCAAAATCAAAATCAAAATCAAAATCAAAATCAAAATCAAAATCAAAAATCAGTCTCTTACACTGATCTAGTCATCGTTTAACAAATTGCGTCAGATTGTGCATCTATCGTTAACTACTCGGCCAGTGTAGAGGTTATACCGTTTGAATCATCGTCATGACCGTTGCGTTATGAATAACTTGTAATTTCTCATTCTCATCTTGTAATTTCTCATTCTCATCTTGCAATTGACTGAATCCGAATTATTGAAAGCTCACAAACGACATTTATACAAGGTCACTAGTACTACTAGTCTACTACGCAATGTAATGGACGACAGCTCGGGCGACAGCTAACAGAGTAGCCAACTAACTACAAAATATAAATGGATGAAGTAAGCTTCCGTAAATTACGTATGCGTATTTAGTATTACCTTACAATTTGTACATGCATCAGACTCAGTGTTATACTGCAAGTGTAACAGTACATTATCCACATTGATCTGCGTGAGTGTACAACGAACAGTCACAGTGCTATATTATTATAGCCTATGTGTATACACAATTTGTGTGATACTGATACACACCAACAATAATGGGTTGAATGGCAACATAATGAACATGCTTATTAACAACAAAGGACAGGTCAACTCAACGAATACAGAATAGAATGCTAGCTGTTTGTACATTTAAGAATAGATGGATCCCGGAGATGGATCAATCATTTTCAATCCCGGGCCGAGATCCAGCAGGGGCTATGACCGGGCGATGCTTTTAGCCTTATCATGACTGAGAATAAAAAGTGAAGGCCAAGAATCGGATGCGTACTTCAATTCAAATTAGAGGTAGGTATATTATACAACAATTTGTATTAAATAAATAAAATAAAATAAATTTGAACACATTCACACACATTTATATTCTGATCACTATCCAGCCACACAGCTCAGGCAGGCGGCGCAGGACCTTCAGAAATGCTGGGTGGGGTTGGGGGGGGGGGGGGGGGAACCCGGACACTCTTGACAAGTTGTAATATCTGTGTAAATTCATGTTATTTACCAGCAAACACAATTTAATTGTTTTAGGGGGTCACACTCACGCAGCACATAATGCAAACGCACGTGTCTACTCGAGCCGCAGTCGAGCGTAGCAAGACGGAAGATAAATATGCGTGCATAAAAAACAATAAACTGTATAGAATACTGCTACATGTATACACAGGTACAGTAAATACAAGAAGAGAGACTTTATTTTGGTATTAAGGGCAGTGTCAACCCAGCACTTGTTTCAAAAATTGAATTTCATATTTCTCTATTATTTTATACTTTTATATGTATTCTATCATTACCATAATAAGTTACTAATCGGAAGCGATTATTTCCCGTTCTTTTGGGTGATTTTAAATTGTTATTCTGGTAAGTTTGAGTCAGGAAAAGGCGCATTGTTATTTGGCGGGAATTTAAGCGGAGTTCCGCGCTTTTCAAATGCTGCGACAGCTGTCCGATCATTGCGTCGCGCGCTGAAACTTTCAGTGCGTAATACCGGACGCGCCGCTTAATATCCGCGACGTAGACGCGAAAAACAAAAGAGCGCAAAACCATGTCTAAAAATGTAAACAAAGGCCAATCTTACGATCATTTAAATTTCAGTTTTCTTCCAATTTCTTCACATTGTGACAATATAAATTGAATCTGATAGTTTATTTTGATTGTTCATAATAGTATACATGTACTCGCTTTTTAGCTCACACGCCCGTGCATTCCGTGAACATTTAGGTTTAAATGGTGGAAAATGTCAATATTTTTACTAAATCTATGTTTTCTCAGAAGTTCGAATTTGAAGGAATTTTCAGACAACCTAACACAATCAATTTTTGATTAAATTTTTCAAAATTTCATCAAAATCATCTAAAGTCGAATATCTAGGAGGCACTTTTTTTTTTGGGCTTAAAAATGTTTAGTTTTGAAAATATTGACCCAAAAGTGCCAAAAATGTGATTTTTGAGATAAAAAAACCATTTTGTTGGCACTTTTTGGTCAATATTTTCAAAACTAAAAAAGTGTTTATAATTGACTTTAGATGATTGTGGTGAAATTTTGAAATTTTTAATCAAAAACTGATTTTGTTAGGTTGTCTGAAAATTGTTGGCGCCAAAAAAAGTGATTTTGGGCAAAAATGTAGAAATCACTATATTTTGGGAAATTTAATACCAAAAATGGATTCTCCGACTCATTTCATTAATTTGAAAAATTGTATACTTTTATGGACATTACATTATTAGTTTAAAAGTTACAGTGCTTGATAAATTTCATATATTTTAATTTTGGGTTGACACTTCCCTTAACCCTAAACCCCCCTGAATGCTAAAAAATGCTACATGTAAGTCCATCTCCAAACGCCTGTGCCGCCGGTTTTTGATGACGTAGTCAACCAAGCCGCAGCCTTTACAATTACAATAGTTAGCTGAGGGCCGTCCACGCGTGGCTTAGTGGATGGGACATAGGGCTGGGATTCGGATGGTCCCCGGATCGAATCCCGACAGGTTCCCAGGCCCGGCGATTTAGTTGGTGTTTTTTCTTCGAAAATTGTGATCCCGGTCTAAAACCCTAAACCGGGGTTAGGGTTAATTCATTTGATTAAAACTCAGTAATTTTATTGCATCTTTTTGTTTTTGTACAGATAGAATAGGGATGACCAATTGGAAGCAGTATGATCAGGAGCTAGGCATTGAAATCAGGAATAATAGACATTTGGACCTCAATGGCAGTGCATCCCGGATCCACAAATTTCCAAAGTATTGTACAATCATGTACATTGGATTTATAACAGTCCTTTTGAAGATGGGTTTGAATTGAATCATACAAATGCAATTTGTACAAATTACAACAGGGAGAAACGTGACTGAAGTACATGTAACTAATTGTTTGTCAAGTTTTGTGCATGAAATTGCTCGTCTACAGGAGAGGCTACCAGAATCCAATCGTTAAGAGCCCCTTCCAAGCTTCCAATTCATCCAAGAGTACCAGGACTGGACTTGCAATCATGTACATACAATACAACTACGAGAATTATAGTTAAAAGTGACATGCACGTGTACATGTATGTAGCACATAATGTACTTGCATTTTGAACTCGTCACCCAAAATCAGCCAAACGGTCAAATTATGGAACACTCAATTTATGCAACACAAGCTAAATGTATGGGCTTTCAAATGACAGATCTGTTACCAATTATGAATCAGTTCCAAATTGGTTAAGAATTTAGTTTTTTATCTCTCCATGAGCCAAAATAATCCAAGCATGCAATTATAATGGCGGCAATAGCCAAAATGTATGCTATGCTAGCGCTTTGTTTTGGGCAGTAAAACAATGACATTTGAGCCTGGGAAAAAATGAAGGGTGAACATCAGAAATGAAGGGAATTTCATCCGTTGTATAAATCTTGCGAATTCAGGGGTGTACTTTCGCGACATCCTGCGAGAATCAAAATGGATTCTCGCAAATGGATTCTCGCAGAATATTTCTGCGAGAATCCTTTTTACTGAATTTAAATTCCGCATTTTAAACATTTATTGTACTATTGTATACTTAGAAAATAATAGTACACAAATTGAATCAAACACTTCTTAAAATTAATTAAAATAATATTAAAGAATAAGGCTATAAGCTTGCATAACTTCCAAATTCTGAAAGTTTTTTGACTAGGGGTCAAATACCAGTCATCTAAGGTCCTGTTTTGGACTTAAAAGAAGAAGAAAAAATTGAAAAAAAATTGGGAAAAAAAATGGGGAAAAAAAAAGGTTTTTTTTTTTTTTTTTTGGCGAGAATCCACCTAGATTCTCATTCAAAACTAATCACAGTGATATCTATGTTGTTAAAGGTCCTCAAAATATTTTTTATAACATTACAGTATGACTTTTTGAAATTTGAAGCCTAACTCAACTAGTTGGCAAAATGATCATTGGAGAATAATATGGTACAATGTTACACATTTCTTTCTTCTTGTATGTTTATTAGTATCCCTTTGGCCTATCATAAATAGCTAACTGACTTCAATAATCTGCATTGTTGCAGTTGAATGGAAGCTTTTACTGAGAAAACCCCAAAATGTCAGGAGTGTAAAAAAATGTAACATTGGCATTCTATCTGAAATTTAATAATTATTTTACAGATTTAATTTACTTATATAGTATTTTTTTATAATAGTATGAGACAGATAGAAACTAATAATAACAAATACAATTATGTTGGGTTGGGTATATTTGTTATATATTTCAAAAACGTGTGTGTCAGGAGTGTAACACATTTTGCTAGTGCTGAGGTAAATGTTCAGATGGAATTAAACAGGCATATTGTATTTACCAAATTACTATAGCAAACCTAGTGTAGGCCTACTGTATACATGCACCTATAATACGTTTTAGGAACATTTTAACTTTCTTTGCTTACATGACTTGAGACTAACTGTAAACATCTGTCAGGAGTGTAACAAAAGTGTAATTGCAAGTAAATGTTCAGATGGTATTAAACAGGCATATTGTATAATTTATGGTACCAAATAACTATTAGCAAACCTAGTACACTGTATACCCACCTATAATACTTTAGAGGAACATTTTAAGTTTCTTTGCTTACATGACTGTATCTGTAAACATCATCTGTCAGGAGTGTAACAAAAGTGTTGATTTATTGACATCTTTCTTGCCATAATATAGAATGACATGGGAACCCCACCATTTTATTATTATGTTGGTATTGCCAAAGAGTGATATTTAAAACAAGTTTCAAACATACTAAAACATACTAGTACCTTATTGTTGTATTACCTCCCAAAAAATAATACATGTTTATCACAATTTAAACTTAGAATGGTAATAAACAACACATAAAAAAGTGAATGTTAACCTATATTCAATTTAATCATGATTTAATGCACAAACAGACACACCCTACCATTATAACTACCTTACTGTTGAAGGGAAGCGATTCGTGCTTCGATAAATTCATCTATTTATAAAATAACAGTGTCAGGAGTGTAACACCATGTGTAGAAATACCGTATACAAGCTTTCTTAACCCTTTGAACCCGGAGTTATTATAAGGGTTCGGTACACCCACCCTGACTTCTCCGGGGGTAAACTGCTAAATATAGTACACCTACATGTATATCATCCGTAATATATGTTACCGATGATAGAGGGCAGTATGCCATTGTACTACACGTATAACGTAATCTATTTATAACATAAAAACGTCCGTTTTTATCGCCAAAATTGCCAATCCTGACCGTAAAACAATGCATCCCTGTCTACCTGAGAATCATCTGTGCCATATTGGGTTGCATATTCATCCAATTTAGCGCTATTTTGACTGTTTTCTTCAGCTAAATGACATCAAATCACAACGAAAACCTTGTGAAACAATGTATTTCACATCGGGTGAACATCACATGACTTTCAAGTCACATGACCACTCAGTCATATGATCAATGTGTCACCTGATCGCTCAGGCCGATTTATCGGCCCATCGGGTCACAGCGCGTTCTTAAATAGGCCGATTTTTCGGCCTTTCGGGTTCAAAGGGTTAATGGATCACCACTTCGTCATCGATTGTCATATATGGACTCCAAATTTTCATTACATTTAGGTAATGCCAATCTCTGATGATAAAAACTATTATCAATCTTAAATAACTGGCCAATTTGGAAGAAGAAAAAAAAAATCCGTCAAATGTTAAAAAAGGGGGCATGTGTTAGCCATGTTGGTGTTTTTTCACTTTCATAGATGTAGCTGTAATGAGGAAGCATTTTTTTTGTTAAACAATCTTTATAGATAGATACACAGGAACCAAAAAAGTAGTATTTAGAAACAAGTGTTCTGAAAGATAAACCAAGACCAAGTTTATGTTATTTTTTACCAAAAAATGCAGATTTTGTAATAAATTGGTAAAAAAATAAAAATCTTGACTTATTTTGTCTGATCCTCAACTTGTTTCACACAATTTAACATCTTAAGGGGGGACTTAAGGAAGTTTTTTGTTGAATTTTGTTACTGCTATAATTATTGAACCATGACTCAAATGTATATAAAAGTATACCTTTTTGGAAAGGAAATGGATCAGAGAATCCAAATTTGGCATCAATTTTTACCCAAAATGTTGATTTTTTGAGAAAATCACAAAAAATCACTTTTTTGACCCATTTTTTTTTAACAAAGGTAACAGACATAATTTTGAGTTAAAAATGACACTAATGAAGGGACGATTTTTTTTTTTAAAAACCTAATCCAATATTTTTGGAAATTTTGACAAAAAAGTGTTAAAAAAAATAAAAATCCATTTTTTCACGTTTTTTGGCACTTTTTGGTCAAAATGTTCAAAAATATTAGATTAGGTTTTTAAAAAAAAAAATCGTCCCTTTATTGATGTCTTAACATCATTACAAAGTGATTTGGCTATTTTTTACTCAAAATTATTTTTGTTAGCCTTGTTCAAAAAAATTTGGGTCAAAAAAGTGATTTTTTGTGATTTTCTCAAAAATCTACTTTTTTGGTCAAAATTGACGCCAAATTTGGATTCTCTGATCCATTTCCTTTCCAAAAATGTATACTTTTATATGCATTTGATTAATAGTTCAATAATTACAGTACTCACAAAATTCAAAAAATCAATAACACCTAAAATGGATTAATATATCAATATCCTATTTTCGGACAAAATGTCCACTTATGGAGCCATTTTTTTTTAAATTGCCCTTTTCAGAAATGGATCGGGATACACTTAAGTTTGCCTTTTTCTGCTTTAGCTGAGGGCGAACATTTGCATCCTTTTTCAGATTTTTCAGATGGACACACAAATTTGCCTTTTTCTGTTTGGGTGAAAATGTTCATTCTTTACAATTCAGAAATGGGCACATAAGTTTGCCTTTTTCTATTCTATCTGAGGGGTCAAATCACTTTACAATTTAGAAATGGACGCACCGGTTTTATTTTGTTTCTGTTCTAGCTGAGGGGCAAGAATGTTCATCCTTTACAATTCAGAAATGGACACAAAAATTTACCTTTTTCTATTCTGAGGGGTCAAATCAGTTTGTTATCTATCATTTAAGGACCTACATAATCTGTTTTGCCCCACCAACAGGCTGTGCATAATACATGTGTATCTTACAAATTGACAATGAGGTAAAAATGTTGCCCAAAAAGGGATCTTTTCCATCAAATCAATATTTAATACTAAAAGTGAGCATGAGGCTTACACTTCCTTGGTTATGATATGATGAAGTCATTAGAAGTGGTGTTTTGCTTGTGAGACCTTTATTTATGGAAACACCCATGGTTTATTTATTGAGTTTTAAGTATTTTGATTCCAAAATTGTGATATAAATTCAGTTCATTTGGCTAATTTGTTTTGAAGTGAAGACATAAAAACCAATTGTTTTCCTTTTAATACGCTCTGTTCTTCCAAAACATCCTGCTGAATTGAATATCATTGCTGTCCAAAGTATGAAAATTGCTCAATGTTGGATAAAGTGTGTTTATACTTTATTTATTATACATTTTCTACAAATCCTGTATTAATGACCTTGACATTGACAAAATGATACTTTGAAATATTATGATTGCTTTAAGACTACATGTATGTATGCTATAAATGTTCGAAGCAAATATCACATGACTTTTCAGCTTCAATTACGTGTACGTGTCAAGGGTCACAACTCGTGGCACATGACCCTTTATTTGATCTATCTATTTAGTTTAGTATTGTAACTACAATAGAAACCTCTTTAACACAAAACTGTTAACACAAAATTCCTGATAATGTGATGTAGTTCTGAGGCCATAGCTTTACGCAGGCATGAACATTTTCAGGCTATTTTATTTTCCAAATGTCCGCATTTTATTCTATTTTTGGCCTATGTTGGCAAAATTTACTACACCTTTTTTGAGGCTGTACAGGCTTGTTCATGCAAATTTATTATCATGCCTGTTTATGTAATGATACCACAATTGTCTGTATATTATTAGTGTAACTGAAGGGCCTGGTGATTTTGGGTTAATGGGCTCCCTAACAATTCGAGGGTATAGTGCAACAAAGGGCTATCTGCATTTTTGGCTAAAATGAGATTTTGGTATTAAAATGATCCGCACAATATCAGGAACCTAATTATGAGAAAATAGTAAATTCACCTAATCAAAAAGGTTTGAATAGCATTGCTTCCAACTTGTCAAAATCCATTGGTGACATTGATGGGTACAAATCTTTAATTCACTTTTCCCTCAAAATGACCAAAATGAAGATTTTATTGCACTAAACCCTCGAATTGTGATCTCTTAAAGGTTAGTCTAAGTCTGTAAATTAACACTTAACAGGTTAATGGTGTATTTAATATAAAAGTTGCTGTAACTTTTTTTTTTATTAAAGCGACTTCTTAAGAGTTATTTTTGAACAACTTTATTCCCAAGATAAACAAGTGGGGTTTTGTATACACAAGATTTCTCTGCCCAAATTCTTGAAATGTTGTTTTAATTACTGAAAGTTCGAAATATGATATTAATTATTAAAACAACTCAACTTTTTTTGATCACCTCTGTATGACTTCACATTGTATAGGTAGTTTACTTATCTTCATGACCCTTTATTTTAACTATTTGTTTACTTAGTATAGCTGTCGTATTAGTGTTAATATTGATGTAACTTCAATGGAACCTCTTTAACACAAACTGTTTGTGTTTTCACAAAATGTCTGATAATGTGAAGTAGTTCCAAGGCCCAAGCTTTACGTAATGATACCACAATTATCTGTATTACTGTGAATGAAGGGCCTGGTGATTTTGGGTTAGGGTCCATCTGCTTAATGTTATTAACAATTGTGATCTCTTAAAGGTTAGTCTTAGTCTGTAAATTAACAGGTAAATAGTATTAAATATAAAAGTTGCTGTAAAGTTTTAATATAGTGACTTGCTGAAAGATGTAGAATGTATTTTTGAACAAATATATTCCCAAGATAAACAAGTGGGGTTTTTATACACAGAAGAGGTCTCTATCCTCCGTCCAGATTCCTGAAATGTTGTTGATTACTGCAAGTTCGAAATATTGTTTTAACCAACTCGCCTTTTATGATTAACTCTTGTGTGACTTCACATTGTATAGATGTTTACTCATCTTCATGACCCTTTATTTTAACTATTTATTTACTTTAGTATAACTGTCGTATTAGTGTTACTATTGATTTGTTACCTCATTGGAACCTCTTTAACACAAAACTGTTAACACAAAATGTCTTAAAATGTGAAGTAGTTCCAAGGCCCAAGCTCTACGTAATGATACAACAATTATCTGTATTACTGTGACTGGGAGGGCCTGGTGATTTTGTGTTAACGGGTCCCTGCTAAATGTTATCAATAATTGTGACCTCTTAAAAGTTTGTTTTTAGTCTGTAAATTAATAGGTATTTGGTGTATTTAAGGTCAAATTTGCAGTAACTTTTTTATAGTGACTTGTCGAAAGATTTGCAAGTTATTTTTGAACAACTATATTCTCAGATAATCACGTGGTTTTTTTTGTATACACAGAAGACTTCCCTTTCGTCCATATTGTCGAAAAGTTGATTATTACTGAAGTTAAAAATATTGTATAACCAACTCACCTTTTTATGATCACATCTGTATGACCCAAATAGAGTTTACTTATCTTCAGCTTTCCAAAAATGTATACATTTGTGAGCACCATGTCACCACGCGTTCCCAGTAAATATACGCCAAGATAAATTCTACATAACGCGCAACCAACGTGTTCAGACATGGTGCCTGTATTACTATTAACTACTGAATGTCTAAAAATGTCTCAACCCTTTCCACGCGGCAATTAGTTATGCCATATACAAAATAGATTTTTCAGAAACCTTTCTCAATTTTCAAAGTCTACCTCAAGTATAACAGAACCAAGACTAGACATGTTTGTACGTCTTTCAATTCATTTCTTATAGTGATTCTAAATAGGGTATTCAAATTCAATACAATGTCAATTTTTAGACATTTTGTGAACTTTTGAAATGTCGTCTGCAGACGACTGCCGCGTGGAAAATCGTCTACAGACGACTGCCGCGTGGAAAATCGTCTACAGACGACTGCCGCGTGGAAAATCGTCTACATACAGACGACTGCCGCGTGGAAAATCGTCTACGGACGACTGCCGCGTGGAAAATGTTAATATTGAATGTGCCATTACCTTGCCGTAGAAAAATTGTTCCGCCGCCGCAGATACTAGTTTGTTGGCGGGCACATGTAGTATGCTGACATTTTTAGACATTCAGTAGTATGTATGTTCAAGCTTCTGTTGGAATATACATTGTATACTTGAAAGTTTCCTTTTTGCTTCTTATTTGAGAAATCTTGTTAATTGTTATCTAATCATGTGTTAAAAGTTTATTATAAAAAAAGAAAAACGTACTATTGTCTCGATCGTGTTTATAAACATCATCATTTAGGTAATTTCAGTCGACAGGAGTCGGGCGGCGTAAGCGTTGTTGTCTGCTGTAAGTCGGTTAGGGAGGGTCTATGTAATCCCACCAAACGTCCGGAAATAAACTGCCCCGTGCCTCGCTAACGTTTGGTAGGCTGTAAGTCGCACACCCGACCTATGTAATTGGCACGCGGTCGGTCTAATGTCCTACCGACGACCGTTAATAAACTTCCCCGTGCTAACGTCGGCGGTAAGTCGCTCACACGACCCATGTAATTCGCACGTGGTCGGCCAAATGTCCCACCAACGTCCGTTAAAACACTTTCCCTTGCTCACGTCGGCCGAACGTTATCGTTTGGTCGGCGTGAAGACGCACACGACCTATAATTGGCACGCGGTCGGCCGAATGTCCCACCAACGTCCGTTAATAAACTTCCCCGTGCTCACGTCGGCCGTACGTTATCGTTTGGTCGGCGTGAAGACGCTCACGGCCTATGTAATGTAGCACGTAGTCGGCCGAATGTCCCGCCAACGTCCGTAAATAGACTTCCCAGTGCTCACGTCGGCCGAATGTCCCATTAACGTCTGATAATAAACGTAGTTCATAATTACGTCGGCAGTACGTTAATATTCGGTCGGAAACGGTAGGTCGGTTTATAGTCGGTAGGAAGTACGCTTAACGTTAAATAGACGTCGGCAACATGTCGTTCACAGGACCCTTAGGTCGGATTCTGGGTCGGCAAGACGTTTAGCCGACGTCCGCCCGACCTTTCTCACAAACCGTCGGCCCGACGTAGGCCCCATGAGCAGCCGACCCCTGAGCCGACGTCTCAGGGACGTTTGGTCCGACCAAAAGCCGACGTCGGCCCGACGCATTTGTGTTATCTGGGTTGTTACTAAAACTTAGATAATATACTGATGTCACATGCTAAAAATGTATAAGTTTAATTTTGGCATGTTAGGACCCATCATAGGCTCTTGGGTAACTGGTCTACAACCCCCCTTTAGTTAAAGGCATATTATGTGATCTTTTCCAAGTAGCGCCCTCTATCATTATAAAGCAGATTTTCTTGCAGATTTGCATTTTTTATCATAATTCATAAAGATCATTTTTAAGTTACAGATCTATACGATTCCTAATTACTTCAAAATCATGGTTTGAAAATAGATTGTCCTGAGCGGTACAATCTATTTTTTCAAATTTTACTCTAAATTCACCATTAAAACCATGATTTTGAGGTTATTAGGAATCGTATTGCTCTGTAACTTGGAATATATTTATGATTTATGATCAGAAAACTAAATCTGCAAGAAAACCTGATTTTTTTTTTGAGGATTGAGGGCGTTCCCTGGAAAAGATCACATAATATACCTTTGAAGCCACATTGATTTCTGGCCATGCGCCTGTATGTCTATACTTCAAGCGAATTCTGCAGTGACGACAGCATGGTCAGAGGGCATTATAGTGGACAGCGCAGCATTTACACTCAAGTGCTGGGATTTGTCTTTCAATGTGTGGGTGCATGGGCGCATTAATGAGGCGAGATCATTGGAATACGATCTGACGTCACTACACTGAGTTAGATGAATGAAGTATAAGGAAAATTTGGTCTTAAGCAGGTAGCCAATGATATGGCTTCAGAATGAAAAATAACCACCCTCTATTGAAATATCGAACTTATTCGTCACCCAGCGGTAGATGGACTCCCGTCACTTGATGCTGCCGCCGTGTAAAAATGGATGGTGTGTCACTAAATAGCACGCCCTCAAGCTGAACGCGCTCCCGTTCCGGAGCAGACTGCTTACTGATCACATAACCCAAGTTCATAATTTTCCCCTGAGAGAGCCCCATGTAAATACTGACCACTCTGACAGTTGCCCCCTTGTCTATGTCACCCTGTAGCTGACACAGACAGTCAGTCAGAGGAAGTATTGTACTGCTACTGTGCTACATCTTAATGTGTCTTGATCAACTCAATTAATTAAGGATTTGCCAGTATGGTTACAGAAGACAAGGTCAAGTGCGTGCTTCCTGTACTTCGCCGTATACACTGCATTATTGCCCTTCGCAAACTTGGCGCATGCCGACTCTTCGTAAGCATGTTCCGTTTCTGTCCTTTACATCACATGATTACTGTCCAAACTCATTTGTCCGCATTCAGGTGCGTAACTAGAGTGGGGCATGGGGGCATCCCCCGACTAGAATGCCCCCCCCATCCCCACCCCCGATGCCTCCCAAAATGAAATGACAATCTCTATGTATATTTACAAAAAATAGTCGGTTATGCCCCCCCCCCCCCCCCTGATCACAGGCCTGTCCCCCCTCATGTCCAAACTCAAATGGAAGACCTTAGTTACACCATTGTCCACGTCCGCATTAAGACTCTGTTCCTTTTGCCAGAGTTACAGCCTGGCCAAATATAGATGGTGCCTCACCCATGTGCCTTCACATGGTTCATCCTTATATATAAAGCTTTCACAAAACTAGGTTACTTTTTATTTTGGAAGGTTTTTTTGTGAATTCTGAATGTAATGAGGTCCGCTGTGGGTTTGTCCCTGTCTGTAGGTATCTTTGTCATGGTACATTGCTTATTGACATGGTGCCTTCTATCTGCCAAGGGATCTATGACAGCGCTTTTCATTTCCAATTAGGCCTAACAAAAATAAATGTTTGTTTCCGGTAACATGCTGACAAAAAAGAGGGTCGGTCGGTCGGGAAAATGTTTTATTTTACAAAAAAAAAAAATTTTACAAAAAAATATTATTTTAGATTCACCATGTAAATTAATTGCAAAGCTTCCGAATTTTGACCGTCATCGCAATCTCAACGCCCGGTCTGAACAGTGAACGCCAACTTCCGAGGCAAATTTCATTCATTATTTTATTATAATTCATTAAATGTATTGTAAATACACTGCATTTTCTCATTAAAAAATAAATGCCAATGTTTTTCCTTCGATCGTACTTGGCTTTACTTCTCAACACGTGCGCGAGAGAATTTTGCATGCCCGAACTGAGGTTAATATATAATATGATATTTCTTTTCTGTTCCACACGGTTCCCAGTGTGTTATTTTTACCATGTTACGATACGTCATTCCATGTGGTTGGTTGGTTTGTTGGTGGTACCCAAAAAATTATTATTGCGATAACCAACCGCAAATACTGCGCTGTTGTTGATGAATGGAAATAAACTTTTACTAGTTTTCGGCGTACGGACGAACGGAAAGCAAACTTCAGAATTGTTGCAGAATACATTCAAATTGGACCTTCGGCAAAATGGGAATGTAAAACTAAATGGGAATGGGAATTTTTTATTCTCTCAATACATTTCCGTAAATTTGGACTTAAAAAATACGAACGGTAGGTAGAAAATAAATTTTATTTTTTCAAAATGTTGATAAAATTTGTACGGTCGGCAGGTTTTAAGAGGGTCGGTCGGGTTACCGGAAACAACAATTTATTTTTGTTAGGCCTTAAATGGAAGGTGATTAGTCAATGCAATACATTTAACTGACTGTTAAGTACCACCATGATTCATGGTACATTTGAAAAGGCTGGTAAACCTACAAAGGCTGTTGCCCCATAAATGTGTGACTTTGCAAAAATAGAGCGTGTTTCTGCTGGGCAAGTTACCGCTAATAAGTTTGCCCAGTAGAAACAGGCAGAACCGGGCAATAATCGGTATTTTTGGTAATCCCAAAAACCTTCACAAAGCAGGTTTGGAACCAGCAATAATTGGCAATAATCGGCAATAAACCCAGCAGAAACAGAAAGGCGATTCTTAGCGGTTTGCGCCGTGAACTGTGTCACGCTGGGTTATACACATTATTGTGAAGCAATCTTTTTCAGGTGCGGTGGCATTGTTTGGGATTACAAAAGGTCACATGTCGTGGCCCATCGTCTAGGATCGATAAACTTAGCGGTAACTTTTCGTGAGTAGAAACAGGGGGGATTAAAAACTGACCGATTGAAACTTAGCGTTTTTATTAGCGTTCACTTTTTGCAGTGCCCCAGCAGAAACACGCTCAATGTAATGGGGGTGTTTTCTAACACCAAAAGGCGCAAAAGGAGGGTGTTTCCAATTCCTTTACATAAGAATGGGTCGACAAGTGACAAAACCTGTAATTCTGGCCATTTTTAGTTGGAACACCCTGTACTCATTGCATTAATATATTCTATTAAATTGAAGGAAAAATGAAGGATATCTTGAAGCTTTTGCTCCCCTCAGTCACACCCTTCATCCCACTTGTCAATGTTAAGTCCTCCCAGCACCTGATCCAGAAATCAAGTTTCAACATTGAACCATGGAGGTGAATTTTATTATATAGGGTAAAAAAGTGTTCCATTTCCTGCAACATATAGTCTGTCTTCAGCAGGTGAAAGCTGGTTTGCGACTGGTAGCCCTTTTATGGCAAAAGAATGTATCTTATATGTAGTTTTTTAACAGTATACTTCCTTTTAACATGATCAAAGTTAGTTTTTTTCTCCATAAATCATGTAGTGGTAAAAGGCAGTATATTACTTGTATTGTCTTTACAAGTTGCAACCTTTTCCTAAGTGAGGATTATTAAACCAAGTTAACACAATCCATGGTAAAAGGAAGTATATCATTAGGAAAGTACATATAAGATACATCCTTTCCTCTTGCTGTGATGTTTGAATCTAATTTTTTTGTTACCGCAAAAACCTTCACAAACCAGGTTTGGTACCAGTAAGAGAAACGGCAAGTTTCTCAGTAGAAACAGCCAGCCGATTAATCTTACCATTATGTTCTGTGAACCGTGTCATGCTGGATTATACACATTGTAAGGCAATCTTTTTCAGTTGGGGTGGCATTGTTTGGTATAACAAAAGGTCAAATGTCGTGGCCCATCGACTAGGATCGATAAACTTAGCGGTAACTTTTTCGCGAGTAGAAACAGGGGATTAAAAACTTACCGGTAAATCTTACCGTTTAATTTTACCGTTAACTTTGCAGTGTCCCAGTAGAAACACGCTCTATGGTGTAGGAAATGTTGTGAAGATCCTATTCTCCAAACCCCATTGTTGGGATAGGCCTATCCTAGCTACCACCCATACCACTGCCTCATTCACCTAACACCTAATCCCAGTAGTTTTTTTTCTGCCATGCTGTTGTACTACATACCATCCTCAATATATCAACTGCCCTTTCAAAAACAATATTAATCCAAAATTGGTCATAAAAAATGTTCATAATTTGAACTGCACTTTAAAACAAAACATTTGCATTACTTTAATAGTCAAGTTAATCCAAAAGTCCCCATAAAAATGTTCTTAATTTAAACTGTACTATAAAACAAAACACATTAATCAAGTTAATCTGAAATTGGTCATGAAAGATTCATAATTTAAATTGCTTTAAAACAAGACAATCAAATAAGTCAAATTAATCTAAAATTGGTCATAAAAATGTTCTTAATTTGAACAGCACTTTAAAACGAAACATTCACATTAATCAAGTTAATCCTAAATTGGTCATAACAAGTTCATATTTTGAACTGCACTTTTAACTAAACATTCGCATTAGTCAAGTTAATCCCAAATTGATCTTAAAAATGCTTCATAATTTGGATTGATATTGCCAACAGCCTTCGTCAGGCATCGGCAGTGCAGGATACAGGGTGGATATGAGGCCTGAAATGTTGCCAATTTAATGGCAGAGGAAGCTTGACTAATAGATAAAGGAAGTGAGCTTCTCATACAAGTGAATCAGCCTGCAAAATTATTACCTAAAACAGCGCGGAGTGCCAATAATTACCACCCAACCTCCCGCCTGCTGTCGCTGCCGCTGTTGTTTTTGGCTTTACAGCTTTTTCGGCAAATTGTATGGACAAAAATTGTTATGTTGTCTTCCAAGCTACCGTCCCTTAAAGTGATCAAAGGCGGGTGATGTTTTTCTTTATATTGTCAGTTCATAAAAATGATCAGGTTAGATCAAAATCTGACACTTCGTGTACCAAGAATTTTACTTTTGCTATGCAATCAATCAAAAAGGCTTTCACTTATTACATTCTGTGCAAAACACTAACAACAATCTGAAATTATAAAAGATTCATTGCCCGGGGGGGGGGGGGGGGGGTACTCACGTATGCCAGGTATACGGGGATGTGCCGCTCCAGTGGGTCGCTTTTTCATGAGACATCCTTAGCCATGGGTAGGCTTTTCAGTGAAAAATCCTTAGACATGGGTCCTGTTTTCGCGATTTTCGCGAAAATTTGCCAAAATTATGTCATTTTTCGCGAAAATTTGCCAAAATGAGGTCTATTTTCGCGAAAAATCACCCTTAGAAATGGGTATGGGTTTTGAATCTCCAGCGGCACACCCCCGACCAAACCAAATCCGAGTACCCCCACCCCCCCCCCCCCCGGATTCATTGTAGACAACATTTTTTCTCTTCACCAGTCAGATGCCAACGCCAGTGAGTCTATTGTATATGACGCGATTTTGTTTTCCCTTGAAAAGAGGATGTCGATCTTGTGCAATTCAATATGCCAAAATGTCAGCCTTATACAATGCCAACATTAAGGCATTTAAATGTGGATCAACGCCATGTGACTAGGGGGATTTTCACTAAGGGGAGCAATACAATATTAATCCATTATTTTGATATGCTAAAGTCATGTTTGCAGGGACGTTTCTGCTTGAAAATGTTTTTGTCATTACTGAAAAAAATAAAGTATATTTCCTGTGGCCCTGACCCCTGTCTCATTAAAAGCTTTAAATTAATAACCTTTAACGATCATCAATTCATTGCTCTTTACATTGAATCCAAACCTAGCTTGCAGCGACACCGTTTTCACATTTAAAATACAATTTAGAAACTGGGTTCAATTTGGCTAATATGTCGTCGAATACTCAATAGTTCACCACTAGTTCATTATATAGAGAACACATAGACACGTCAATGAGTAGTTATGGCCGAGCGGTTACGACTATGGACTAGTAATCTATAATGGATTCTCCCCTCCTCGGTTCGAATCCTGCTGAATACCTTTTGTTAGAAAAAACGGTTTAGTCTCTGTGTGTTGGAAAATGGCGTATATTTTTTACTGAAGGTAAATAAAAGTCGTGGCCCTGACCCCTGTCCAAAAATGTATTACAATTAAACATATTTTTGATAAAGTTTAATACGTTAGGAACATTTCTTGTGCACAAAGTTTTTGCTGCGACGTCTAAAAATCAACAAAATTACGATGTTTAGGATCGCATTGAAAATGCATCTTTATCGTCTCAACAAAAGTAACGAAAATCATGTTTTTTATTACATCGAAAATAATATGCTAAATAATTAGGACTTCCTCTTCAAAATGAGCCTAAGATGATTAAAATTGATGGAGACAATCCGTCACAATCGCGAGTTGTAAATTACCCGATTTCTATTTGTTTTCTTGAAATCTCGCTTTACTAGCGGGCCGGGGCGAACAAAATAGACGGTATTTTCATGCCTTGACTTCTGACTGTCACTATGTTTTTCCCTCTCTCGCTTCCTTCACTTTATCAAGCTCATTATGCGGTTATATAAAATGCAGTTTTCATAGTAAAAATCAATGATAGAGGGCGCTACTTGGAAAAGATCACATAATATGCCTTTAACTACTGGCTGATTGGTGGATACATCATTTCTTGCACCAATCAGAGACTTTGTTAGAATTATTGTTTACCTGAAGAAGTTTGGACATCATTTTTTTTAGAAACTGTATTTTGATTAAAATAATTCATTTTAAAATACATTATTTTAATTGGTTATTCAAATGGATATATTTTGTTATTAGGGTAAGAATTAGGATTAAGTTTAGGGTTAGAGTTAACATTTTGCTAGGTTACGGAAAGACATCGCAGATAGGCAGGCAGTGCTCACAGGATTAAGGGAGAAAGTTAGCAGCAATGGCATGGATCACACCACCTTAACACTTTCCACACGGCTATTGGTTTGACCATATACAAAACAGATTTTTCAGAAACCATTCCCAATTTTTTAAGTCCATCTTAAGGATCACTGAACAAATACTAGGCATGTTTGTACTTATTTCAATGCATATATCACGGTGATGCCAAATATGGTAATGAAATTCAATAATTTTGATATTTTTGAAAACATTTTGTGAAATTTTGGCATGTCGTCTGCAGACACCTGCCGCATGGAAATTGTCGGGTATGAGCAGGTAAAACCCCTTATTCCTACCTAAACTTATACTGGTATGACTCACTCGAGTTGATTGACTTACAAACATGACACATATACTTCAATTTCAGGACACGATCTATGTTGCTAAAATAGTGGCACAAGTAATACATGCACTGTACAATATCCTACTGGGCGTTGCATGACACAAGCGAGGGGTTGGAGGGGTGGGGTGGGGGACTTATGATCACATCACTAGACGTTCATAAAAAACTCACTAATTCCTGTAACCAATTACGTTACTTAGTGGGGAGGGGCTAACATTCTCATAAACTCACTAATATACATTCTAAAAAACTCACCAATTGCTATAACCAATTAGTGGGGGCGGGGTACTTAGGATCACATCGCTATACATTCTCTGTTAGGCTGTGAGCTTACGGACTTTTTACTATGGATGTCTGTTTGAAGGTTTGGGATGGGAGGTTGACCTACATGAGGGTATTCATCAAACATTTTGTGTTTAGGGTTTTATGCAAATCAGTTGGATTGGAAATAAGATGAAAGAGTGTTGAATATGATGTTTTTTCAATTTAGATTTTGTTTTGCATGTCAAATCAAGAAAAAATGATGAAAATATCTTTGGCGAAAAAAGCTACGCGACAAAATGGCAACTTTCAAAGCTATTCAAGTATAAAGCGGAGACAATATTTATTTCGTCTGGGACAAATCCAACTTTTAATGAAAAATTGGCGTCTTTTTGTCTTAACCAATTCAAACAAGAACATATCACATTTAGCCGAATTCACAACAATTATTTTGGTCGTCGTCGGTCGGTGCCACATGACACGTTTCCTTTTTAGCCAGTCATAGCGTACATGCTGTCAGCACTGCCTACTCCCCGATGTATTCGGATTTCCTCACTTTTGTTACATGGGTTAATGATGGAGGTTTCTTCATTATTTCTATGTCTATTTCATTGTTATTATTAGACAAAATGAGAAGAGAACGTTTGACCTCGGCTTAATCAAGATCATGAAATCACAGGGATGATCGTCTCTAATGAATCGTTGGATAGAACTGACAGTGTACTGTGTGTATGTTTCGTCCCGCGCTTAGGGACGCACCGTTAGATTTTCAGGTGGGGGGGGGGGGGGGGGGGGAGGTACCTCTATGCAGGCAACAAAAAAAAATCCCCTCCTGATGAGTAAAAATAAATAAATCTTTACCCCACCCAACTCAATATGAATGAATACATTAAAAAAAAAAATCGCCGCCGCCGCCGCAAAAAAAAGAATTCCCCCCATACGGTGACAACAACAAAAAATCCCCCCCCCCCCGAACCCAACTTCCTACCCCCCCTCTGAAAATCAAATGGTGCATCCCTTATATGACTTGCATGTTTGACACACTTGGATATCAATCACAATGGATTTGGGAAGCCTTTTGTGACAACAATGTGTTAAGACTACACAACACAACAGCAAGTCTTTGCTGGTTGATACCACTGTTTCAGTTTGATTTCCCAAACGTGAAAGGCTATATATGGTGACGAAAAAGCTAATTTTAGGAGCGTGACTGGTGTGGCAAAGCACCATGGGTCTCTGATTCTTACCCCGGTGGCTTTGGATTTGATTCACATCCCTGAGCAACTCCTTTTATTTCTAAAAACGGTTTTCTCTAAAAGGTATATTATGTGATCTTTCCAGGGAAAGCCCTCAACATCGAAAAAAAAAAATTGAAAGAAGATTTTCTTGCAGATTTACATTTCTGATCATAAATCGTACATACATTCCAAGTTACAGGGCGATACGATTCTTAATTACTTCAAAATCATGATTTTAGAGTGAAAATAAATAATCCGACAGTTTATTATTTTCACTCTAAATTCACTCTAAAACCATGATTTTGAGGTAATTAGGAATCGTATTGCTCTGTAACTTGGAATGTATGTATGATTTATGATCAGAAATGTAAATCTGCAAGAAAATCTACTTTCTAAAAAAAATAATGAATAGAGGGCGCTCTCTGGAAAAGATCACATAATATGCCTTTAATAGTTTTATCCTTTCCTTAGGTGTTATGGTTAATAATACTTTGGGGATAGTTACGCAACTTCCATGATTTATTTGCCAATTTGTGGTCTTTAATGAAACTTCCCTGATTTCTTGTCACTGATGGATAACAAATGTATGTTTTTGTTGTTGTTTCTTATTCAACCTCTGGGGTATTCTCTTGCTGACATACTAGGCGCCAAATATTTGTTGAAATAGGAGCTAGTTGGTTTGCACTTTGTCTCCTATCCAAATTATCAGTACATTTTACATTTTGCCTAATCACTGTATTGTATGGTTGTAATACACCTATCAGTTGTAAGACGCACTATACGACCCCCGGGAGAGATGCGTCGTGGGTGCGTCGTTTACCAATAATTCTTGACGGAGGGTACATCAGTGGCAGCCTTTGGTCCGTCAAAAAAATGATGGAGGGTGCGTAAAGGTCCGTCACTTTACATGGGTGCGAATGGGCTGATAGTTGACTGAGGGTGCGTTTTTGGATGGCAATGGTCCGTCGTTTTTTTGACACAGGCTGCGTCATGGTACATGAGAAGTTGACGCACCTCGGTAAAGTGACGCACCACTCCCGGGGGTCGTATAGTGCGTCTTACAACTGATAGGTGTATAAGGAATGCTTACATATTTAGACGCTTTTATGCTCAGAAGACTATTTGGCATGATTTGGGGAGGGGAGTAAACTTGATTTATAATCCCTGAATAATCCCTGTAAAAAGGAGTGGCTTTTTGAAAGCCCTTGATACTTATTCCTCAAATTGGAAATTTGTTGGATACTGGATTAGGCCTTAAAAAAAAAGAAGGTTTGATTGGCGTAACCCGACCGACCCTAAATACATCGCCGACCCTGAATATTTTTTATTATTTTGAGGGGAAAAAAATAAATATATATATATATATTTATAAAAATTGAACAAAGTATTAAAGTTTTTGACTGTTTGCTTTCAATTTCGGCTATTTTAAGTCCCCATCGAAATGATATATTGTTGAACACAACGATACATTTTTGCCCGGCAATTAAATACGCTAGAGCTATGATTTGTGTGTACTGCTGTCTTGTTCAAGTGTTCAAAAGTAGGTGATTTGAAAAATAAAATAAAAAATTTAAAAAAGAAAAATCCCGACCGACCTACCCTATTTGTTTTGGTCATGTGACGCCAATCAAACTTTTTTTTTTAGGCCTTATTGTATGATAAATTGCTTTTTATGTGACATCAAGCTCAAGCTCCGTTTCATTTCTTTCTGGTATTACATAGATAGATTTGTATCTTCAATGGCCACATTATTAGACCAAAATAGGCTCAATCACTTAGCTTTTTTTGCTGAAATTCTGAAACCCTGGTCAATATGAGGGTCTTCCAACATCCAAAGATAGCTGATTTGACTGTTTTAAATATTTTTATTTTCACAATTTCTTTTTATTTGTTTCTTTAATTCTTTGAATCGTCATTATCATTAATTTTTCTGCATTCTACACCTCAAAAACAGCTAATTTCCTGACGTCTATAAATCAAGACAAATGTCTTAGGATTTCTTGTCCAGGAATAAGGCCAACAAAAATAAATTGATGTGCAGCCCTCAGCGACCTACCCCAAAATCTCAAAAATCAGGGTAGTAATTGTGGTTTTTTTAAGATTGAAATTTTACCCAATTTGTCAAAATATTGTTATTTTCTGCTTGAAATTAATAAGTTTGCTTGAATAGATTGCTTTTAAACTATTATCACACTAGAAACATTAGTCAAATTGCCTTTTTACCAATTTTGTCTTGTCATGAACCACGGTCTGTCAGCAATATTTGTCAGCAAAAAAAATAAAAAAATAGGAAAATTGACTGACTGACTGACCCAACTTTTTGGCACTTGAGGGCGACACATCAATTTGTTTTGGTCTAACAACCCTCAAGGGAAGGGCACCCAAATGTCTTTACTTCAGGGTGGCCTACACCTCCATCAACCATGTTATTCTGGCACAACAAATAAACACCTTGCTTTGGTAAGATTTTTGGGTACGATTATTCCATCCATCCCTTCCGGCGGGGTACACTTCAAGAGTCAGTTGCACATCAAATTGGAAGAAAACATATCTGCTAACATCGCCGTCAAGATTCATTACGTGATGATGGCCAGCGGTAACTTTAAACCGGATGTCCTACTGTGAAGAGAGTATGTTTGGTTAGAAAACTTCATCGTGCCTAATTTGGTTGGGGTGTTTTCCGTAATGATCTAATGAGCACCTCACTTATCGGATGCTAGGAGCGCAAAAACATTTAATACGTCTTGATTTTTTTGAGAAAAACAGGTTTGGAGTGTAGAGACACAGTGTGTGAGGCATTTATGGAAGTCACCACACAATGTTTACCATCAATGATCAAGATACACGTAGCAAATGCAAAGGTTTATTCATGAAGTAAAGAATGTCAAAGGACTTTCAAAAACTTTGAAATTCTAAAATGTATCAAAATGTCAATTAAAATGTTGGTGCTCAAATCATTTGTTATGACACAGTTAAATATTTGGCGCCAGTTTTTGATGGGCATGAGTAGGAGTGTAAATTTAGAATTATTTATCTAACATTGAAAAAATCTTACATGTCATGTTTTACAATGAAGCTGCCTGTAGTTTCCAATCGTTCTACCTGCCTAATATATCGGCATCAAGTACAATTTTGATTGGTTACAAAGAGTGTTATACCATACATGTAGCCAATCAGAGATACAGTCAGAATGGTGGTATGGTTGATAAAGATATATAAAAGCACTTTTTTAATGGTTACTCACAGGGGTATATCACATTATATCCTGTAATAAGCCAATTAGAGACACTGTAAGAAAGCAGAAGCAGTGCTCATGGGGTTTAAAGGTATATTATGTGATCTTTTCCAGGGGACGCCCTCAATCCTCAAAAAAAAATTGGAAGCAGATTTTCTTGCATACTTTTCTGATCATAAATCATAAATATATTCCAAGTTACAGAGCGATACGATTCCTGATAACCTTAAAATCATAGTTTTAGAGTGAATTTAGAGTAAAAGTTGAAAAAATAGATTGTACCGCTTGGAACAATCTATTTTTAAACCATGATTTTGAAGTAATTAGGAATCGTATCGATCTGTAACTTAGAAGATCTTTATGATTTATTATCAAAAATGCAAATCTGCAAGAAAATCTGCTTTCATAGTCAAAATTAATGATAGAGGGCGCTACTTGGAAAAGATCACATAATATGCCTTTAACTACTTTGTGAAGTATTTGAGGGTTATCGGAAATTCGCAAAAACATTTTGTATTTTAATATTTTTAGATAAATTTCTTTTTTGATCATTTTGTCAAGCAAATAGTGGATAATCTCAAACCTTTCTGTACCACATGCATAGTGTAGAATTTGTTATTTATATATTCAGACGAATTGAAACAGATTTAAGAGCATCTTTTATGATATTTTGAGAATTATTTAAAATGAAATTAACGAGTAGTTAGCTATGAGAAAAATTGAAAATGAAATTTACGAGAACCTTGCGTGATATGATATTTCAGAGCAGTTATAAGATTAATTATAAATGAAATTTAAGGAGTATTAAACAGCTATGAAAATAATTTGAAATTAAATTTATGGGGGCCTTTATAGTATCATTATTTGATATTTTATGAGATTGATTCTAAATAAAATCTAGGAGAACCTCATGGTACCAAGTAATAAGGCCTAGAAAAATAAAAAGCTGTGTTGCCCTCAAGTGCCTAAAATCTAAAAATCAGGTCGGTCGGTCGGAAATCCTTTTCTTCTTCTTTTTTTTCATTCTTTTTTTTGGCTGAAAAACATATGGTTTATGTCAAGACAAAATTGATATATGCCCATATGTCAATTCAACTAATGTTTTTAGTGTGACAATAGTCTAAAAAACATTTAGTTACTTACCTTTTCATTTCAAGCAAGAAATAGTAACATTTAGACACTTTTAATCAAATTTGAATCTAAAAAAATAAAATAAAATAATAATAATAATACAATTTTTTTTTTTAAATGCGACCCTATTTTTAACGATTTTAGGGTCGGTCGCTGAGGGCAACACAACTTATTATTTTTCTTGGCCTAATGGTGTGATTAACAGCTGTGAGAATAACTGCAAATGAAATTTACCACAGATAATTTACTGAGACCGTATATGACTTTTGCTGTGTAGTGGATTGATTGCGTGTGAAATTTAGAAGTACCTCAACATTTTATATATTTACAGCTATGAGAATAATTGACAGTGAATTTTCGAGACATTTTAACAATTTGATAGATTTAGCACAGATATAATTAGAATTTACGAGTATTTCATGATTTAACAATCCTATCATACTCCTGAGTATTATTTTTGAATCATCTATCGTGAACCATTTTAAAACTTCAACAATTTTGGAGCAAAGTCTGTACTGTATGTGCTTAAAGGGCTAGTAGGCCTTTACCCTTTACCCTAATAAAAAACCTACATAATCTGCAAAATGTAGTATATGAGTATACTGCATAAGAACATGTTGGAAATGTAATGCCATATTCTTTAAAGGGACACAAAGTAGTGTTGAAGATTTTTTTTAAAATTTAATAATTTACTTCAGAATTCAAAATGAACATTAAAAATTACCATTATTGTTGTTTCTACTCACAAAAACACAGCAAAACTTGATTAAAATTTAAAACAATATACCATCACTATTTATTAAACCTTTTTTTAATAGGCCCTCTATGTTAATATGGTTCGCGTTATTTATCACGTGTGCTGCAGGGGGACACTGTCTGACGTAAAATGCTGATCTCGGATAGATTTTGTTTAATCCTTATAGGTGTAAGTTCATACATGTAATATAATTGTAAAAATATACCAATCCAAGTTTTTATCATAATTGAGGGCGCAGCCTCCAACGCATTTCTTAGTGTCCCTTTAAGCCAAAGAAGAAAAAAATGTTTCATGATCTCAAATGATCCATAATATTATTATTTTTTGTCTTGATTTCTTGCAACATAATTTAGTTTCTGATATCCCGTCTATCATTAAACCCTATTACTTCCTGGAGCAGGGGAAACTTGGTGTGTATGTGTGGTTGGCGTCTCTTGACTATGGTAACCAGAGCATGAGCCAATCAGATGTCGCGCTGTTAAGCCCGCGAATTTGGCCTTTGTTTGTATGCTGGGGCAGTGGCCCAGCATCCTCTCGCTTTTATCTCAGTCATTATCTCGTTGGCTCGCTTCACGAGAGGTTCTAAAAATTTAAAACTCTTAGCTCCTATTTGGAATTGAATTAGATCGCCTTCATCTACGATTACATCGGCTTTGTGAACTATTATACAAGGTATATCACTTGTTTCTGTGTGCGGTCTCGCCATTTCTATAGGACTAGGAGTCGTCTTTCGTGCAGTGTACACTGATAGGTATACAAAGTATATTTATTTAATAAATAATAATAACTTTCAATTTATTCTTGAAATCTATACTGACTGTTATTTACATCAACCAAAATGGTTCGTGGTAGAGGTACCAAACGCAAGGCCACTACAAACTCTCGATCGGGTTCAAAACAAACCCGATCCCAACAGCAGCCAGGCCCTCGCCAGACTCGCGCGCAAGCAAGAGCTATGGCAACGCCTGTAAACAATCCTGGCCCATCCGCTACCGTAACGCCGCCAGTAGTGCGTACTCGTAACCAGAGTACGGGGCCACTCCCCGGACAAGCAAGAAATGCTTTCAATCAATCGACTGGTAGTGATTACGCTCAGCGTATACAAAGGAGAAATGGCAACCAGGAAGTGATTGAACAAAATGGCGACGCACTGTCAGTTGATTTTTCACCTGAAGAAAGGCAGGAATTGGGACTGGAAAATGATCAGCGACGGGTGATAAATGGTGGAAATTCAATCACTGTAAGTAGCGGAGAAGGGCAGAATGCAACAGCTCGTGCAGGCTCATCGCAACAAGTAAGAGATGCTGCAACAGCACCAGCAAGCCAAGGACAACAAAGACGTGCGGTTTCAGAACTGTTTCGCGGACCAGGAGTACAGAGTCGTGACCTTGCTTCTGCAAACTTTGGAAGAGGATTAAACGGTGAGCTTTCTTTTGATTTACCTTTCCCTGTGTCTGAATCCCCCGTTGGTGTTGGTAATAATACTACTACTAGTAATAATTGTACTGCTAATGGTCATTATGGTAATAATAATGGGCCCTCGGGCGATACTATCATGAATAATAGCTCCCCGATGCAAATGATTCAAAACCCGTACAACACCAGTCGAAACTCCTTAACTGCCATATGTTCTCCCCTTGGTGAGGAGGTAACTCAAGTTATGAAAGAAAAAATCTGCAAGGGGGAATTTATTGAGTTGGGTGCTTTATTGGAACAAAGGGTTGATAATTTTCAGTCCCAGCAACAGGGCGGCATGTCACTCACTGTTAATGCTGCAGGACAAATTTCCTTGTCCCAATCTAAACCAACCCGTCGTATCACCACAATCCATGCATGGACCAATGCTTTTTTGGTCTTTACAGCAATTTACCTTAGGTCTCACCCACATAGGGCCCAGGAACTGTTAAAATATACTCACTTAGTAAGAACTGCCGCTGCCCGTTTTGGTGGATGGGGCTGGAGGGATTACGATACACAGTTCCGTCTTAGACAACAATCCCATCCCGAAAAGTCATGGTCTGTGATTAATAGCGAGTTGTGGACGCTTTATGTTGCTGTTCCATCTCCATCTATTAACTCATCGTCCATCGGAGAGCAAATTAAGTCTTTTCGTGGCCAGATATCAAAAGATCCAAATCAAGCTTCCAAAGGGCAATCAAACAGTGGAATTTGCTTCCACTTCAACAATACAGGATCCTGCCCCCGTACAAAATGTGTTTTCAAACACTTGTGCTCAACCTGTGGTGAAGAAGGTCACGGCTCCAACACGTGCAGTAGCGGGTAATGGGTGGGAATTCACTCCCAAAAACCGCAACAATTCTATCAATTGACAAAACATTAGGCAGTTACAATTTGCATTTGTTGTCCTGTACCCTCTAAAAAGCTATTATTAATAAACACATAATCAGCCCTTTCTTATATTCATAGGCTAATCCATCCTATAAATTGGTTATCTATGTCGGTGGTGACATCCTAACTAGGTAGATTGGGTAGGTTGAGTAGATTAATGTGTTCCAATCATTTACTAAATATTGATTGATTCGGGTCATAAGCATTGAATTCTTAATCGTGTTTGCCCTTTGTGTAATTCAGATGAGATTAATGACGAATACCACTTTGTCATAATTTGTCCTTTTAATGTTGATCTACGACGAATATATCTATCAACACGCTATACTGTTAATCCTAATCGCAATAAATTCAATTCATTTATGCGTTAATACTATCCACACACAATCAAATCACTTGCTTTGTGTAATTCAAGTGAGATCGATGACGAATACCACTTTGTCCTAATTTGTCCTATCCACCCGTTATTCAGTTAATCCTAATTGAATATATTCAATTCATTTATGATTGTGTTCAAACTATCCACGCACAATCAAATCACTTGCTTTTGATGTTTACAGTGCCTTTTTCCCAGAGAGACATATTCATGAATGGGTGATAAATCGTTGTTATACCATGGTTATACTAATCGTTATGTTATCAGTGTTACCGTATATTTATATTACAGGTACGTTACTATAATTACTATGATTTTATAAATCGTCGTAATATCATGGCAATATGTTGTGTATTTGGATGCCCTATGTACTTGGAAATAAAACTAAACTAAAAAGGTACCAATTTGGTTGCATTCTGAAGGGATGGGCTGTCAACTTTGGGTATTTCACCGGACAATTTCAGCTCCCACAGCTTCAGGATCGGCGCAGCCATAAGCGGCATTCCAATGGACATGATACAAACATTAATGATAGAAAACACATACCCCCCCCTAAAAAAAACACATTCCACAGACTATGCTTTCCCCATGTTCCATCTTTTTGCTTGCTCCTTTTGTTTCTCTCCCTCCTTTTGTTTTGCTTGGCTTCTGCTTTTGTTTGTTTTGCATTTATTACAGGACCTGTCGTAATTTGGTTGGTTGAAGTGGCGACTCCATTATGAATTAGGCCGGATAAAACCAAACGCAAATGGAAGACGGAGGATTGATCTTTTGGAGCGGCATCCCAGGTGCTCGGACTGTGGGAATCTTGAAGGCACGGTTCTTTCTCAACACCAATCTTGATGAATTCGTGTACCCAAAACTTAGTAGGTCCAATATTTAAATCAGTTCTACAAGGTACTCTCCATCTCAACACACAAGGATGTGCGCAGTTAGTGTCAGTAAACAACAACTTGAACTGTTCTTTTCACTCATCTGCGGTTGAGTTAAGCATCTATATTATGGAATTATTTAATCTACAGTACTTTTTATGTTCCTCCCTTTATTTATTTATTTACTTTTTGAAAAAGGGGGCCGGTAATTATCAAGCCTTCATAGAAGACTTGTGTGCGGTAATTTTATGATTCAATGAATTCATACCATGCATTGAATCTCTATTTTCATAAATTAAATTAAATTAAAGGTCAGACAAATTGAATTTCAGGTACATCATATTTCTGTGAATTATGTTAGCGAATTGAAGGGGTCGCATGGTAGTTCACTAGTCCCACTATTAATTTGTTGTGCAGAGTTCATAGGGTTGTAGGCAGTTCACTACTATATGTATAGACCCTGAAACACCAGTAACATTGTAGGCAGTTCACTACTATATGTATAGACCCTGAAACACCAGTAACATTGGCAAGCGATCAATGTTTACTGGAAGTTATATCTATAAGAATAAATTCAACTAATTTAGTCATCTTTATGAGCATCCCTCTAAAGGGTGGGGTTGAGGCAGTTCACTTTATCCATAGTTAAATTGTTGAATCCTAATTTGGGTCTTAATTTGTTTTACTGAATGATAGGAATAAAATCAGCTAATTTAGTCATCTTTATGAGTTTCCCTCTAAAGGGTGGGGTATAGGCAGTTCACTTTATCCATAGTTAAATTGGTGATTTCCTAATTGTGTCTGACAGATCAATGTCATAATGTTTCAGGATTTTGAAGGAAGGCGTATAGTCTATCCAATAATTTTGATAATACTTTCCTTAGACTTGTATCAAAAATTATTTGATTAAGCATCTTGACTTGTATTAAAATTGTAATTAAGTTGCCAATATCATTTGTATCAATGTTTGGTAATTAATGAAATGTTACAAGATTTGAATAAACCTCTTGTGATTGAGCCTCCGAGCCATATATCATACATGTGTGTTTTGTTTTCTATGCTATAGGGAAGTAATTTAGTTTCTGATAGCCCGTCTATCATTAAACCCTATTACTTCCTGGAGCAGGGGAAATTTGGTGTGTATGTGTGGTTGGCGTCTCTTGACTATGGTAACCAGAGCATGAGCCAATCAGATGTCGCGCTGTTAAGCCCGCGAATTTGGCCTTTGTTTGTATGCTGGGGCAGTGGCCCAGCATCCTCTCGCTTTTATCTCAGTCATTATCTCGTTGGCTCGCTTCACGAGAGGTTCTAAAAATTTAAACCACTCCCACCCACCCATTGCAATTCTTTGCTCTTTTTCAGAGCTATACGTTTCGGCTCGCACCTTGGGTTGGTGAGTGAACATTAATAACTAGGAAGTCAATTTGCGGTAATTTTATGATTCAATGAATTCATACCATGCATTGAATCTCTATTTTCATAAATTAAATTAAATTAAAGGTCAGACAAATTGAATTTCAGGTACATCATATTTCTGTGAATTATGTTAGCGAATTGAAGGGGTCGCATGGTAGTTCACTAGTCCCACTATTAATTTGTTGTGCAGAGTTCATAGGGTTGTAGGCAGTTCACTACTATATGTATAGACCCTGAAACACCAGTAACATTGTAGGCAGTTCACTACTATATGTATAGACCCTGAAACACCAGTAACATTGGCAAGCGATCAATGTTTACTGGAAGTTATATCTATAAGAATAAATTCAACTAATTTAGTCATCTTTATGAGCATCCCTCTAAAGGGTGGGGTTGAGGCAGTTCACTTTATCCATAGTTAAATTGTTGAATCCTAATTTGGGTCTTAATTTGTTTTACTGAATGATAGGAATAAAATCAGCTAATTTAGTCATCTTTATGAGTTTCCCTCTAAAGGGTGGGGTATAGGCAGTTCACTTTATCCATAGTTAAATTGGTGATTTCCTAATTGTGTCTGACAGATCAATGTCATAATGTTTCAGGATTTTGAAGGAAGGCGTATAGTCTATCCAATAATTTTGATAATACTTTCCTTAGACTTGTATCAAAAATTATTTGATTAAGCATCTTGACTTGTATTAAAATTGTAATTAAGTTGCCAATATCATTTGTATCAATGTTTGGTAATTAATGAAATGTTACAAGATTTGAATAAACCTCTTGTGATTGAGCCTCCGAGCCATATATCATACATGTGTGTTTTGTTTTCTATGCTATAGGGAAGTAATTGTATTTATACAGCTTGTTTACATCCTTTAAATACTAATGGGATCGCCCAAGACTGACTAAATGCAGGGCTGAATCTCAACACTTACACGCGGCTATTATTTTTACCATACACAAAACAGATTTTTCAGAAACCTTTCACAATTTTCAAAGTCTATCTCAGTTATTACGGAACCATTACTAGGCATGTTTGTACTTATGTCAATGCATTTCTCATGATGATTCCAAATATGGTAATGAATTTCAACAATTTAGACCATTAAAAAAAAAATGTGACATTTTGGAATGTCGTCTGCAGCCGCCTGCCGCATGGAAAGTGTTAATCTTTCTTGGTACCAGCCAATCAGGCTTCTAAAAGTTACCAGCTCGACAAGCAATTTACCTGCCTATATTTGTTTTCCAATTCACAAGTAAATTTAGAAAACGTTTTGTATCGTAACTAACACTTCAAGTTTGAAAAAGAAAGTTACTTACTAGTCGGGCAGGTACTTTTGCAATTTTACCTGCCAACACAGTGGACAGGTGGTTTGCAGGGTAACTGACCCAGGTAATAAATATACTCTAAACGCCAAAACTATAGCTCATACGTAAAATATGGGGGGGGGGGGGGGGGGGAGGGGGGATCCCCCAATCTGAAAAAAGTCCTTTTTTGTACCAATGTACCTTTTTTTGTACCAATGTACCTTTTTTTTTGTACCAATGTACCTTTATTTTGTACCAATGTACCTTTTTTTGTACCAACGTACCTTTTTTTGTACCAGTGTACCTTTTTTTTTGTACCAATGTACCTTTTTTTAGTACTAATGTACCTTTTTTTGTGAAAACGCCCCCCACCCACCCTAATTTTCTGGAAAACGCCCCATTTCCCATTGTTTAAAGCGTTTCTTCGGGCCGTTTTGGACTAAAACATGTCCTCAAAGCTCCCGCGCGCGTTACTTAATTGATGCGCGGTCGGAATTTTTTTTTTTTTTTAAAAACCTTTTTTGTTAAAAAAAAGAAATCCTAACATTTCACAGATTTTTCAGATTTTCATTGATCACATCATTTTGAATACAAAAGGTCACTTTTACAAGGATTTCAATATTTTATATTTTTAAAAAAAATTAAAAAATGCATTCCGCATTAGGTTTTGAAAAACTGAAGAGCTTTGAGACAAAAGATTTTTTAATATAGCCTTACAAGATGATCAAGAACCGGGGTAATGGAAACAGGAATAGAATTTCGAGATCCTTATACAGGGTGTCCCAGAATGATTTATACCAGTAAATGGGCATTTATTATCTATGAATACTATTGGTATTGGTCAAAGTCCTTATGGCTCTAACATCTGCATAAATTATGTTTAGCTTTTATATGAATTTTGAATTTTCAAAATCAGACATTACTGACAGAAATTATGGACTCTTTTGTAAAATTGGTAGATTCCAAGTTTTACCAAAATTACCTCTTTTGAAATGTTATAAACTCATTGCCCATGCTCGGCACAAAGCTCAATTTAAATGATATGCAGGTAATTGTGTGTATCCTCTATTAATTTCCACTACAAAGTAAGATATCAATAGATAGATATCACCTGCTTGTGATGTTTTTTGAAGCAATATTGGAATGGTGTGAGACAATTATTCAGCTTGAGTGATATGTTTACCGATAAGTTGAGAAACGCCACACACAGAGATTTGGTATTTTAAAAGTTGGAACCTTTTCGGATGGTGCAAAAAGCGTAATGACCAAGAGAGGCAGAGTGATCGAAAACCAAAAGGGGCGGTCGGATGCACCTCAACTCTGATTGGATGAGAGGGTAACTATGACGCCACCAAACAACCCCGTTATCTCACTTCCATTTATCCAAAGGAGTTTTCGATCTATAAACTCTAGAAAACTTTATTATTTCATACTTTCTTTGGCAGGAGTCTAGAAGTTCAGTTTGAGTTTTATCAATACAAATACCCTGAAAGTTACAAGCAGGTTTTCACTGATTTTTACTAATGTCATGTCATATCAAAATGGATAGATAAATAAATAAATGTTGATGAAACAGACAGAGTAAGTGGGAAACGTGTTCCCCATTATATTGAATGACTGTATGTTGTTTTGATGTTTAAATTTTGTTTCAAGGCACGGTATAAATCATTCTGGGACACCCTGTATTAACCAGAGACATAATTTAGGAGTGAGCAACTCTATTGCAATGTTATTGAATTTAACGCAAAACATTTTAAGGCTTCCGTAAATTGAATCTGATAGCTATACGGGTTCCTCTATCGACTGTTTAGAATTTGTAGCTTAAGGGTAGCCTTATAAATGTCAAATAAGTGTAGGCCTACTCTACTCAGTATTATTAGCTTACTACAAGTAAGCTAAAGCGACTCGATGCGAAAGGTCACGGTAAAGGTCAAGGGGAAAGTGCGACTATGAAATATGGTTTTATCTCGGTCACACAAGTGGTATTTGTCGGAAAATGTACATTGAGATGGTGAAACAATATGATCGCATGAATATGTTATAAAATGAGTTAGATTGCCATTCGACAAACTTGGTAATTTTTCGTTATTTTCTTTATTGTCAAAACTGTATTGAAAATACGTGTAAATCGCTATGACATAAAATTTGATTAACACACGGCATGCATGTATCATGATGTACATGCGTGTTTGTCTCATTGTGATTGGCTTACTACAGAAATCACGACAGGAGGGGGTTAGAGATCATTATTATTCATGATATAATTATAATAATATGTGACCCGCTCCGACGAAACCAGACATAATTAGTCGCACAGGATATTTCGAGATAAAGCTCGTCAAAGTTGAAATGGGGGGGGGGGGGGGGTGAAAAATCTGGTGGATATCAATTTTTGTTTTTCGTCCTTTTTTGATTCTTCAATATGTATACTTTAACCCTCAGTTAAACAAAATCAAATTGATTGATGAGGGAGGAAGTACAAAAATCATGCCTTGATTGAGGCAAACTGTGTCCTAAAGTGGTGATTTATCTTCCAAATACATCGTATTTTCCATAGATAGACACTACGCACTGACTTACCTATATAAATTTGGTATCGTTCGAATCATGACTCATGATCTTGCCATATATGGCAACATTTAATTAATTATGCATCGTATGTCATGAATATTGATCATTTAAAATGGTAAATAAATCTGACAGCTGATCTGATTGAACGAATCCGATTGGTCCGCGATGACCCAAGCTACAGCTAAAAATAAAATTAATGACCCCATGCATCTTGTTGGTGTCCGTGTATACTTGCGCACACGCTACTGCGTTTGTGGAACCCGTGATTTACAGAGCCCGTTCTTTCGTTAATTTACAGTAAAAGTAAAATTCTGAAAACGTTTGCAGATAATAAAAAATGACTACGAGTGAGTCGAAAGGCTGATATAGCCTAGACGTGAGTACAAAATAAACCAATTATAAAATGAAAAGGGGTACTTTAAAATAAATGATACATCATCGTCCAACCCCGCCTGTTCCTCATACGGTTATTCTCCTACTAAAAAAGGAACCCAAGAGTATGGCACCCAAGAGTATGGCGCCGCTCACATCGCCAGCGGTGTGTTTACGTACGCACGATGTTGCTCTAAAATTCGCTCCATTGTGCACATTTGGCTGCACTTATGAAAGTTTTATGCATTTTGGTAGTACACAAAATTATTCTGATGGTAAATCTTGAACGAATCGCGATTTTAATATGTAATGTTAATGTCCGGAAGCTGATTAAAACCAGTGCAGATTTGACAATAATAAATGAAGACAACACAGAGAACAGAAGTACATATCTACAGTACAGTATACTTTGGTGGACATTTAGTATATTTTATTGCGTTTTCACTTCCTCGAAAATCTGGACTACCAATTTTCGTAAATCCCGAGTCCCGGGAGCACCAATTCCCGAAAATCCCAGCCTATGCCTAGGCTATAATAGGCTATAGGCTATGTATTGTATGGTTAAACTATATGTAGTAGTACTATTTTGATATCAGAGGAAAAGCCTATCTTATTTTCAATATTCCCCTAAACCAATCACCTCGGTAGATGTTATTGTTACTTATTGAACCATCCAGAAGAGAACGCCAATTCGCCAACTGGTTTTTGTGGCATTACCAAAGTCAAAGTGGCGCACCATTTAAAAGGCCAAATAAAAAAAATAGTAGTTTCTCTTCCCCATCCATTTTGGCCGCCACGTCAAAAAAAAAAGTTTTTTTCTTCAATTTTTTTTTTTCCCAATTTTTTTCTTTCAATTTTTATTTTTTGAATGTTCTCAAGATCACACTGATGTTGTAAATGGAGAACGTGTCAATATTTTAAAAAACCCTGTTAAAATCAAAGAACAACATAACAGGCAAACTGTTAATTATCAAAACATGATGCAAATTAAACTGTATCATCAGATGATATAAATAAACCGTGGGTAAAACTGGTGTTTTAAAATACCAGTGTGGTCTTCGCCAGTCTTCGGAACATTTGTTTGTCGTTTTTGGCTGGAACTGATTTATTTATCAAGATATTCCCGAGATCACACTGATATTTTGTAAATCTAGAATACACATGTTTTCTTATTTAGCTTTGTATTCCTGAAAGAGAAAAAATAGAGAATAAATCCTTGTGTTATATTAAAATAAACATGTAAAATATCGCGAGCAGTTTCCAGTATATGTACCCAAATTTTAAGGTTATAAAGCTAGTCTTAGAAAAGTGGCGGCCATTTTGAAGCAAAAACATTTCCACCATGTTGGATAAAGCGAAACCAGTTTCGGAAAAAGGGGCATTCGCCATTTTGGGAAAAAACAACAAAAAAACCTCATCTTCCTTTTTTCAAAAAGTTAGCACGAGAAACTAGTTTTATTTCTACTTGGCCTAAGATCCAGGGGCCATGGGAGTTTGGTGACCTGTAAATATTATTATTTTCATTAAATGATGCATATTTTCATAAAATAGGTGTTGTATTTTGCCATTGTTATGTACCGAAAATATTCATCTCTGTACATATTATTTATTGAACCTTCACACATTACAAAAGAGAACAATCATCTACCATTAGGTCGCATTATTTAATATCCAAGGTGTTTGGCAATATTTTGTTTTAATACCAGAAAGAGACTATTTCTTGATCTTATGAAATCTCAACCGAAGCATATACAGGGTGACCCAGAAAATGTTGAACCCAAAAATCACAAACTTAAACAAAATAATTAAAAATGAAAATAAATAAATATGGCATTCTGTTTTAAACAGTTATGTAAACAATTTTTTCAACTTTCTGGAGAACTTTAGATCATGTAAATTGGCCTAACCAAACTAAAGGTACACTTGATTGTGTGACAGGGGGTGTTTTCGCCCTTTTGTAAAAGTGAAAAAATTGTAACTTGGTTCTGATATGAAACCTGTTCTAAGTACGGTGAGTTAAGTAATCTTTTCTTTTGATCTGTATTTATTAAATTAACATTTTCAACTGGAACGGGTGTTAGTTGCTCAAAGTGTTTGTATTAATCTTTAAACAATTCACTTCTGATATACATTACAGTCACAACAAAAGATCCCGATAAAAGTAAAAACAAATCGGAAAGAAATGGTTTCAAACAGGCACTTGTTCTGCTATGTAGCATGAAACCATTTTTTTGCACTTCACTTACACTACAAAACAACACTTCTTACAAAATTACACGTATTTTAAGTTTCGTGTGGCCTATTTTTATGATCTAAAATGTTTCAGAAAGTTAAATGTTTGGTGCACATAGCTGGTGAACGAGTTATGCAATATTTTGTTATTTTAATGGTAAAAAAAATAATTGAATTTTGTGATTTTTGGGTTCAACATTTTCTGGGTCACCCTGTAGAAGGGCAAATGTGCTTACACGGTGAACGGTGAATGCATAATAATATATATATAATTCTTGTTTCATGTAAGGTATAATATGGATTCGAGCTTTGCATCATTTGTTATATGCTGGACAGATTATAGTGGTTTACAATATGAAGAGGTTTTTTTGCAAAAGGGCCTGCATCCACTTTGGCTCTTATTGAGAAAAAGTTTAAAAAAACTGTTTCTAAATATTCAAGTTGAGCAATTGAAAAACTGAATGGATTATGAAAGAGGTACACTACATACTAATTTAAATTGAAATACATTCCAAATGTGCTAGTTTTCAAAAAAAAAAAATCATGTTTACATTTTTTGAAAATTTGGATGTAGGCCCTTTTGCAACAAAACTCCATCTGTTTGTACTTTTGTACTTAAAGAAAAAATACCACACAAAAAAAATCATTTATTTTAATCATTTAAAAAAATTAAGTTTGATACAGAAATGTATAGCTCACAATCATGTTTCAAGGAAATAAAGTCAAGGAAATAATTTTTTTTCTCAAAAAGACCTACATCTCATTGTAAACAATTGAAGTTGTTGTTTTGTTGCAAAAGGGCCTGTATCCCGATTTAATTCTGGACACATGCCCTTTTGCAACAAAACAACAATTTCAATGGCTGTTTACAATGAGAAAAAAATGACTTTTTGAAAATGACTTTTTGAAAAATGTCTTTTTGAAGAAAAAAATGACTTTGTTTCCTTGAAACATAAGATTTTTCCCTATACATTTCTATATCAAACTCATTTTTAAAAAAAATGCACCATAGCCCTTTTGCAACAAAGCTCTTCATATATAGACATGAGTTATGAATTTTCCCAAATTCTCAGCTGTAGTGAGCTTCTGCATCATTGATGCTCTCGTTGAATATTTATGAATGAAACCCACCAACTTTACTGGGCTTCCCTCTGGATACCACCATCAGCGGCCTAGGCTATACGGATCCTCAGACCTCGCTGGCAAAGTCCTGCCAGTAAGCTGGAAGCGTATTACAGAATGACGATTTATTCAGATGAAATCTGTATAAATCGCTTTTGCTCACGGCGCAGAGTCCCGTCCCTCTGTCAACTTGTGTCTCTGTTTCGCGCGTTTTCCTCGCCTGATTCCACAGTAACAATAGATGGCCATTCCTTTTGTGTGCGTCCCTCCCTGCGTGCTTTGCGAGCAGCAATCAGTTTTCCTTACTGAGTCATAACCTCCGTTGTCGGCATCCGAATTGGACGTTCTTTCTTGGACATAAATTAATTTTTTATTATTTCTATTTCTACACGACCTGCGGTATTCTTCTGAGCTGCGTTGGTCGGATTCACATGATTGCTAGGAAATAATCCTTAGCTTCTGTAAATGGTACTACAAATTCGGTGAGAAATTTTCATTTTGTCCGTTAATTTATGTAGTTTTGTTATTATACAGTCAATGGCGGTAGTCGTCTTTTCTAATCATCGGTACCCCTCACTTTTTTCTTCTTCACATGTTTATACGCCTACATGCCTTAAACTCGTGAAATATAATATTAATACATTAATTATAAAAATATAAATATCATTCATGTCGGTTACTTACATTTTAGGGGCTTTTCGGATTACTGTAACAGCCCACGCATTTTACATCATGGCTGTTTGTGTCTAGTATCCTCGGGTTTCACGTTGTTATTATATTCATCTTTGGGTATCCATCCATAGCCCAGTTTTATAAGGCTTGACACCCGTGCGAATAAACTTGCTCATTCATCGATAATTTGCTCATTGAATTGGACAATCTCTTTCACTTGGTTGTTCGCCATTAATTATAATTCACGGTATATAATAGGAGGGAGTGTATATTCTGGTTGACCTATCTATCTATTATACGCCTATGTGGCAGGGCTGTAAATAGTGTTGTTCACAACTTCAAGCGGTTTAAAATGGGAGTTTTTAATATTCAAATTTGCGTGATGTTCTACAACTTGTAGATACAATAGGCACCCGATTATTCTCAGTTTGGCGTCTTTCAATTAATTACATCACACCCTCTTTAATAACATAAAGGTCACGTGATACCGTGTTTTATTGATACACGTTCGATCTTTTGGTCATGGCTGGGAGATCACATGGTTCTAGATGGTGGTCTCGCATGCCGCCGTCTGTCGCTATTAAATGTTATCTGCTCTCCATACATTTATTGTTTGTTTATTTTTTGGTTTTAAATGGATTGAGTCTCTGCACTTGATATCAATATCGATTAAGGCCTAATAATATTACGCCTCGTTACATCATAAGTTTACGCGCTCTTGCGTTGTTACTGTTAATATGGTACCGTCCTTATAAATAAAGATTAATAAATAAGTAAATAAATAAAGTCAAATAAATATATATATTATTAAATAAATGGATAAATAAATAAATTAATTGGTTGGTTGATCGATTGATTGGTTGATTGTTTGATGGTCGATTGATTGAATTGTCGATTGGTTGATTTGTCGATTGATTGATTGGTTGTAGTCAGTTGATTTGATTGATGATTGGTTGATTGTTGTTTGATTGATTGATTAGTTAATTTTGATTGATTGATGATTGGTTGATTGTAGTTTGATTGATTGATTGATTGATTGATTGATTGATTGATTGATTGATTGATTGATTGATTGATTGATTGATTGTAAATAGATGATCTGATCCGTTTCTCGCATTATTTATTTCAGATATAACCGGTAGCGTGAGTGCACAGGGTTGCGTATGTGGATGGGTACATCAATGCGAGACAGGATTAGTGCGTGAATTGGATGGTCCGCGAATTAGTTGTATTATTACAATTATGTCCAGCCCAGCTGATTACCAAATGTATACAAAAGACGTGGTGACATCAATTCATCAGACAAATGATCAACGTTACATAACGAAACGTATGATAGCCCGGAACACTGAAAAGGAACGCAAGACTATGAAAACTATCAGAGTCTATGTACAACACTTCCTGTCCCGTTTTGGCGGGGAAAGAATGTTCTCTCGCTTTCGGGATAGAACCATCAGTATCACGAATAAGAGGGTCAACACCAGGCCATAAGTACAAAATCCGTATCCATTGCGGTGGCTATGTGAAATGGCCGTACTGCAAGTTCCATCTTATTTGGTCGTTCAGCGACTTGCAAAATAATTGCAAATTACGTTTTCTGACGGTTATTACGTCATTCTTACTACCGAAGAAGTCGTAGTTTTTCACTGTAGCTCAATCATTCGTGAATAAGGTCTGGAATAACTGGTGAAAGTCATGCGGGAATTATAACGCCCTATGTGGCTCCGTTGGACGTCTAGATCGAACGTATCGGATTTTACGAATTGACACTAGTCGGTATTTGGATACCAGAACTTTCGTCGTGTGCGTGTGAGTAGATTGTGAAAAAGTAACGATTACATATTTAACATACGTCGATAATGTGCTTCACATATTAACAAAACTTATCATCTTTGAATAGTTCCGACGATTAACTTGGGAAACCGCGATTTACCCAACGCAACAATATTTATAGATAGGGCCTACCGGACATCTATTTCAATGCAACCATATATATAGCTAATGGTCGTCTAGCTAAATTGTTATTCTTACTCCTTGATTGTATGTGACATCAACCACACAAAAAAAAAAAAAAAAAAAAAAAAAGGGGGGGGGGGGTTTGGCAAGTTTCCCCCTTTCGGCGCCCTTTCGTGTCAAACTTGTTTGGCATAGTTTCTTTTTTCTTTTGACAAACTAGTGAATAATGCATAGCTTCCATGTGTTTTGGGCTTACAAATCCTATAATAATTTTATATATAAATCATGTCACATCATTCCATGTAATTAGCCCTACCAATCATATGGATAAATTGATTTATTGAGAGGTGATTCTCCTGTCGCCGCCTAGCGCAAGGTCCAAGGGGCATTGTCAATAAGCTTGTCCTTATATCACCAACCATTGTTTTTTGTAAAATTCAGAAATCTTATATTGATAAATTGAATTATTTTGAATTGATATCAAACAATTGTTATTGTAAATGTCAGAAATTTTCTATTGATAAATTGAATTATTGAGAGGTGATTCTCCTGTCGCCGCCTAGCGCAAGGTCCAAGGGGCATTGTCAATAAGCTTGTCCTTATATCACCAACCATTGTTTTTTGTAAAATTCAGAAATCTGATATTGATAAATTGAATTATTTAGAATTGATATCAATCAGTTGTGTTGTAAAATTCAGAAATCTTATATCGGAATTTGATCCCTAGTGTGGGCGTGTCTTAGCCCAGGGGTAGGAGTTAGGCGTCTAGCCTCCTCCAATTCATTTCCACCAATTTCTTATATCGGAATTTGATCCCTTAGTGCGGCCGTGTCTAGCCCCGGGGTAGGAGCTCGGCGTCTCCATTTTGCCTCCTCCAAATTTATTTCCAACAATTGGTTATCTTAAGAGTTGATTCTGAAAAATGTGTGTAACACTAATGTGTTCTATTATTTTGGAAAAGTTTGATTGTTCAAATGAATAAAATGTTCTTCCTCTCGTTTGCTTTCGGAGGCAATAGCACACCTCTTGTCGTACCTTGCTTTTCCTCGATGTGTCTGTGGGCAATGACGATTTATTCAGATGAAATCTGTATAAATCGCTTTTGCTCACGGCGCAGAGTCCCGTCCCTCTGTCAACTTGTGTCTCTGTTTCGCGCGTTTTCCTCGCCTGATTCCACAGTAACAATAGATGGCCATTCCTTTTGTGTGCGTCCCTCCCTGCGTGCTTTGCGAGCAGCAATCAGTTTTCCTTACTGAGTCATAACCTCCGTTGTCGGCATCCGAATTGGACGTTCTTTCTTGGACATAAATTAATTTTTTCCCACCCACCTCACCCCTCAGTTGTTTTACCGTACTTGCTTATTGCATGTCTTACATGTAGGCTTAGTGCATAGTTTCTTTTTTCTTTTGACAAACTAGTGAATAATGCATAGCTTCCATGTGTTTTGGGCTCACAAATCCTATAATAATTTTATATATAAATCATGTCACATCATTCCATGTAATTAGCCCTACCAATCATATGGATAAATTGATTTATTGAGAGGTGATTCTCCTGTCGCCGCCTAGCGCAAGGTCCAAGGGGCATTGTCAATAAGCTTGTCCTTATATCACCAACCATTGTTTTTTGTAAAATTCAGAAATCTTATATTGATAAATTGAATTATTTTGAATTGATATCAAACAATTGTTATTGTAAATGTCAGAAATTTTCTATTGATGAATTGAATTATTGAGAGGTGATTCTCCTGTCGCCGCCTAGCGCAAGGTCCAAGGGGCATTGTCAATAAGCTTGTCCTTATATCACCAACCATTGTTTTTTGTAAAATTCAGAAATCTGATATTGATAAATTGAATTATTTAGAATTGATATCAATCAGTTGTGTTGTAAAATTCAGAAATCTTATATCGGAATTTGATCCCTAGTGTGGGCGTGTCTTAGCCCAGGGGTAGGAGTTAGGCGTCTAGCCTCCTCCAATTCATTTCCACCAATTTCTTATATCGGAATTTGATCCCTTAGTGCGGCCGTGTCTAGCCCCGGGGTAGGAGCTCGGCGTCTCCATTTTGCCTCCTCCAAATTCATTTCCAACAATTGGTTATCTTAAGAGTTGATTCTGAAAAATGTGTGTAACACTAATGTGTTCTATTATTTTGGAAAAGTTTGATTGTTCAAATGAATAAAATGTTCTTCCTCTCGTTTGCTTTCGGAGGCAATAGCACACCTCTTGTCGTACCTTGCTTTTCCTCGATGTGTCTGTGGGCAATGAGTCGATCCATTTCTGTGAGGAATTCTCCAAACGTTTGTAAATGCCAATGTATTAAAATGTAAATGTAAACAGTGAAATCGTGTAAAATGATACCATTCAAGAAAAAGCAAGAGATGTTGGGCCTAATGTGGAGGAAATAACCTACAAATGCCAAATTATGAAACATGTTAGTACATTTACAGCACTTTTTACCTTTTCTAGGTGTTAAATTTAGACTTACTAGCGGGCACTAGCGGGCATGCGCGCTTCGCGCGGACCCGCTAGAAGATTTCACGGGGAGGTAAGTAAACAAAGCGTAAGCAAATTTGATACAATATCAAGAACATGTCCTACATGTATACATAATCCAGACGGGCCCTAAATAATCCGAATACCGCAGGTGCTTTTAATAATCCAGGTATACATGTGCCTTAAAGTAGGTAGGCCTACCTTTGTCTTTCCAGATACCTATGGAGGCCTCCCATGTGACCTGAAATGCAGGTACCCGTTGTCCCATTATATCCTGGGACCCCATAGGCCTAAGCCCTACCCCTAATCCAGTTACCACAGGTGCCCTTAATGGCACCGGATACCACATAATCCAGGTACTGCAGTGTGCCGTTATATCGAGATACCCGGTGCCTAATTTTACTGTATCATTTAAGTAACTTGAATTAATCGCGGGCAGTAATAGTCATACCACAATAGGCAGAGGTGAGTAATATCAAAGCGTTATAAATGCTTATATAAATATCAAGAGTATGTCCTTATTCAGGTACCCAGGGCAGGTACCTAAAGTGTTCTTGATATAATGTAAGTGACATGGTACCCTTAATACACCATGCGCCTAGGTCCAATGTGCTCTTAAATAATACAGATACCCATGTTCCTAATCCAAGTACTCCACGTGTTCTTAATACACCGGTTGCCCATAGGCCTAGGCCCTACCACTCACAGATGGCTTTAATAACCCAGGTACCGCATTTGCCGGCATTATATCCAAACCAATGTACCCGTATTATATCCAGTTTATAATGGAAAGCGCATGTATAGGTGCCGAAGCTATAATAGCGGGTGGTTAGTCACATCAAAACGTATAAAGATGAGGGTATTGTAAATCAGCAAGAGTATGTCGTTGATACTCCATGTATCCTAGGTGCCCTTAATACTGACATTGGTACCACAGTGTCCTTAATAATCCATATATAACACGTGCCCTTAATAAATCCATGTATGCCATGCATGTATATCACATGGTTCCCTTGATTATTCAGGTACCACCCATGTACTTTAATAATCAAGATTGTGTATTAGTGATCCAATATAGGACCTCCATGGACTTTGTGGTTTATCTTGAATCGAATATTAAGCGCGCCCGTGTTAACTGTGTATGCGGCTATTAGGGCCTACGTGGATTAATAAGGACACCTGTACGATGAATGGTTATTCAGGTGTAGGAATACTTAAAATATTCAGAGTATCTGGATTGCCTTAATATCCCCTCCCCCAGTTATTACCCCCTGTCAGCTCATGTCCCTACCCATTTTGTACCCCAAATAATACAAAAGTTGTATTTTAATGTCAAAACTGAAAGTAACTTAAAATTAGCTTTAAAATGTCTCCCCCGATTCTTTTATTGCCCCGCCACCCCGTTTTCCTCCTTTAAAATGTTGATATGTGTGCCATCCGGGTTTTGTTTGGCCTATTTACTTAAAATACATTATTCCTTCAATAGGCATGTAGGGCCTAAACGTATGTAGTCCCTTTGTCATGTTTGTTGTGTTCTAAATAAGGCCTTCCGAGATACTACCTAATACACCATTAAAATCCAGTTATCACAGGTGGCACACCTGCGCATAGTACACCTAGCACATAAAGTCCCTGCTCAGGTGCTTTGAGGTTGACTAATTCAAAATATATAATCGGTACCAAAAATCTGAGATATACATTAAATGAACAAATTTCTTCTCCGCAGTTTGATACCTCATTCAACAAAATCGAATGGATACTTTTAAAGTTATGTCGATTTCAATGACCGCGGATGCAACAGAAAAGTGGCACTAGGTATAGGAATCATTGATTTGTGTGTGATAACTGTGTGCTATCTGAACGTGACAGATGAATGGGTCTTTAGTGATAACCGCAATGTGCGGGACAAAGGGTGTATCTGGCTGTGAAGAATACAAGTCTAAGTAGCTGATAAGCTGTGAGTTTTTCAGTGCGTAAATCCATAGACGGGTAAAACATTGATTTTTACCGTCTATGGTAAATCACACACAAATCAATGATTTCCTATACCTAGTGCCACTTTTCTGTTGCATCCGCGGTCATTGAAATCGACATAACTTTAAAAGTATCCATTCGATTTTGTTGAATGAGGTATCAAACTGTGGAGAAGAAATTTGCTCATTTAATGTATATCTCAGATTTTTGGTACCGATTATATATTTTGAATTAGTCAACCTCAAAGCACCTGAGCAGGGACTTTATGTGCTAGGTGTATATCCAGGTAATGTGAGACTATCTATATCTACGTTTTATAGTGAACCTTAATCCAGATACCACTGATGCCCTTACTTATCCAGACACTCTATAATAATCATGATAATATACTACACGATCGTTTATCCACATGCCCATGTGCCCTTATATCCAGATTATCAAGTAAGGGAAGTGCAGGGAGGAGGAGGTAGCTTTAGGGTATGATGGGGCAATACCGCACGTTCCGTTTATCCAGATACCCATGTGGCCTTAGTAAGGCCGCCTTATATCCATATTATCAAGTAAGGGAAGTGCGTGGAAGGGGCTTAGACCTTAGGGTATGATGTGACAATCCCGTAATTTACGTGCTATATAAGCCGCACGGCGAATAAGCCGCAGCACCTCAAATTAAGATTCAGACCTCATCGTATACAGTAAGCCGCACCGCTGTATAATAAGTCGCACACAGAAAATGAAAGGGATGTGTGTGGGGGAGGGGTGTGTGTGTGGGGTGGGGGTCGACCATGAACCACCAGCCAATAGCTTCATGACCAGCCATGGGGTTACAACTGCATGAGTGACTCCATCAAATGTATTTTCCTTCAGCCACTTCAGTCACTTGTTATCCTGGATACGGTTTGCGCCTTGCTCCCAATTTCTTTATTAAAATAAAGGTCTTGGCTTTATGATTAATGTTTTGTTTGTGTCTTGCTCTCGTTACATTTTATTGTACTGTACGGTATGCACCGCGGAGCAACCGTACGGACTGCCTGCTTTCACTGCATGCCCCGTTTACAATGTACAGTTTGCGCCATAAACGCGTACACACTTTGTCTGCGTCATTACGTGTGCGCCGAATCGCGTGCGCCATGTTAAACGCGGTCGCGCAGCAACAACAACGGTTGGTATGGTACCGCCAGTTTCTTTATCGTTAGCAAACTCCGCGTTCATCTATGTTATTAATATGAAAGTGTCACTTTAAGATCTGCGTAAGAGTTTTTGTTTACATTTAGAAAATGTCGTAAAATATTTTAATTTGTTGGACGTATAGTCCCGTATAAATGCTTGTTACTATGCCTTCTTTAACCCTTTGAACCCGATAGGTCGATTTATCGACCTATCGGGGAACGCCATATAACCCGATAGGTCGATAAATTGACCTGAGCGAACAGATGACACATTGATCATATGACTGAGTGGTCATGTGACCTGAAAGTCATGTGATGTTCCCCCGATGTGAAATACATTGTTTAGCAAGGTTTTCGTTGTGTTTTGATGTCATTTAGATGAAGAAAACAGTCAAAATAGCGCGAAATTGGATGAATATGCAACCCAATATGGCGCAGATGGTACTCAGGTAGACATGGATGCATTGTTTTACGGTCATGATTGGCAATTTTGGCGATAAAAACGGACGTTTTTATGATATAAATAGGTTACGTTATACGTGTAGTGTAATGGCATACTGCCCTCTATCATCGGTAACATATATTACCGATGATATAGGTGTACTATATTTACCATTTTACCCCCGGAGAAGTCAGGGTGGGTGTACCGAACCCTTATAATAACTCCGGGTTCAAAGGGTTAAGAATAACAAATAGCCGCATATACAGAAATGTAGCTATATCCCTGAAGAACATATTTTGGGTGAAGACCATATGTCATCACTCATTCCGAAAACCACAATTTGTGTCCGAACAGTAACTACCCGAGTAAAAGAAATTCAACATTTCGGATTTTCATATGTGATCCTTTCTGCGCATGTCTGAAAACGGTAAAAAACGGGCATTGAACTATCTAATTAGCTCGTGTATTAGAGGCGCAATTACCATGCTTTTTCAGTTGAAGAGGGACGCGAGTGTAAAATTATATTGAACTATCTAATAAAGCCATGTTCAGAAAATTAGTATATAGATGATGGGGGTCAATCTTAATTTCAAACACTGCCGTGTATGGCCAAAATGCAAAATATTATTTGGTGGTGTGCACTCTTAACAAGGATTACAACTCGAAGAATCATACTCATACAAAGGACAGAGTTTAGACTGACATAAACGTATGAAGTAATGCATGATTCAGTTTTGTTTGTAAATTTATCCCTACGGGCCAACCATTTTGGGAGCTATCTTATTGATGACATATGACTATCGCCCCAAGCAATCCTTATAGAGGAATCATGTTGAAAAAGACACCCTTATTCTCTGAAATTGGCGATTTTGATACCCTTAGCAAGGGGGTCGCGCGGGCGTTGTGATCGAAAAAAAGCACCCATATTCCGCGTTTTCGTTCACTCGGATGATTTCAACATCATACCTGACTAGCCCCCCCCGGGCATTTTATTCGTGCGAGTTTACATCACTTTCAAATATCCGCCATCAATTCAAAGACTAAACTGTATGGATTGCAATACGCCATGATTCCGGTGGATGAAGCATTGTTGATTCCTTTCTGTTAACGTGGTAAACCCAATTGGTGAATATGTGCAAGGCATCTATTAGTAGGGCAAGGTTGGTTTTCCAGTACTTTGGTAAAATGCCTGTTTTGAATCAACCTTGCCCCTGTTATGAAATACCATACCCACCTGTCAGTGACTGTATCTCTAGGGATCTCTAGATTCATTTGATTACGCTACACACTGTAATGATTAAAGAACTTCTTCAAAGTGCGTGGACTGTATCAATATCAATTAAAGCTAAAGCGATATAATGTCAGAAAACTAAATCTATATAGCAGTCATTGTACCTGACACATTTGAAATTAATCAATCCATTAACCCTAACGATCCCTAGGGTATGTTTTTGGGAATGAAACTATTAGCGTATAAAAACAGGTTAAATTGGGGGGGGGCTGGGAGAATTAGGCTGCGCATGCGCCAGGAATAAAACCCGGGCTGCGTGCGTGGAAGTTGGACACCTTACCGACTGAGTTAACACTTTGCACACGGCTATTATTTCTACCATACACAAAACAGATTTTTCAGAAACCTTTCACAATTTCCAAAGTATATCTCAATGATTACTGACCCAATACTAGGCATGTTTGTACTTATTTCAATGCATTTCTCGAGGTTATTCCAAATATGGTGATGAAAGTCAATATTTTTGACATTTTTGAAATATTTTGAGACATTTTGGAATGTCGTCTGCAGCCGCCTGCCGCATGGAAAGCGTTAACTGGTCAGCTAAGTTTTCTTCATTGCCATTTGATAGCCCGCCGGATCGTGCCATAAGATAGCAGTGATTTGTAATTAGACGGTAAGGGTAAAATAAAATGGCAAACTGGCAAAACAGACATTTTATTGAAAATAGTATATCTCCGCATTACAGTAATAATTTATGACAATTTAAAATTGCAATGGAAGACAATATTGTACAAAACATTCAAACCAGTTCTGAGTCCCATTCATTCTGACTCGATCCTCCTGTATTCTTGCAAAAATTCTATCACTTAATAAATGTGACACTGCATGTCAAAACCAGGCGGAATTGGGCAGAGTTATGAATGGAGAAAAATACCAAATATGTTTGGGGGTTATTTTTGTCAATTTTTAGATTCTCATGATTTCAAAATGCCGGTCATGTCAAAAAAGAGCTAGTTTCAAACTGAAATTTCATAGGGATATAATATTTTCAATTGTTTATTCTTATGTATTTATTTATTATTTACTTTGTTTTATGCAAATTTTAATGGACGTTTTCTATATTTTAACATTTCAGGCAGTCCACGTTCAAAAAAATTCAACTCGAGTTAGGAATGTCCGATTTCAATAAAACAATTGGTGTTGTAAAGTGCAAAGCCTATATTTTTTATGATACATCAATAACTCAATTTTAAAATCCTGCCCAATTTTGCCTGGTTTTGACATGCGGCGGGCATGGTGCGCTGTTTCCTTGTTCTGAAGTAAGTTATTAAATATATGCATTTGTGCATAGACTTTTTTCTGTTATGTGGAAAACAATATGAGAGACTATTTGTTCGAAACCAGACGGAATTGGGCAGAGCTCCAAACTGAGAAATAGCCCAAAACATAATTAGGGTGATTTTTTGGGAATTTGAGTTTCTTGTAAATAATTAATCTTCAGAGTGTTTATAACATTATTGTGAAAGTTTCAGATTAAAAAATCAAACAAAAAAATGCAATTTTAATTTTTTAATTATTTTGTTCATGTAAGTACATCTTTAAAGGACGATATCTCAGTTTTGAGTTTTCATAAAGACGAACTTGAAAATGATTTAATTCTGCTTTGGGAAGTCCGATTAAAAAAAAGTACCATTGTAAAGCTGAAGATCTCTACTTTAATAATCAATTACTAACTCAATTTTGATTTCCTGCCCAATTGTGTCTGGTTTCGGTAGAACACGTCACATTTGTCCATGTGTACTATGATTTTGAAACAGAACAGACTGGATAAAACCTATGGTCACTGTTACAAAACGCTCACATCCGCTATAAAGTTTTATCTGATAATTAATCAGTATTTCATTTGTATTTTCTTGACAAGATATGGCTCTCCATTGACAGTGGTGTTCGTTTCTTACAACTATTAGACCTACCCATTAATGACACCATCACATCATGCGTGACAGGACCAGATCAGGGGGTAGTCCTCTTCATAAGTGCCATGGGTAACATCTATTATGGAAAATCAGGTGAGTGTTTAGGGGGAGGTTGGGTAACTATGGTAATGAAATTCAATAATGTTGACATTTTTGAAACATTTTGTGAAATGTTGGAATGTCATCTGTCACCGACGCCTGCCGCATTGATTCGGACAGGTGTGTGCTAACACTTACAGAAAATAAGAAGTTGCACCCATGAAGATACCAAAATATCCAAGAAAGAATGTAGTCATAGCAGTACCAGGTGACTTAATTTTCAGCTGAAGTTTTATAAAGATTACACTTGTTCAGAACCCAGATTTTAAGAAGTTGTAGGTTAGGAATTGGAGGAATATGTAAGAAGATTTGGTAACTCTGTAGTATACATGTACACAAATTAAATACATTTATGGTACCACACCAATTGTTATAGATTTCGGATCACCACTCCTCTCTAGTCTCTTACTATTTTTAATGTACACTGATAAATTGATCAGATTAAATATATGTACCAAAAAGGGACTTGTGAAAATATCAAAACAGAAAACCTGCCTGTTCTTAAAGCACGGCTGTTTGATCCCACATAATGTGTCCGTTTTATTCTGAGAACACCGTAACTTGCTGGCCCAGGTCTGTTTTTAACTGATTCAAATACCTGAATATACTGGCCATCTTTTGTAGAAATTTCTCAGAAACCCAGAACATTTGTTGGTGCCAGTTCTGAGAAATAGAGTTTTGAATATTATTAGTTACTATAGTAGCGCCCTCATCGGCCACATTTTCCATAGAGTTACATGTTAAATATGTATCAAGTAAAAAATGCCGATAATTTAAAAAGGGCTCAAACAATTTTCACCGTATACTCTTATTCATTAGCACTACCTAAATCAGGTCAAACCATAAAAGGGCCACTATATAATCTTTTTTTATCCCATAATTTTAATTATAAAGCGGACAGTCAAACAGCCGTGAAAGTGCTATTTACATGGCAGGTTAAAAGCACTTTTGCACAATGCTGAGTCAGAAGTGCAAAATTGGCCAAATCTAGAAGTTATACTCTAACGATAGAAACAATTATTTCATATCATCTTAAATTTGCCAGATATGTATTCATAACACTTAAAAAGACAGACATTGATTGATATTGACATTTTTTGCGAAAAATGAAGATACAATCCTATTTTCCCCCACACCCAGTCTGATCATCAGCTGATCCCCTTCGCCATTTCCTACACAGGTATACAACGTCTGACCCGTCTGGAGCCTCTTCAACACCGAGCATCATCTGACCAACAAATCAACAAGCTGGCCACCTATATCACTGTGACAGGTCAGGTGGTACTGCTTGAGATTGTGAGGAGCCGCAACCACACCCTTAGAGTGGACAAAGTAGACGTCTTCTCTGTCTCGCAGGTACATTTAGTTGGATGTAAACCAAGCATGTGCAACCTTTTCTACCACCCTGGCCTCATTGTGATTTTGAGATCCATTCACGGGCCGCAGTGATTGTCAAACATTCCAAAACACGTTCGGAGGAGGGGTAATACTCACTTTTGCTGCTGCAAGCGCCATTTTAACCAGGGATTTTAACGCACAATCATGTCTCTAGTTATATTTACTAATTGCAGCGCGTCACCCTATTAATTATAAGGTAGCGCACCACTAAATCAATCCGCCATTTGTGTAACCTAAGGAGTTCCGGTTAAAACGGGCCGCATCAATGGGAATTTTGGAATTGCTTCGCAGGCTGCAGATTAGAGGCCGGCGGGCCGCAGGTTGCACACGCTTGATGTAAACCCAGAATCATAAATGTTTTGAGTGACCATTATTTTACAAGAAGTGTAACAACATGACATGCCTCATGTCAACTTTTCAGCCTCACTTCAAAGTTTGGCTCGCATCTGACATGTTCACATACTTGCCATGATCACAACAAAACTCAACCAATATGTGTTCTTGTTGTGGTAAAAGGGCATAGTTGTCTGTAAAATGTATTTTGAGATATCGATGGAATTAGGCATGGGAAAACAAAATCAGAAAGTAATATCCAAGTTTTACCACAAAGCTGTCATTTTGAAACATTTAAAAGGTTTCAACTCTTTCTAGAGAGACAACTGCATGCTTTTGCTGCGACTACACATACAAGCATACTGAAAACCAGGAATGAAAATGCCAAACCTGTCCAATCCAACCGCTAAAACTCCTGTACATTGCTTATTTTTAGTGGAGATCCATTTCACATGCATATAATATTTGCGACATATCTATGCTTTGACTGATTAATTAATTACCAGGAGACTTGAGCCAGTCAAGTCAAGTCTTTTGGAAAAGTGATTTGACTTGGAAGTGAATCGAGTTAAGTCAAGTATTTCAAAGGTTTCGTGACCAAATCACAAGTCAAGTCAATTTATTGCTCTCAGTAACTTGAAATTGAATCAACTCAAGTCATCTAAATTGCTCAAGTCATCTAAATTAGTGACATAAGGAAGTTTTTGATTTGATTTTTGGATTTTTGTGAGTGCTGTAATTATTGAACTATTAATCAAATGCATACAAAAGTATACATTTTTGGAAAGGAAATGGATCAGAGAATCCAAATTAGGCATCAATTTTGACCAGAAATGTTGACTTTTTGAGAAAATCACAAAATTCACCTTTTTGACCCAATTTTTTTTGGAACAAGCTAACAAAATTATTTTTGAGTAAGAAATGCCCAAAATTTCTTGATTCTAATGTTACGTCACTAATCTAGGGAAGATTTTCTCATTTTTTCACTTAAACTTGTATTTTTTTGAAATGTTGACCAAAAAGTGCCATAAAAGTTATTTTTTTCTCCACATTTTTGGTCAAAATTTATTTACTCACAAATAATTTTGTTAGCTTGTCCCAGCTAGTCATCATCACACAACTATAGAGTAAAACTAACTTTAACTTTGGAGCAGAGCATATTGATTTGGAAGGTTCCGCCTAAAAGCCACAATGGAATTTGTCATAATACATGCCTATCACGGATGAGGGCAATGGAAATCATCTCCTTGTTGACATCTATAGCTTCTGTTAAGTAACTGTGTGCAGTTTCCTTTGAATCCGGTACTCACCTAATTGGTGACTTAATCTTGTGTTATTTGAGAAAATATTAATTTGATTGACACATTATACTACTAACATCCGAAAATTTGAAGAAAAACATCCCATTTGCGGGGTTTGGATAGGATCAATTCAAACATAGTCACACTTTATCATTAGATATGCATGTCTCCAAAAGTGAAGCATCATATCGGTGTGGATGACTACTAAGTAAGTCGAATAGATTATGTGTATTGGACACAGGGTATTTGAGATCCAGTTAATATTGGAGGGAAAGAAACAGTTATCAAATAATATTTTATTTTACAAAAGATTGACTCATTTTGAATGAGTCTTTGCATAGAGCTTAGAATGAATAGAATATAGAATAGATGATGATAAAAAGTGTGACTATGTTTGAATTGATCCTATCCAAACCCCGCAAATGGGATGTTTTTCTTCAAATTTTCGGATGTTAGTAGTATGATGTGTCAATCAAATTAATCTTTTCTCAAATAACACAAAATTAAGTCACAAATTAGGTGAGTACCGGATTCTAAAGAATAGAATAGAATAGAATAGAATAGAATTTGATAATATACTTTTTACTTGGTCTCACTTTTCAGCAGAAGATAGGCCACACAGAGGAGTCACTGGCTCCTATCTTCTTTAAAGCACTTTAGAGCACATGGTTCCCACAGGCCGACATATAGTCTCCATACATGACCCCCCTCCCCCTCCCATGCCTAACAAGTCCCCAGGGAGGAATAGGAAGTGTGCAATCATAATCATAGACTTCAAAGAGTCTATGTCATTATAGATAATAATGTGTAGATGAGTAGTCTATGGCGTAGACTGACCAGGTGGTCGGTCAGCAGGTCTGTTTGTAATTTGGGTGGGATGTCCGAGTTGTTTCTATGGCGACGGTTTTTGTTGTTGTTTCCTGTCATTTTTCTGTGAAGTATTCGAGTTAATGTGTGTGTGTGTGTGATGTGAACCGGACATAGATTAAGAATATGCATGGAAAACTTGGGATTACCTACAATATTTGGAAAAAATAGTTGGCACACTTGACACAACTTATAACAACCATCCCTGTGCTCGCAATTGAGATCAGACTTGGGGAATGGAACAGTTTAATAGAAAGCAGAAGTCTTCCCCTTTCTTATATCTTTCCCCACCTCGGGAGAGAGAGAGAGGGGGAGGGGGGGCTAACTTTTTTTCTTAGTTTGGACAAAGTGTGCCAACCTTGGTGTGTTTTTCTGAATTAAACTATTAGGGAGAAAACGGGAAAATCAGTCTCTGCATGCCATGGATCTAACCTGGGCTGCCTGCCTGCGTGCAAGTCTGGTGCTCTACAGACCCACTACATGTGTGAAGTTCATAAAACTGATGTTTTATTTAACAAGTTAAACCAAGGGCTGAGCGTGGCACGAGATTGAAGGGGCCGCCGGTACAACATTGTAGCACTGTAGGGTTTTGTAAGGTCCAGGAAGATTAGGGATAACAGCACATGAAAAAGGTGCTTCTGAAAAGGTTTTTAAGTTGTAACCTTTTGGAAATGGGAGGTCAGAATAGGGGTCATAGACTCTAGGTAATAGGTATCGGTCCCCTTGTTCTTTGTTGAGTGATGGTTGGTTGGCATCACCTGAAAATTATAGGTAATTATTATCCTGTGTTGAGAACGAAAGATCAATTTCAAATTAGTTGGTTACCAACACAGATGAACTTTCACTCTTATGATAGATATTGTTTTTAAATAACTTTAACTATAATGTAGGGCATTGGGAACCATTAACTTATAAAACAAATTATGTTACATATCAGGCAATAGCACATTTTTTATTTTGAAGAACAAAGAAGCCAAAGTAGACCATATGCATCAACTACATGGTTTCAATTGGGACTTAACAAAGAAAGAGGCATACACACCACAGTGAAATCCAAATTAAGGGTCTTCTTTCTATGTTCTATTGTTAAACCTGAAACTTTTTCCTCACATTTTCTCTTTTACTTGATCAAGGCCAAAATAAATGAACACATTCAAAAATAGTCAGACAACCTTTTGACACTACATTTTTAAATAGGGAGCTGTATGTATATTTTGTAAACACTGAAGTGTTTGAAGGTTTAAATTGATCGCAGGTAATTGAAAATAGTGCCCAAACTGGACCAAAATGCTATCCTCAGTTGCCATCTTTTCATTTCTAGGCAAGTTTGTTGGCCTCATATGGCTCTATTTATTTTAAAAGATGGACCTATACCTCCTGGCACAATAATATTAAATACCTAATTTGCTGCCCTCGCTTGAAATAATCCAAATGACAGTATGTTGAGGGCAAACATCAAATCCGAGTTATCCATATCACCTTGGAATAAGTAGAATACTTATTTCCAAAATATCACTTGCAATGACATCATAACTTTCAAACTACCTTGTTATAGACAGTCAACCTTTCAATTAAGGAGATACGATTACAAGAATTATACTTTTCCTAGTATTTTTTAATAGTTCACTTAGTTTTAAAGGTTATATCTCAATGTCCTTTTTGCCATGACAGGTCACATTGTGATCAAAGGCGGAAATTACCCACTCGTGCTATTGTCATGCCAATGCCAATATTGTTTAATAAACAGCCAAATATATGCGATAAGTTGTCATATCTCTCTCCCCCCCCCCCCCTCCTTAACACTTTCCACATGGCAGGCATCTGCAGATGACATTCCAAAATGTCACCAAATGTTTCAAAAATGTCAAAATTATTGAATTTCATTACCATATTTGGAATCACCCATGAGAAATGCAACGAAATAAGTACAAACATGCCTAGTATTGGTTCAGTAATCCTAGAGGTAGACTTTGAAAGTTGGGAAAGGTTTCTAAAAAATCTGTTCTGTATAATGGTAAAACTAATAGCCGCGTGGAAAGTGCAAATGTTGTATATTTGCCAATGCTTGTGTATGATCACCCAATGTACTGCCCACAATAACTGATTTTTATGATGGTTTTAGGTTATTGGGGTACATTTTTGGAAATGTAGTATTATACCATCGCTGTTCTGTAAAAACTTGTATCTCCATCCGGCCCACTGCATGTATAAAGTAATACTTCCTATGTATAACCTTTGAGCAGTCTGCTCTAAACATATTCAAGGGCAGTGGCGTAGCTAAGGGGGAGGGGGGCAGTTTCCCCCCGACAGAAAAAAATCCTTAAAATGCCCTTTGTGCCCCCGCCCCAAGCCCTATTGTGCCCCCGCCCATTCTTTGGATGTAGTGTGTATAGGCATTATGACAACTTACATGCCCTAACCCTCCCCCCCCCCCCCCCCCCCCCCACCGGAAATGTTGCCCCCCCCCCCCCCTGAAAAAAATCCTAGCTACGCCACTGTTCAAGGGCCAAAACACATCTATCAAAACCTTGTAAGTGCTCTTGCCCTGAGCATGTATAAAGCAACGTTTCCTATGCATAGCTGTTGGGCAGATTTACATGCTGAAGGGCCGGAAAAAACATACAAGGTTTTGACTAAAGTCGGGGGCAGGTGAATGATGAACAAATGAAACCCCTTTGATTTCATAATGCCAACTTTTCACTTTGTGCTTAATTTTCAAGTTCAGATAACATCTTTTCAGGTGCCTGCAAATCCTCTCACTACTCCACTGGCTGTGCAATTTTTAAGCGAAAGGGATGTAATGTTATTTGACATGTATGGCAGCAGCAGTTTGACTGAAGCCTCTATTGGACAACAACTAACTCATAGGTAAGGACCAAACGCAGTGGTTGTGGGTGGGGAGAAAAATAAAAAAGTGTGGGGTGGTAAAACTGACTAGGTGGATCGGCAAGCCTCCAAATAATCAACAACAAAAAAGGGTTTGCTGCCCTCGTTCGACCGACCGTGTAAAAAAAGAGTTTTTTTGTAATAAAAGAAATTCACAACTTTTTTTCTTCAAAAAAATAAAATAAAATAAAATAAAGTCACGTATATGACCTTCATTGACACCCATGTGACCCCACATTGATCATCTTAGGTCCTGTTTTTGACTTAGAAAATGAAAAAAATGTATTTAACTCTCTTTTCCTCCTTTATTTCTGGTATTGAGGTACCTAATTTGGAAAAAATAATAAATTTCTTTTTAAAAATATCCGACCGACCCTACCCTTTGGAGAGCATTTTTATGGTCAAGCAAACTTTTTTTTTATGGCCTTACTGTGCAAAGTTTGGAAAACATCAGGAGCCAAATCTTGGCAACCTTGGCAATTAGTGGGTTGAAAAATCCTGTGTGCCCGCTTATTTGGAGGCTTGGGGATAGGGTAGGGGAGAACAGAGGTATTGAAGTGACTGAATCTGAATTAAGTGCCACACACTCTGTTTTGGTTGGACACCTACAATCAAGGAAAAAAAGGTTGGCACACTTTGTCCCAATTAAGGAAAAAAGTGCCCCTCTCCCCCGAGGCAATGTTGATCCGAGCCACATGTCATCAGAAGCTTTGGCAGCTCTTTCAACATTGATTGATGGGGGGTGGGGAAGGATGAGAGAGAGGGGGAGACCTCTGCGTGCTACTAAAGAGTGCTATGTCCCAAGTCGGTTCTCTATTGTGAGCACAGGGATAGTTGTATTAAATTGTATCAAGTGTGCCAACTATTATTTTCCTTGATTGTAGATAGAGAGTATACTCATACTCTATAGGCTTCCTCTGGACAGTGACGTAACTTTACAGGCGCAGCATTAACGCACACATATATGTTGTCCGTCTTTCTCCACATGTGTATACGCCTGTGCCTCGAGTAGTCGCTCATGTTTATGTACTGCAATTAATAAAGGAGGCCGTTACGTCATTGTCTCGTGATGTACAAATAGTCTATAGTGTGGCAATTTTAACGGGGCTATTCACCCTTAGTAATACAAATGTGGCTCTATATGGCTTATAAGTGGATATTGTGGTTGCGTTTATAGCCAATGATGCAGACAGGCTGTCCCTATCTTGTATGACTTGTGAAGTGACTAACTTGAGGTACAAGTCACAACACTGGAGTGAGCATTCAATATAAACCCGGGGAGGGGGGGGGGGGAGGGGTATTTGGATACTTTTTTGTAGGGATGTGCTGCCAGCAAAATGAAAATTGATCCAAACATTTACCAATTTTCCTATAAATTTGATTTTGCTCAAAGTTCTTCGAAAACCAAATAAAATTAAGAATTTTAGACCCATAAATTTACTAAAAAAGGCTATGAAAAGGGGTCATTCATTTTCCAGACGGGTGAAAAATGGAACCCTATTTGGCGGCACATCCCTGTTACGGTGTTACCTCATTTTCACTAAGTACCCCTCCCCTCTGGGTATTAACGTTTTAAATAAAACTGTTTAAATCTATAATATTACGAAAATTTATGTCTGGGTTTTTTTTAACAATATTTCTCCAGATTATCTGGTCGAATTATCATTGATGATGTGACAATGGTTACCAATCTGCCTTCGTTACAAGATGGCGCTGTTACCATGGCAAGAGGTCATGTGACACAAATATTCACCAAGGATTCTACAGAAGCAAGTCCAGCGCTCCAGAATGATTTGGGTAAAATAATTTGAATACTATAGGCATCTTTTTTGATTATTCCGTTAACTTATTTACAGTTGTTAATTTTTAATAGCATATTAGGCTTAATCTATGACCATTTGGTCAATTAGCATTCAGTCTAAAACCATACCTAATGTTGATCTCAAAGCTTTTGGTCCAAAAATACATGGGGGAATATCATTACTAACTTTAAAGTTTTGGAAATTATTTTTAATTGCCTGCATTTTGTATATTTGGCAATATGTTTATGAGTGTTGCACATCAATGAAAAGCTGGTGTGTTCATCTTTCAAATGGTAATACCATTATTGTAGCAATAACTTGTTTCAGTGATCAGCAACTTGCATGAGAATACGGGGAGGGCTCTATCAGAATGTACCCAAATTATCACTATTTTATGCTCAAAATTCAAAAGAGCATTACCGTATTATCCCTATTAAGCGCCCATGCCCTTATAAGCGCCCACCCCTGTTTTTCTCAATGACTACTAACAAACGATCCCTTATAAGCGCCCACCCTTTCAATTAACGTAGCACTGTACAACAACATTTTTCACCACGGCGTCCTTCAGTAAAGCGCAGTACCAGTAAGCCTGACTTCACGTAATGTGGCCACGAGACCACTGCGACGCCACACAATGTTGATTTCCCCCAAAAATGTTGAACGGTTTACTTTTCGATCGCACATGGTTTTCTGCAAGTGCAACCTCGCCGAATTCGACAGTGTTTACGATAAATGAGTTTAAAAAAGGTAATTTATAAGCGCCTACCCAAAATGACTTTGCTAACCGCCCTGGGCGCTTAATAGGGATAATACGGTACTTGAAAGGTAGTTGTCAATGTAACACTTCATTGAACAGTCAGCACGGTTGCTTTTTAGAGTGCAAAATAGTGGTTAGTTTGGCACATTTTGATTGAGACCTCTTGAGATCTCCCCACATTCTCAAACAGGTGAATGAACACTGAAACAATTGATTGCTACAAATGTGATATCGTTGGAAAGAAGAACGCAGCTGCTTTCCATTGATACGATGCACAAAATGAATATATCACAAAAACTCAACAAATTGATGATTGAAAATGATTTTTTTTGAGGAGTTTATACCGTCACTATAATCGAAACAAATAATTGTCGATCATAGCGTTCACGCTCGTATTCATCCGAATATTAAACGCAGTTTGATGACGCTCTTCAAACAATGTGACCTTGCCCTACGCTACTGCTGAGGTTATGCACCAGCCTTCACATTGCACCAGTGGCATGGGACACTAGGAATATGTTGTGATCAACAGTCATTTGTTTTGATTATAGTTTAAGACAAACTCAGTCATTAGATTTCTCGGGAGAAGCTTTTCAATTTAGTAAGTCACAGCGGGCAGAACGGATAAAGCCCAATGTTTAGACATTTTGCAAAGATATGACTTTGTTAACCCTGACTCCCCAGGCATGTTTTTGACAATTAAACTATCAGGGGAGAAAAAAGGGTCACAATTGGGGGGTTGGGGGTGGAAATCACTCTTCGCTAGCGCTGGGGATCATCCAGGGCTGCCAGTGTGGAAGTCGGACACCTAACTGATTGCGCTGACAGGTCAACTCAAAAACGTTAACTTTTTCAAGACCATTTGAAAGCCCACCGGAATGGGGCGCGAGATAGCCCGTCAAGAATACGCTACCAGCAAGTGTAGTGATTTGTCGTGCCCAGGAAGTTTAGGGTTAAATCAATAAAAATCTAGTTGGACATGTTATTATTGCCTGATAAATACAGCCTTCCAAATTGTTTCTAGACCATTTAGAGCTGGTAGACCATTTGATATCCGATTCAGTAGTTTACACTTCATGTAGGATCACGAAAACCAGCAAATTGGATTACGTTTGTAAAGATTTTTTGTTAAATATAGGTTGGTAATGACTTTTTTTAATGAAATAGATTTTTAATTACTTAAAGGTAGATGACTCGATCACATTTTCGTAACACAGAATTATTTCAAACATACGGAGATTTTCATATCATATGAAAGCGTGTATTTTTCTCATCATCATTCTGAAATTTGACGGCCTAAATCGGTATAATTACGGAGAAATCGATGAAATAACGTCGAATTACCGCGAATGGTGGTACCCACCGATATAGTTTGTGTACCACTCAATGGGTACAGTTCACAGCATCTTGTGCGTCTAAAATAAGAACCATTAGAGCTATGCAACTCAAACTTTGGAACACAAATTTTTTAAGGATGACCTTTCATGTAGAATAGAAAACTTCAAGTTGAAAATCGGAACATCTACCTTTAAGTGTATTCTGTAGTTTTGAAGCAAATAAAAGAAAACCCAGAAAAGGCTATTGTTTTCAAAAAGTCAAACTGTTGTCACAAATTTATGGAAGATTTAGTTTTGTGAATGTTGTTAGTCAGCCAGACAATATGATACAATAAGATTAATTGTGTATCTTTTCAACTTGTTCACATTAATGACTATAGATGTATTATTGTTTGTTAACAGAGTTGGTGCCAATCAACAAATCTACACAGTGGTTGAAGCTAAAGGATGCCACACTGGGTAAGAAAATTTCAATTCGGTAGATTACTTCATTTTGTTTTAGGATCCACACCACTAAATAAATCCCCTATACCTAATGTGTGAAATTGGATATAATGAAACGCCATTTTTTTCGCTTATAAAGCAACTGGTTGCCTCAACTTTACATTTTGGATGAAGATGATGGTCTTGGCTTTCCTGCAAACAACAACAATAAATAAGGTCACTGAATTTTTTTGAGATATGCGCCGTCGAAGATACAAATATTTGTAGAGCGCCCAGGTCTAGCCTACAATCTCGGCCAATATTGTTGGAACACTTTTATATGTGTGTTTAATGTTGAAACACGATTTTTGGGTTACAGGATACTGGAAGGGGTCAACATTGCCCAGTGGGGTGGGGGAGTTATTCATGTTGAGGAAAGGCTTCAAGCTTTCCGTCAAAGACAGCAATGTTTCGATAGTATACATTTTGCGCAAACAGGAACAAATGAAAGCGTAATTATTACATGGATGTTCCAACTAACTATGGCCGCGATTGTAGGTCTAAGCTATAATTCTAATCAATTATTGAAGTCTCTAATCTAAAATGACTATAAAATCATACAAAATTGATCAAAAGAAGAACATTTGCACTGATATTGTTTGATAATCTTCATTTAAAAATAATCCAATCAAAATTTTAGCCAACAACACTACTTTTGAAGCATTGACATATATTATATTTCACTTATGGGAGTGTCATCCCACCAAATTTAACAAGCCTTTCGTGGACTGTTTCATTATTTATTTTAGTGGTGTGGAGGTCTTAGTATTTTAGATTTTTTTCTTCTTCTATTAGGTTGAATATACTGCGGCACATTGATAGCTTTTGACAAAATTGACTTGAATCATGTTTACTATCTACTGAAGATAGCATGCTTTTCAAAGGTGAAATAATGTGTACACGGTACAGTATGTCATACAGTTTGTCTTCAATTTGTTAAAACTTTCAATGCCTTTGAAGCACGAATTGACCAGTTTTAATGATATTCATGAATACATATTACATATTTAAAAATGTCCTTTGTGTGTATACTGCAATGAACCGGGGGGGGGGGGGGGGGGGGGGGGAATTTAGATGAATATGAAGTTATAGGAATAGTTCAAATTAGGGTTATAGAACCAAAATTTACCAAATTTGGGAAGAAAAAAATATATAAGAAAAAAAATTGCTTATTAACCCTAACCCATTCGGGCACTTTTTTCATTTTTTTTTCTGCGCGGAAAAAAGTGACTACACCACGGGTGTCAAGGCTACTTGGCCGAGTATATTCGGCCGCGTATATAGCCTGGGTCCATTTTATAGCAGAAAAAATTGGCTTGAATCTTGTTTACTATCTACTGAAGATAGCATGCTTTTCAAAGGTGAAATAATGTGTACACGGTACAGTATGTCATACAGTTTGTCTTCAATTTTTTTAAACTTTCAATGCCTTTGAAGCACGAATTGACCAGTTTTAATGATAGTCATGAATACATATTACACATTTAAAATGTCTATGTGTCTTCTTTAATGTCCTTTGTGTGTATACTACGATGAACCGGGGGTGGGGGGGGGGGTGAATTTAGATGAATATGAAGTTTTAGGAATAGTTCAAATTAGATCAACTTTTTAGGGTTTAGGCTACCTGTCTGTTATTAACAATGATTTGAACTCTATCTAATATGGAATTGTGCTATAACTGTATCAAAAATTGTAAGTATAGTATACAGCCAGCAAGGTGACACAGATTAAAGGTGTGACCCTATCAAAGTCACTTTTATTGAGATGTTGATATAAGAAGAAAGCCCATATTATTTCTATCATCACCCCTGCACAACTTTAGGCTTGGGAGATGTTTTCATTAGATGCTCAAGCAAAAAAGTAGTGAATGGACCTACGGCACATAATCTCCTGGCGACAGTTTGACATATACGTGGGCGCACTTCGATCAAGCTGCGCACGCATGCTTGAACTCACAAAATACTGCCAACCAACAACACCAAAGCACCTGATTGGTCAATTTTAAACTGAAGCCTTTTTAATGATCGTCACGCTGCGCCGTATCCACCAACGCAGTGCTCCCGCTGCGCCATATTAAACCACCGTCGCAGTGGGGCGTGATGGTGCGTGGAAAAGCTCATGAGTTTTTCAGTTTGAGCACCAACCAATCAGAGCCTTGAGGTCGAGATGACGTTGTGCGCACAACAGATAACCACGGCACCGTTTTGGGGTAAGGTTGAGCAGGCGTACTTTCCGCTAGCTCAACCTCATGTGACGTGGGTCCATTACCTCCACAAGTGGTTAACCACCCAATAATTTGTATACTTTTATATGAGACAAATTAAAGTGAATTCCTGCTTTACCCACTGGAGTAATCTAACTCAAATTGTGGAATATAAATGAATTTATGTTGTGCCTTCATATAGAATAGTAAACAACAAGATGTTTTGCAGAAATAGGATCACACACCTATAAAATGCCTCTGGATATTTTCCCGAAGTGACTCTGTCATATTCAGTTCGGTACAATAACCTCTTCGGGAAGTATTACCCATAATGCAGAGCATTAATATTGGCTAGTTCAATATAGGAACCCTCATTTCATAACATAAGAGAACCGTATCACATACATTAGACATACATTTGACTACAAATCTATTTCGAGATAGGTGAAACATTTTGTATGATACAATGATAGATTTTAGAGTCATTCTCAGCATTCAGTTACTGATCGTCAATGTTTCATAGATCTATCATCTTTGGTTTAAATAAATCAATTGGTATTTTTGGTGTGATTACCATGATTATTAAGAGTACCGTATTATCCCTATTAAGCGCCCAGGGCGGTTAGCAAAGTCATTTTGGGTGGGCGCTTATTATGTTACCTTTTTTAAACTCATTTATCATAAACACTGTCGAATTCAACAAGGTTGCACTAGCGGAAAACCATGTGTGATCGAAAAGTAAACTGTTTAAAATTTGGGTGGAAATCAACATTGCGGCATCCCAGTGGTCTCACTGTGGCCACATTGCATGACGTCAATGTTCCAACAAGCTTCAAGTGCCCTTCCGAAAACTTCGTTTATTCTTGGTAGTTTTGAGCATGCCCGATGTTGTATTTAAGCCATGAATAAAAAACAAAGATGGCGGCTCGCATCGGGGAGAGCGGGCGGCGGCGATCGAACCAGTCTTACTGGTACTGCTTTACTAAAGGACGCTGTTGCGAAAAATGTTGTTGTACATTGCTACGGTAGGTGAAAAGGTGGGCGCTTATATGGGATTGTTTGTTGGTAGTCATTGAGAAAAATGGGGGTGGGCACTTAATAGGGATAATACAGTATATACTTTTGCAATGGAATTATGAGTAATACTTCCGAAAAGGATACTGTCAAAATGGTAATTTTTGGGTGATTAATTTTTTGTGCTTCCCAGATTTTTAACTGTTTTGCTTGTTCATTACAATAAGTTGAGGACATCCTGCATTGATCCGAGCATACACGCACAGCATCACACTAACGTGGTATAGGGGCTTTGTACGTATGCCGGAGTTTGTGAACTCACAACTCATTCACATTATACCTTTGCTGTAAACAACCTATATTTTTACAAAGCTTAACATCTCTTCTTTCCAATCATATAAACATTTATTATAAATACTAACTTTGCACAACCGTTAATATACATATCTTCGGCAGTTCTTTTCATATCACGGACCCCAAAATAGGCCGATTCCCCATTCATAACACGCGTTGCGAGCATCTTCCATTAAGCCAGAATTCCCCAGGCAAAACCACCGTGTATCTCCGCGGGAGTCCACCATTCATAAAAACAACCTAACTTTATTGTTTATGTCAATCATAAGCTACAATATCATCTAAAAGTCACAGACCAAATGTTTCCTTGACCATTAGTTATTTCTAATATTCATGATGTATCCTACATGATCGAAAGCAGTTTGGTCGAAAACCATGTGCGCCTGGCTTGAATGCCGAAGCCCTATGCAAGTGAATTGAGGTCATGCACGAATGTCCAGGTCAGCACGTGATTTCTGTGTGGCTCTTTCACGGTACGCTAACTTTGAATGGTCGGTCTGTATTGATATGCTAATGACGCAAGGTAGTGGCACTACGTCACACCTAATTAATAAATGTCCGAGCGCTGCACAAAGCTGTTGTAATGTTTTTAAATTCACGATTTGTATTTTCATCACATAGATCAATACGCAAAAGAAATGTATTTTGTGTGTTATTATTTTCAAAGCATAGAACTAAATGTAGCACAAACATTTCTACTTTTGCAGTATTAGAAAAAGCTTCGCCTCTCATTTTACCACAGTGCAGGAATATATTGCACCCTCTTATTGCCCTTATAACACAATAATACAGTTAGCCATAGCGCTACCATAATATGTCCGTCACACAAGGATGAAATTAAAAGTTTTCATACTGGAGCTACTTTTATCTTGTGTCCCCAAAGTAGCTCCTGGTACATGGCAATTTTCAAAAACCCATAAAGGCTTTGTTTCAGAGAAGAAATTATAGTCGGACACAGTCTTAGGATTAGGATTGAAAAAGTCTATCTCAGAAGACCGTGTACGTAGCTTTTAAAATTCACATTTTACCGCATAACTTCCCTCCCCCCTTTTTTTCTTGAACTTTTGAAAATAATGGTGTGAGCCAAGTTGTGACTGTATGGAATGTTTTTTCCAATATTAAAACAGTATTTAAACTCAAGAAAAACAACTGAATCCAGTGATTTATTGGACTATGCTTCTTCAAATTTTAATTTCACATTGTGAAGTACCATATCAGCTTCATTATCTTGTTTCACAGAGCCCGTCTCATGTAAAAATGTAAACATTTTTTAATAAGATACAGTATTTCGCATAGCATTTCTCTTACTAACCCCCTCCCCCAAAAAACCCTGCATTTCGCATTTCAGGTTTTTATTGAGACAAACTTGGTGGGTATTTTTGCCTTTTTTTTAACGTTTACCAAGCACAATGAGGAGCGTACCAGGAGCTAAACAGCACCTAGCGCCCGCCTATTTTCACCCTTGCCCTCACACTGTATGCCCAATAAATTAATATGACCTGCTGTTCATAAGCATTGTTTCCATCCATTTTTCAATTCTATCTCAGGCTCAGGCTGGTATAACTCTGACATTGGCAAGACCATCACAATGCCAGGTTCATCTAGCATTCTTATCACGGCGTATCACAATTACACACATGCAATTGGAATAGCTGTTCTACCAGACCTTATTGCTGCTGTATACCCGGCTGACAGATGGACATTATACAACATGAGACCCTATGAAGAACTAGCTAGAGTTAATCAACAAGTAAGTTACAGTAACTCATCACATTTATCACAGATTTGTTTGAGGCGCAACCTTTCAGAAATAATCATCTCACAAACAGAGTTGGTTAAATACTAAACAAATCAATGTTGGTTGAAAAATGAGCATCTAAAAGTGTCTTTTTATGTGTTTACTCAGTAGGAAAATGTATTATCCCTAACCCTGCTAAATCCAACAAAATCCAACAGAAGCACCATGCCGGTGGACCTCCATTCTTATTATTGCGCAATCACGCAAAGGTACATTTTATTTTAAATAAGTATATCTTATGCAAAGCATTGTTGGCTATCTTAAAAAGGTCATGCTTGTTTACTTTTTTAGGTGATTCACATAGACGGAGCTTCATCAACAGCTTCTCTCGACACTGGTGCGTTTACTTTTCGAGAGGAAGATCACCATGGATGTATCATGAAAACATCCAATGCTGTTGCATCTATCAATCAGGTGATAAGTGAAAGGTATAGACTCATAGACAACACTCACATTTTGTGTCCCCCTAACACTTTCCACATGGCAGGCGTCTGCAGACGACATTCCAAAATTTCACAAAATGTTTCAAAAATGTCCAAATAATTGAATTTCAAACCCATGTTTGGAATCCTCATGAGAAATACATTAAAATAAGTACAAACATGCGTAGTATTGGTTCAGTAATTCTTGAAATAAAAGACTTTGAAATTTGGGAAAAGGTTTCTAAATAAAATCTGTTTTGCATGTCAAAACTAATAGAGAGTATGCAATGCTACGTCACTATGTCCTCATTTGAACTGTGCCTCCAAGATGGATGCCACGGAACAATATGATTTGGTCAGTTCAGATCACTTGGAGCGGGAAATTTAATTGTCAATCCGAATACGTGACTAGCCCGACCTCCATAATGGCTGCCCGATCCATTGTTATACCGTTCCGGTTGGTTCATTGCATACCCTCTATAGCCGCAAACTACTAGCCGCGTGGAAAGTGTTAATGTTGGTGTAATCTTCTGATTTTGTAAGCAATCACAGGATGACTTTGTGTGATTTGTGTGATTGTTGACAGAAAGTGATTATGAGGGTAGAACCCAAAGAATACTAATCTCTAGAAGTTGCACTAGCCCCCAAATCCAAAATCTGACGCGATTTATTATTGTAACTTTCCATACTCATTAACAATGCAACGACGTCCTTGCGCATGAAGCTGCACGGTCATTCAGCAACGCAACAGATGCGTGCCATCTAAAACAGATGCATCGGGCTCCTGTTTGTGCCTTAAAACGATAAAACAAGATGCACTACGCTGTCTGCCTTGACGAAGAAATCGAACAAACAAAAAAAACCAAATACCCTCAGATGTATGTGCATTAAAACGATAAAACAAGATGCACTACGCTGTCTGCCTTGACGAAGAAATCAAAAAAAACAAAAAAAACCCTCAGATGTATGTGCATTAAAACGATAAAACAAGATGCACTACGCTGTCTGCCATGACGAAGAAATCGAACAAACAAAAAAAACCAAATACCCTCAGATGTATGTGCATTAAAACGATAAAACAAGATGCACTACGCTGTCTGCCATGACGAAGAAATCGAACAAAAAAACCCAACCAAATACCCTCAGATGTATGTGCATTAAAACGATAAAACAAGATGCTCTACGCTGTCTGCCATGACGAAGAAATCAAACAAACAAAAAATACACCAAATACCCTCAGATGTATGTGCATTAAAACGATAAAACAAGATGCACTACGCTGTCTGCCATGACGAAGAAATCGAACAAACAAAAAAAGCCAAATACCCTCAGATGTATGTGCATTAAAACGATAAAACAAGATGCACTACGCTGTCTGCCATGACGAAGAAATCGAACAAACAAAAAAAGCCAAATACCCTCAGATCACGCGGTGACCATAGTCAAATTCCCATAGTGCTCGGCCTGTTGTAGAACCTATATTTGAGGATATCTCTCTTTTATATCAACAAGAATAATGATAATGAAATGTGCAGTAGTTTTCAGGGAAATATTGTATGTGAGGTCCCTGGCATTTATCAAGTCATTTATGGACTTACGAACATCACGAGGTTGTCATGGTACAGATGTGAAATAAGACAGGGGAACTGTTCCCGCAAATGTTGTAACATAAGGTTAAAAGTCCGCTTAGGGTTACGATGAAACTGTTGCCCAAGTGTATTTTGGTTAATCCCTCTATGACCAGGAACGTATGAACATTGTGGTAACAAACTGGCATCAGTATCTCAGAGGGTACCAGTTTTATCCGCACACTGCACATGATCATGATGATAGCGTTCCTCATACCCGCCACGCACACGTTCAGATTTCTTGACTTTCAATATTGGCAGGTATGGTCCGTACGTATGGACCACACTTGCATATTTGTATGCAATGTGACCTTAGAGAGAGAAAAAAGAAGTCGCTATCTTGTCCCCAACTTTAATTCCAAAACTTTCAAGACTTGGGGAAGATGAATTGTCCCAAATTTTAATTCAAGGACTTTGGGAGATGAATTGTCACAAACTTTAATTTCCGGGTTTGGGAAGATGAATTTTAGATCTGAATTGAAGAAAAGCTGTTCTTAAAAGGTCTCATTTTGACACGATTGTTTGTTGGAAATTTTCTCTTGCAGTCAGTTGAAGCTTGATATTTTATCAGGATGGATGGATGGAGACTTCCTACCAGGAGAATGGAGTCTCTATGAAACAGTCAGTGGTAAGACAACCAATTAACCCTTGTTACATTCAAAAGTAGGCAGTTACAGTCATATACCATACTATAATTCAGGCAGGATTTTGTGAAGGGAGGTGTTTTAGAAATATTGCTATAATTATTTCACTATCCATGCCTGCGCGAAGCGCTGGCCGGGACACTCTTGCGTGTCCGGGGGGAGTTTGAGGGGGGTATCCTCGACACCAGAAGTTTTTTTGAAATTCACGGTTGAAAAGAACACATTTCCTTGCATATTTTTGAATATTGCAGGTTTATTCTTAGTTCAACGTTGCAATTTCTCACCAGTAATTCATGTGTTAACACCAAATCTTAATACTATATCACAGACTGTAGTCTGTGTGATAAAAGGCCTAGTGTGACGTGAACAAGAAAATGATGCAGATTAAAATTTGAAACCTGGAAAAAAGGTTTCAATCCGCACACAATCGGGATATTATCCACATCGATCGTAGTATGAACAGAATTTCCCAGTTTTATCTGGATTACTGAACGTAGGCAATCTTTGGTCACCGAATATATTGAAAATATTCCTACATCAGAGAAATCATCAGTTGCTCATATTGACTCAAAATGATTTGCTGCATATTCTAACTCATCTCCCGCAGTTAACTTTTGACATGATTTCAGCTAGGTCACACAGGTCATTGGTACGTGAATGGTAAAGGGACATTAAGTGGTGTTGAAAATTTTAAATGTTTAAAAATTTACTTCAGAATTCAAGATGAACATTAAAAATTGCCATTATTGTTGTTTCTACTAACAAAAATACAGCAAAACTTGATTAAAGCAATATCATCGCTGTTTATTGAAAAACGCCCTCTATGCAAATATGGTTCGCGTTATGTATCACGCGTACTGCAGGGGGATACTGTCGGACGTAAAATGCTCGTCGCGGCTGTACGAGCATTTTTGAATCGACGTTTTCTTGTACAAAGAGGGCTGATTTTTCTTAATCCTTATAGGTGTAAGTTCATACATGTAATACAATTATAAAAATATACTAATCCCATTTTTTATCATAATTGCGGGCGCAGCCTCCAACACATCTCTTAGTGTCCCTTTAACTTCCGGGTCACTAATGCTAATGTTAATGCGGATAGAGTTTCGCCATGATTCAGCGTGATCAGGTTTTATTAATCTGCATCCTGGATACAAAATTATAATGTGAACTCGCACTTAGTCTCAAATCAATCAATGGAGCTTGTTTGAGTTTGAGCAATCTTTCATAATTTTACGAACCATGATCTACAACCTCCTTACGTTTCCTTCTTTGTTGTAAACAGCCATCTGTCATGCGATTCTGAACACCTCTTTCTTATGATATAAGATTCGAGATGATTGGTTGAGAGGAAGTAGTTGGCAATTTTGATTCAATCATGTGTGTTCTATCTTTTCCAGACCAATACTGGAAGTGTGCGAGGTCAAAAATTGATCGATCGATACCAATGTCAATAGGTAGTTCAATAGTAACCAAGTCTCTGTGTATTGATGTTCATGCATGCATAGAGATGTACATAAAAGGTCACATCTATATTATAATACGCTACTCTCTGTCTGTCTGTATGTGCGCGCTTTTTCGTCGCCTTCCCGGGGTCGGGCGGCGTTCAAACTTGGTGGGTGGGTGCAGCTCGGTCCCCGCAAGAGCAAGTTCGCATTCGCTAGAGCATACAAGGTCAAATGTCATCTAGGGGTCATCTAGAATTTTCAAAGTTTTTCCGATCGGGCTTAAACTCGGGGACAAGAAGCCCGAATAGTAGTCGAGCGTGGAAAAAATAAAACGCCTTTGCTTTTCTTGGGTCGTCCGGGGCCAAAGGTCATCTAGGGGTCGAATTTTTAAAGTTTGTCCGATCGGGCTTAAACTCGGTGATGAGAAACTCGGTGATCTGTTTGTTCGGTCCCCACAAGAGCAAGTTGCATTCGCTAGAGCATACGAGGTCAAATATCATCTAGGGGTCAACTTTTTGAAGTTGGTCGGATCGTGCTTAAACTCGGTGATCACAATGCTCGAGGCGAGCGTGGCAAAAATAAAACGGGTTAGCGTTTGTCGGGTCTTCCGGGGTCAATAGTTGTCTAGGGGTCGAATTTTCAAAGTTTGTCCGATCGGGCTTAAACTCGGTGACGGGAAGCCCGAATACGAGTCGAGCGTGGAAAAAATAAAACGGCTTTGCTTTTCTTGGGTCGTCCGGGGTCAAAGGTCGTCTAAGGGTCGAATTTTCAAAGTTTGTCCGATCGGGCTTTATGCATGCATTCTACAAACCACCAAACCCGAGAACCGCCAAACCCGGGTGACCGCCTGGTAGAGTATATAGTAAGAGCTGGGGGATTTCTGGATTGTTTTATGCTCGTATCAGGCAATAATTTATCAATATGTATTTATATAAATTTGCAGGTCTAGATATGGTAGCAGCAACCCCTATCAGTTTATGGTCTTTGATGGAGTCAGAATGTAGTCATGTATTACAGGCAGATGCATTAGCTAGTCAATATCCGATTAGATACATGGATGTTGGGGATAGTTTCACATTTGCTGTTACAGCTGCTGTCACTAAACCAGGTAAGTTACAAATTGATTTCATTATCTCAGTAGTTTGGATTGGAAAATATATTTATCGTCGCTGTTCTGTCACTAAACTTGTATCTCCATATGAACCTTCAGCATGTATATAGTTATACTTCCTATGTACATGCTATGTATATATAACCTTTGGGCAGTCTATTTTAAACATGTTTAAGGGCCAAAAATGCAACCATCAAATCCTTGTAAGTGCTCTTGCCCTGTGATTATGTCTAAATCAACACATCCTTTGTATAGCTATTGGGCAGTTTAATGCACTTATCAATTGCATCCCCACCCCGGGGATAGCGGGGATTAGGGCCGGGACGTACAAATTGCCATTTTTCATTGCGGATCGCTTAATTTCTTTCTGCAACATAACAGGATGTATTTATATGTATCCCCTATGTGTTTATTAGGCTTATTCAGTCAAGTGCATCGCATCTCTAGCTTATTGATAGTGACGCCCGGGGTGTACATTTGTGTACCTTTAGCGTACGTCCCCGCTACACGTCCCGGCTAGCAGGGGGCACAGTTTATACGCTCCTGTACACTCCCCGCATAGCCGGGTACCGTTTTTTGTACACTCGCGTACAGTCCCCGCATGGTTCCGCCATGCCCCGGGTCCCCAGGGGCCGGGCTTGCAATTGTGAGTGCATTACTTTATACATGCTGAAGGGCCAGAAAAACACAGTTTTAAAAGAACAGCAACAATATCAATACCAGTTTTACCAATTCTTATTTCCCTATTCAAATACATTTTGAATATAATTGACACTTTTTGTGGATTTTCAGGTTCATATTGTGGGGCTGAAGTCTTTGGTACCAAGAGTTTGGACAATTTGGAGTGCCTTCGAAACCAATGTTCATCCTCAATTTTGACCGTAGTAAATCACTTGAAATTGTTATCTGCTGTTTCATATCTTATCTTGAAAACCCTCTCAGGTTTTTTGTCTCGCCTAAACTATGTTCAGAAAGAGATTTAGTGGCCACTTTTTCATCTGTCCGTCCATCTGGCCATCTGTCCGTCTGTTTTCCGACCTGCGAGACAAGAAATCTTCAGATCCGTAAGGCCTATGTGAATGGGAATTGGTGAAGGGAAGGGGTGTGGTGTGTCAGTGGCGTAGCTCGTGAGGGGGGAGGGGCAGAGGGGGCAAATGCCCTCCCCTGACGGAAAAAAACATTTGTGCCCCCGCCCCAAGCCCCTCTAAAAATAATTTAAAAAGAGGGAAAAAAAGAAAATAGGAAAATAATGATAAAAGACCGAGGTGGCGGGAGGTTATGTGTTGGTATATTCAGCCCAGAAAGTCAAATAAGCCTATAAGGCAAAATAGTACATGTATTACATGTCATGTACTGTGCGATTTTTTTTATGACCGTGCGAAATTTTTTGAACCCCCCCCCCCCCCTCACCACTTACGTGAAATTTACGAGTTGGTGACTGGGAAAAAATTGGGGCAACCTTTTACAAAAATTTCAGAAATCTTGCCCCCCCTGAAAAAAATCCCAGCTACGCCACTGTGGTGTGTTCTTTTGCTGATTACATTTTCAATGACCAAAAATCACGAAAAACTGGCAAATTTGGCCTTTTTTGCGCGAAAATTCACCAATCCATAATTTGCTCAAATTCAATTAACCAATCCATTCCATATCTAATCAAAACTGAATTTTATAGAATTCGTATTTTCATTGGTTGTTGAGTTCCCATTTTACCTAGCTAGTAAATATTCAACCAATCACAGGAGCTGTACTAAACGATTCAGAAGAGACTTGACTACCTAACTTCTGGAAAATAAAATCGCTTCTGATTTTACTGAGTGAAAAGTACCAAATATAAACAGAAGCGTTTACGCATCAATTTGTAAATCAAGCCTGAATACAAATGTATAGAAAAGGTATCACACAAATATGCCAAAAATGTTCCGAAGACCTGATGTCTACAGAAATGTGAGTTGGAAAATCATGAATCATTAAAATGAACTAATAAAGTGACATAGTTCATAGCCTAAAAATTGTGATCGCAAAAAGTGATTTGTAAGCTTACTACATGTCTTCTCAATGGGATAAACGATCTTTTTATAAACAGAAAATATGAAAATAATAATTTGGATTTCTGACATTCTAAGGCATCTCATATGATCAGACATGGTCTAAAAGTAACACAGTGGCAGTAAATAACTCCGATAGGAATTTGGAATTGATTAAATAATCGGAACATTATAAAATAAAAATGTAATTTTGGGATTTAAAAAAAAAAAAATCTTTCTAACCCGCATCAATTAACTAACGCGAGCGGGAGCTTTGAGACAAATGATTTTTTTTAGTGACTGTCATAGGATTGTAGTACAGTACGTACAGCTTTAATACCAGTAACGTGGGGTAGGTTGAGATTAGAAATTGTTCAATATAAGGCAAAGGTCTCCCAAGGTCAACTTGTAATATAGGCAGCAATTTAGAAAATGCTCTTACATGAGCAGTTCAGATTTAATTTCTACAATAGATCGCACAAGAAGGCGGTTGCGAAAGCAAGCGAGACTAGTGGTTCAGGAACCGCCTAGTTTCTATATACATGTACTTGCCTTTATACACATACAAGTATTATACTTCATGCCACCTGAAGTGTAAACATGACATCAGAGTGTATACCAGCGAGCATTGCTTATTATCGGATGTGTGATTCTAATGCATTAGTGTATGTTATCAAGTGATGAAAGACAAACCGGGACGACATATCTGTGTAATACCAAATGTGTAGCAATCAATAATTGTTGCAATGCTCAGCAACTTGGTTGAAAACATGGGGAGGTCTCGATATGAATATGCCAAAATCACCACTTTTTAAAATCTTAAAAGTCATTACAGTTCTCTCTATTACTATAGTTGTATCGCTTTGTTGAGCAGACGACAAAGTTGTTCTTTCGAGCGCAATATAGAAATTGAGACCTCCCCATGTTCTTAAGTAATTGGATGAGCACTGAAACATTTGATTGCTACAAATGTGGTATTGGTGGAGAGATGAACACTTTAGCTTTTCATTGATATGCAACACAAAATGAATATATCACAAAACATTTGAGGAGCTTACATTGACTTCATGCTAATATTTCATGTGATATGAGGTATACATTATCATGAAGTTATATCACTTTACATTTTTTGCACAATTTCGTTGAAAATTATCTTGAGCAATCTCTAGCTTTATATATAATATCTATCTTTCTACACATACAGGTACTCTGTTGCCCTCGTCCAAGAAACCATTGTTATTCATGACAGTCAGCAATCCAGAACTGTTCCACACAGAGTCCAGCTACACCACAGATAGGTTTGGTTTCGAGACCTTAACGGTCACTCTTCACCATAAAGTATTCAATGCTGTAAGAGTCTTGAGTTATTCTGTAATGACAGTCTATGGCAAGCTATTTGCTCAAAGATTTTTTTTTTTAAAAGTGGAATAAAGTTTTTTTGATAAAAAATAGGTTTCTCAGTGAAAGAATGTAGGTTTTAATAGAAAAAGGTGTTTAGATCAATCAGACACTCACAAAGGCAATATGATTCAATATTTGGGGATAAGGAGGTCATACAACACCTTTTGTGGATGAAGACCATAGCGAACACATACGCTAATACCATACCTTATGGAGAGACATATTGTCGTACACACAATGTGATTGGCTAAAGTCAGAAGATGACCAAACCTCCACAGGGGTCTTAGTGGAGACATGTAGGGGGGGGGCTGTTAGGTGTGATCTATGAGTGTGGCTCACAGACCATTTTCCATAATCTTCGCTTAGGCTATGAAAAAAACCACCCCTGTTTTACGAGCGGATAGACCTGTCAAGTAGGGTCGGTCGGTCGGGCAATTTTTTTTTTTAACCCTTAAAATGTCACCAAAATCTGCAAAAATCAGGATTTTTTTTGTGGATTGTGTTTGATTCAGAGCTTGTGTTTCTAGTCCGTTTCTTGATGACGCCCTCTGGATCACTGAGTCGTAAAGATGACTGAGTCATCCCATTTAATGATGTGGTTCTCTTTCACTACGTGTTTGGCTATTGAGGACTTGAGTTCTGTGTTCTCGGGTTCTTTTCTTGTGGACCGAGTGTTTTCTGAGCGCCCATTTATCAGCTTCCGTTTGTGCTCCTTCTTGCGTGTGCCAAATTTTCTGCCGGTTTCACCGATATAAGTCTTTTCGCAGTTGGCACACAGGATCTCATACACGACCCCAGCCTTGTCCTCCTTAGAAAGTTTGTCTTTCGGGTGGACGAGGATTTTTTTGAGACTGGTGTGTGGTTTGACTGCCGAGCTGATGTTATGTTTGTGCAGCATCCTCTGAACCGGTTCAGTGACACCTTGGATGTATGGGAGAGTGACCGAAGTTACCGATTTTTTTGTCCGAGGCATTCGTCTTTTTGTTGACTTTAGCTTTGGGTTTCGACATTTGTTTCTTGACTTTATTGAACGACCAATCCGGGTACCCACACGTTTTGAAAGCAGATTTGATAATCTCTTCTTTGAGAACTTTGTCCGCCTCTTCAGTTACCACCTTGTTTTTTCTGTCAAGGAGAGTTCTTATCACACTGAGTTTGTGATAGAGCGGGTAGGCCGACTGAAAGTTGAGGTATTGATCTGTGTGTGTAGGTTTCCGGTATATGAGGAGTTTCACGCTGCCGTCCGGCTTTCTAACGATGAGAGTGTCTAAAAAAGGAATTTGGCCATCCTTTTCACATTTGTAGGTGAATTTGAGGCTGCCAGTGTTGTCGACATTGTTTAAATGTTCTGTCAGCTGCTCTTCTTTGCCGCGGGCGATGATTTCCAGGATATCGTCGACGTAGCGTTTGAAGAAGCGCGTTTTGCACTCCAGTGGTGCAGTAGCAATCGCTAACTGTTCAAGATGTTCCATCACAATGTTGGCAATAATTGGGGACACCGGGCTACCCATCGCTGTTCCGAATTTCTGGCTGTAAATTTGGCCGCGGGATTGCATATACGTGGTGGCGAGAATAAATTCAGTGAGGTCCATAATGTCGTCAACCGAAAGTTTAGTGCGGTCTTTAAGAGTGGGGTCTTCATTAAGACGGCTGCGTACAATGTCTAGCGCTTTGGGGATGGGACATTAGTAAACAGCGAAATGACATCATGAGATATTAGATTCTCATCTTCCTCTATCAAAATCTCGGAGACTTCATCCGCTAGGTGTTGAGAGTTTTTGACATGTTGAGCCTTGTTACCAACAAGCGGGGCAAAGATGTCCGACAACGCCTGTGAGGTCGCATAACCGATCGAACCGACCCTGTAATCCACAATAGGGCGGAGAGGTACATGTGGTTTGTGAATTTTGGGAGTCGCGTATACACGAGGTACATTTTCAGTAGTAGGGTAGAGGTATTTGTACTGTGCTTTAGTAATTTTGTCCTCTTTCTTAAGCTTAGAGAGCATCCCCACTAGCTTCCGTTTATATTTGGGGGTCGGATCTTTATCAAGTTTTTTTCGTACGTTTTCTCATCGTCAAGTAGGGCCTGCAATTTGGTTTCATAATCATCTTTGTCCAAGATTACAGTGGCTTTGTCCTTATCAGCATCAAACACAATCCACTGAGGAAGACAACCGATGTGTTGTTGAAACCCGTATGGAAAATTAAGTAAGTTTCCTAATTGGAATTTTCTGACGAAAATTATTATCATGTTCTTCTGCATTCCTGATGAAACTATTCCATGATTTGGGGACATTGTTATATATTATAAGGAGGTCATACAACACTTTTTAGGGATGAAGACGCACACACATATTGTCGGCAATATGGTTCGATATTTGGGGACATTGTTTTCTTTTATAAGGAGGTCATACAACACCTTACAGGGATGAAGACACACATACATATTGTCGGCAATATGGTTCGATATTTGGGAACATTGTTTTCTTTATAAGGAGGTCATACAACACCTTACAGGGATGAAGACACACATACATATTGTCGGCAATATGGTTCGATATTTGGGAACATTGTTTTCTTTTATAAGGAGGTCATACAACACCTTACAGGGATGAAGACACACATACATATTGTCGGCAATATGGTTCGATATTTGGGAACATTGTTTTCTTTTATAAGGAGGTCATACAACACCTTACAGGGATGAAGACACACATACATATTGTCGGCAATATGGTTCGTATTTGGGGACATTGTTATATATTATAAGGAGGTCATACAATACCTTACAGGGATGAAGAAACACACACATATTGTCGGCAATATGGTTCGATATTTGAGGACATTGTTATATATTATGAGGAGGTCATACAACACCTTACAGGGATGAAGACACACACACATATTGTCGACAATATGGTTCGATATTTGAGGACATTGTTATATATTATAAGGAGGTCATACAACACCTTACAGGGATGAAGACACACACACATATTGTCGGCAATATGGTTCGATATTTGGGGACATTGTTATCTTTTATAAGGAGGTCATACAACACCTTTCAGGGATGAAGACACACACACATATTGTCGGCAATATGGTTCGTATTTGGGGACATTGTTATCTATTATAAGGAGGTCATACAACACCTAACAGGGATGAAGACACATATACATATTGTCAGCAATATGGTTCGATATTTGGGGACATTGTTATCTTTTATAAGGAGGTCATACAACACCTTTCAGGGATGAAGACACACACACATATTGTCGGCAATATGGTTCGTATTTGGGGACATTGTTATCTATTATAAGGAGGTCATACAACACCTAACAGGGATGAAGACACACATACATATTGTCAGCAATATGGTTCGATATTTGGGGACATTGTTATTTATTATAAGGAGGTCATACAACACCTTACAGGGATGAAGACACACACATATTGTCGGCAATATGGTTCGATATTTGGGGACATTGTTATATATTATAAGGAGGTCATACAACACCTTTCAGGGATGAAGACACACACATATTGTCGGCAATATGGTTCGATATTTGGGGACATTGTTATATATTATAAGGAGGTCATACAACACCTTTCAGGGATGAAGACACACACATATTGTCGGCAATATGGTTCGTATTTGGGGACATTGTTATCTATTATAAGGAGGTCATACAACACCTTTCAGGGATGAAGACACACACATATTGTCGGCAATATGGTTCGTATTTGGGGACATTGTTATCTATTATAAGGAGGTCATACAACACCTTTCAGGGATGAAGACACACACATATTGTCGGCAATATGGTTCGTATTTGGGGACATTGTTATCTATTATAAGGAGGTCATACAACACTTTTCAGGGATGAAGACACCCACATATTGTCGGCAATATGGTTCGTATTTGGGGACATTGTTATCTATTATAAGGAGGTCATACAACACCTTTCAGGGATGAAGACACACACACATATTGTCGGCAATATGGTTCGTATTTGGGGACATTGTTATCTATTATAAGGAGGTCATACAACACCTTACAGGGATGAAGACACACACATATTGTCGGCAATATGGTTTGTATTTGGGGACATTGTTATCTATTATAAGGAGGTCATACAACACCTTTCAGGGATGAAAACACACACATATTGTCGGCAATATGGTTCGATATTTGGGGACATTGTTATCTATAATAAGGAGGTCATACAACACCTTTCAGGGATGAAAACACACACATATTGTCGGCAATATGGTTCGATATTTGGGGACATTGTTATCTATAATAAGGAGGTCATACAACACCTAACAGGGATGAAGACACACACATATTGTCGGCAATATGGTTCGATATTTGGGTACATTGTTATCTATTATAAGGAGGTCATACAACACTTTTCAGGGATGAAAACACACACATTTTGTCGGCAATATGGTTCGTATTTGGGGACATTGTTATCTATTATTGGATCACATGAGGCCGAAGGCCGAATAGTGATACGTACAAACCCAAAACATTAATTTTTTTTGTATTGCATGAGAACAAACAGGGGATAACAAATTTATCATTCAGTAGGTATGAATTTAGTTTAGTGCATGACTGCAAGATGAAAAAAATAAAGTATTACTTGTATTACCAAAGATAACTGTTGAGACTGAGCCTTATGTTATCCAAGGTGCTTGCCTTGTTTTTTTCCCCTTCAAATCCTGTGCGCCAAACCAAAATCGTTTGAGTGAATTATCCAGAGTCTCCACATCAACATTTTCGAAATCGAACCATCCTTCACCCTTGTCAACTTCCATCAGAAACGCTTTCATTTGCCCTCAATTCACTTGCATAGGGCTTCGGCATTCAAGCCAGGCGCACATGGTTTTCGACCAAACTGCTTTCGATCATGAATATTAGAAATAACTAATGGTCAAGGAAACATTTGGTCGGTGACTTTTAGATGATATTGTAGTTTATGATTGACATAAACAATAAAATTAGGTTGTTTTTATGAATGGTGGACTCCCGCGGAGAAACACGGTGGTTTTGCCTGGGGAATTCTGGCTTAATTGAAGATGCTCGCAACGCGTGTTATGAATGGGAATCGGCCTATTTTGGGGTCCGTGATATGAAAAGAACTGCCGAAGATATGTATATTAACGGTTGTGCAAAGTTAGTATTTATAATAAATGTTTATATGATTGGAAAGAAGAGATGTTAAGCTTTGTAAAAATATAGGTTGATTACAGCAAAGGTATAATGTGAATGAGTTGTGAGTTCACAAACTCCGGCATACGTACAAAGCCCCTATACCACGTTAGTGTGGGGGTGTGCGTGTATGCTCGGATCAATGCAGGATGTCCTCAACTTATTGTAATGAGTGAGTTAGGCAGTTATCGAAGCAGGCTGACGATATGTTGAATAGCACCATGAATAGTACATGTGAATTCCAACAGGAGCAGTACCTGTTGGATAGAATTAGGTTGGGGATATACCTTTAAGTGAAATGTGGCTTGTTATAGGCCTAACACGTGTTAAGGGAAGTGTCAACCCAAAATATATGAAATTTATCAAGCACTATAACTTTTAAACTAATAATGTAATGTACATAAAAGTATACAATTGTTTAAATGAAATGAGTCGGAGAATCCATTTTTGGTATTAAATTTCCCCCAAAATAGTGATTTCTACATTTTTGCCCAAAAATCACTTTTTTGGCGCCAAATTTTTTCAGACAACCCAACAAAATCAGGTTTTAATTAAAAATTTCAAAATTTCACCAAAATCATCTTAAGTCAATTATCTAGGAAGCACTTCTTTTTTTTGTGCTTAACAATGTTTTTTATCTCAAAAATCACATTGTTGGCACTTTTTGGTCAATATTTTCAAAACTAAATATTTTTTAAGCCCCCCCAAAAAAAAGATGCTTCCTAGATAATTGACTTTAGATGATTTTGGTGAAATTTTGAAATTTTGAATCAAAAACTGATTTTGTTAGGTTGTCTGAAAATTTCGTAAAATTCCTTCAAATTTGAACTTCTAGAAAACATCGGTTTAGTTAAAATATTGACATTTTCCACCATTTAAAGCTAAATGTTCGGCAATTATCGAAGCAGGCTGACGATATTATTATATTACATAAAACTGTGGACAGCCATAGAGCGTGTTTCTGCTGGGGCACTGCAAAAAGTAAACGCTACTAAACGCTAAGTTTCAATCGGTCAGTTTTTAATCCCCCTGTTTCTACTCGCGAAAAGTTACCGCTAAGTTTACCGATCCTAGTTGATGGGCCACGACATTTGACCTTTTGTAATACCAAACAATGCCACTGCACCTGAAAAAGATTGCTTCACAATAATGTGTAAAACCCAGCGTGACATGGTTCACGGCGTAAACCGCTAAGAATCGCCTTTCTGTTCTATTGGGTTATTGCCGATTATTGATGGTTCCAAACCTGGTTTGTGAAGGTTTTTAGGATTACCAAAAATACCGATTATTGCCGGGTTCTGCCTGTTTCTACTATGGGCAAACTTAGCGTTTATTAGCGGTTTCTTCACCAGCAGAAACACGCTCATAGTTTGAGGTAATTCCATTTGTTTCTGTCATTGTTATCCTCTGACAGGGTTCATCTACCATAGTGGTTCATATGCCTGATGCATCACTACTGTGCCCCAACACTTCATTCACATTGACCATTAAGTGTGCCTGTCCACCATCAAAGCACCTGCACTTCATCTATGATCCGTATATAGCAGCTACAGACTTTCTGAATGGAAACATAACCAATAATCTGCTGATCAGTTTGAAGGTAGGATTTTTGTACTCAATATTGGTACTCCATTCATATAGGCCTATTAAAGGTAGATGTTCTGATTGCTGGCCTGATTTTCAACTCGATGTTCTCTATTTTACATGAAAGTTCATCCTTAACATTGTCACATTCCAAAATTTGAGTTGCATAACTTGACTTGTTCTTATCTTAGAAGCACATGGTCACAATAAATTTGCCCATTGAGTAGTACACAAACTGGCAGGTGGTTAACTGTATGGGAATCAAACCAATGAGAAGAGCAAGTCATTATTGACTAGTTTGAAGATAGGGTTGATTTATTGAGAATATAATGACATTTAGTATGTGACTTGGTTATTTCATAATAAGATCTCACACTAGCGGTTTGTTATTTAACAGTGATCAGTATAGTATCCTATGCACTTATCAATTGCAACCCTGGCCCGGCCTAGGGGACCCGGGACTAGCGGTGATTTTGGCGGAACATACAAATTGCCAATATGATGTTCCCAGTACAGTTGTGTACGGTCCCCGCAGGGCTAGGCACCATCCGTCCTCGCTACAATCCCTTCCCCCCCCCTTAGCTGGGACAAAGTGTATGTTACTGTTACAGTCCCGGCCCCTCTAAGCCGGGACAAAGTGACTACACTGCCCGGCCATTTTGTATGTCCCCGCTACAGCCCCGCATGGTCCCCGCGATGTCCCGGGTCCCGAGGGCCAGGGTTGCAATTGATAATTAATTCCAAGCTAAATCTTCCCATTGGCATGATGGAAGGGTAAAAAACCTGCACTTAAACTAAAACTTGGTTTGAATTTCAGCCTAACTACAGACCGCCATCACACTTAGGTATTGCCATACCTCTCTCAGATAATGTGTACAATGGAGATCCAGCCCAGACAAGACGTCCAAGAGACTACTACCAGATCTCAAAGGTCAGTCAGTGATTCCCAGGGGATGTACGGGTGGGATATTTAAAGGGATATTATGTGATCTTTCCAGGGAGCGCCCTCAACATCAAAAAAAAAAATTGAAAGCAGATTTTCTTGCAGATTTACATTTCTGATCATAAATCGTACATACATTCCAAGTTACAGGGCGATACGATTCTTAATTACTTCATAATCATGGTTTTAGAGTGAAAATAAACTGTCGTGTTAACACGACACTTTATATTTTCACTCTAAATTCACTCTAAAACCATGATATTGAGGTAATCAGGAATCGTATCGCTCTGTAACTTGGAATGTATGTACGATTTATGATCAGAAATGTAAATCTGCAAGAAAATCTACTTTCTAAAAAAAATCAAAAAAAAATCACATAATATGCCTTTAATAAAAGGTGTATATTAGGCAAAGACAAAAAGAACTTTGTTGTACAGGCCCGACCAACCCATTTTATTACTATTAGAAATCTGTGAAGCAAAAAATTAATGTGCAAATGAAGACTCGCCCAACAATTTGACCTTTTTGCTTGTCAAAAACAGCAACATGTTTATAGATTGTTTTGAATTTTCACAGATTTATTTTGGATTTTTACGGTCATTTTCAAGGGGAAATGAGAGGGGGAAAAAAAGCCTACCGACCGACCCGACCTGAGAAGTCTTTTTACCCGTATAATAGGGTTCCTTTTTTTCGTCGCCCTGCATGTGTTTGTTAAAAAAGTTGTTGTTTGTTTTTTGCACATATTATTTTTTATGCTAGCCAAAGTGTTGTTAAATTTGCAGCATTTTTGCGTTCTATTATGTACAATCATAGAAAGAATTTTGCACATTTCAGATGAATCCAACAAAATGTGCATGGGGAATTTGCAGACCCTGGCCTTGATGTGTGCATTGAATTATGGAGATATTGGTGTTATCATAACACGTATTATAATTTACTTAATTTACTGGGCTGTCACACCTACGGCAATCAGGCCTTGCGCTTGCATTGAGCTGAAAAAAGTATTAAAACCCCAAGCCAAATACATCAATGTCTCTAGGAACCGATTGGTGATGCAGTGGTCACTGGACTAGGACGGGAGAGGGTCCCCATGGTTGCCCATGAGTGCCAACAGAGATCCGCACTTGTTCTTACTCTGCTGCGATCAAGCTAGCGCTTGCATTGCACTGCAAAAATATCAACATATGAATAACATGCAGGAAGAGCAAGGAAAACTGTCCGCAATTGTAAAATCTTTAAAACAAGGTTGCTTTTAATATGTTTAATACATTCCTATCCCACTTATCACGTTTTCATTGTGCTCTTAGTATGGCCCTGTAAAACTGCACTTTCATAACACATACTATAATGTTTGCTTAGGTAATGAGCAAGGGAGGGATTTGGGAAATAAGTAAGTTTTTTCCATTGCGATTTTGTTGACATCTCAGATTAAAATAATATTATTTTATGAACTTTAGAACATATACCCAATTTACACCAGCTAAAATGTACTAATAAAACCTATAAGACAACGTTTCTGCTTGATCTGTATCTTGTCCAAGAACTTGTTCAAGTTTATTTGCAAATTACAGTGCACTGTTGACCCAGGAACTCTGTTCCCTACTGAAAGTCAGTGAACATATTTCATCAGACTTTTAACTACTGCACGTTTAATGACGTCAATGTTGTTTGCTGATCTTTCAGTCTTTTTACGGCCACCGCAAACTGCTTCTTGTACAGATCCAGTCTTTAAGTATTTGTCTACCAAGTTCCAAAATAGTCAACTTTGCCAGTGCGCCTCAGTTTAACATTAACATTTTCTCTGAACCTTTTTGAGTAAACTTGATTGATTTGGTTTCAGCGTACAGCCAAACAATTAAAATAATATGTTTATTTATGCCGTAATGCATCCTGTAAATTAGTATTGAGGCTATTAATGTTGTGCATTAAATGTAATGAGTGAAGGTATTTTATGAAAGTCCCGTGAATGGAGTATGAGGAATGTGCAGCTCCAGTTTCCAGTATGTGTCTACAGCTACGCACAGCTGGCGTGGTGAAAATCTAACAATGTATGGTATTGCGCGGTGTGTAAACAAACATTTCGTGTAAAATCGTGTAAAATATCAAGGCATATGAATTCCTTTCAAGGCAAATGGACCTTTAAAAAAGCATCAAAACGCGCTGTAGTGGACATATCGATTGACTGCTCTTGAACAAACATAGCTATACACACAAGCAGACACGGCAGTATGGACCGGTCCATTATTGTAAATAGGGGTTTTAATTCATGTGAGGTCATCTTCTTGATAGGATAGTATTGCTATCGCTCTATATCTACTTTCTGACTATTTAAAACATTGAACTAGTGTACAGTTTGTACAACAATACATGTATATTATTTCGAGTTAAAGAAACTATGCCTTTTAACCAGGAACCAAGTCGCGACTCACAGAGATTTACCCCCGCTTACATTGGTGTGGTCCAATTTGACCGGCGTGCTTCCCACGCATGTCATAACAACATTTTAACATTTCACAGCGAATGTATCTTAATCACTTAAGGAGAGTTTTGGGTGGAGTTTTGCATTCAAAATATCACTAAATAATCCGTAATGTTTAAGCTACAATGTAATATAAAATTTATAATATATACTTGAAGAACTTAATCACAATTTGGCGAGAATAGCGGAGCAAAACAACAACAACTCTCGGAAAGTTTGAAGCGTTGATGGAGGGTGATAGTCTGCAAACAAGTCTTGTTGTGCGTGCGTATCCTTTGTTTATCCAGATATATAGCGGCTGTTGAAGCTTGTCAATAATAACGTCACACAACAAGACTCAGACAAGACTACGTGACTAACAAAATTCGCCCGTAGTATTTTGTAAAACAGAATTTCATTGGATGGCATTTTTCCGAGGGTTACCAGTGTCCAATCAAAATGGATTTAACACGAGGAGATAGCTGACAAAATTTCACAGAATCTCTTCCTGGATTTAAGGAATCGGTATTTCTAGAACGAAACTACGGTAATTGGAAAATATACGGATGCGCGCAAAATGCTAGTGTTTCACAGGAAATGGCCTGATTTAGACCGAAAAAAATAATGATTTTCTTCTAATTTCCGAATGTTAGAAGCACAATATTTCACTGAAATAAATATTTTCTGAAAGCACACAGTCTCAGTGAGACTGTATAGCTAGATATAAGGGATATTGAGAGCAGTTATTTTACAATGACGAAAAATGTAAAATTTGAGCCCATTTCGACTGCTCGCTTCCATAGGCCAGTAGTGGTAAAATATCGTAATTGCGGCTAGTTTACCAAAGGAATCCATATGGCCTAGCAAACAATTTAAACATGTGGGGTTCTCTATCCAAATACATTATCAAATTTAAGGTGCAAATTATTTTAATGGAGATATAAAGCTTTGAAATGGTTTCAAAACTTTTGGGACACCCTGTACATCAAAGGAAAGAAAAAAGGGTGTAGTTGTCTCTCACAGAAAAAGTTAAGATCTTTATACCAACAAAAGAAATCACAACTTTGGGGTTAAGATTGTTTACTGCTTTCTGATATTTATGAAGAAAAAATACCGTAAATTATCTCAAAATACATGTTACCGACAGACAACTACATCTTTTTAACGCCACAGTACACATGTGATAATAACCCTTTTCACATTTACCTTAATGATCAATCTTTGTACAATCAATTTTCATTTTAGAAGCCACAATTCCACTTGCTAGGATGATTAGTGAAATTTGTTTGTGTTGAAAAACCTGAATGATTGATCATTCAAAGAGACTGTGTTGCCTCATGGTGAAAGGATCTAGTGTATTTGTGCACTGGTCCCATTTCTTCAAATGTTAATCAGAATTTTTCTCTCAGTAAAATGAATAGAAAATGTTGTTCTTTTTTTTGTGTGTGAAAATTTTGTCTAAATTGTGGAATGACCTTTTAAGATGGAATACCATACCAACTCTTTTATATTATATAACAGGGCTATAAAATATGTGGGAACGATGTTCCCAGAATGAGATCATAGGTCTCAGAAAGAAATACAAGACAAAAATCTGAAACAAAATAAAAATAAAAAAGTGTTTTTATTTTTTTATTGTGCAGACCTAGCAACCTGGTAGTTCACAGTCGCGGTACAGTACTGGGTATTCCCCTAGTTATTTCTGGCATCATTGGATGAATAATATGCATTCAGCGTGTTCAGTCAGCATTAAGTGGTATTTCGCAATTTGGGTTTTTGCTTTCTTAGTTTTTCCCATTAACTTCCTTTTACAAGAGATACTGATCAGGGTCAATGGTTGAACCGCCTAGCACAGAACGTATGGTACTGGGTATTCCCCAAGTTATTTTGACATCCTTGGATGAATAATTTGCATTCAGCGTGTTCAGTCTGCATTAAATGGCATTTCGCAATTTGGGTTTTTCCACCCTTAGTTTTTCCCATTAACTTCCGTTTACGATAGATAGTGATCAGGGTCTATGGTTGAACCGGCTAGCGCAGAGCGTAGTATATTGAATAATAAGGAGTTGTCACATCCAACTCTACACTTGCACTCTGCCTGGTCATGGTATAATATAATGCCCAAAATCATTTCTCTTGTCATACCGAAATTCTTTCTCTATAGTCCTACTGAAATTCTTTTTCTTGCCCCAGATTTGTTGATGCTGGCAATGCAACTAAATCCCACCAGCTCCCAGGGACTCTGCTTCTTGTACCCCCCAAAAAGAATTTGCCTATGGACCCTATCATTAGCGCAGTATAACAGAATCTTGCGGTTAATTAGAACTAGAAATGGGCACATTGCAAGCTATATAGGAAAGGAATAACATCGCAGATTTCCTATCACTTGGCACAAAAGTTCCCAGAAAGAATATTTGGTGTTGTTGCCCTGTCATATAATTGTGTTGGTTTTACGATATTCTGAATCTTTTCTCCTTTTTTCACTGTAAATATTATGGCTATAACATTATCAATAAAATCAAATATTTGTTATTACAGGGTGTCCCAAAAGTAAAGATGCCCATGTCTTGTATTTAATCCACAAATATTATAGCTCAGTCCAGTCATTATGTTGATTACTTTATTACTTCAGCTGTTCATATCTACAAGAAAGAAGATCATGTATGTTTCCCTGTTTTCAACCATACTCTACATTTTCCTATTATTCCAAAGGTCTCTTTTGTATAAAAACCCACCATTCACATAGGCGTAGCCAGGATTATTTTATCCGGGGGGCACTCAGACCCGGATCCAGAAAAGTTAATGGGAGGCCCAAAAAACTGAATTTGGTAAGGTACCATCCAAGCAGTGCGCAGCACTGCCCTCCGAGCTATGCTCTGTATGCATAATTTCATGGGCCAAGGTCGGTATCTTTTAAAACATCCACCCACCCTTCACTGAGCTATGCTCGGACAGGGGGTGTCTGAGGGGGGATGTGCCCCCCTCAGAAGTAGACAAAATTTCAATTTTGGAACTCATTTGGTGAGATCTGGTGTATACTTTTGACCAAAATTTTATCGAAAAGCCACCTCTTCATTTCTAATAAATATTTTGTTTTTTATCAATGCACGAAAGAAGTTGAGCATAATTATACTAATATATTCTATATATTTGCTACATAACTGGCAATAAAAACATTTTCTTTCGGGTAATTCTATCTTCTTTTTTGTACGTTTTATGAATATCAAAATCTTAATTTAAAAGAAAATTAAAGCTGCAAATCAAAATCATATATTTTTGAAATTATTATTAATCAGATACCTATAAATTGACGAAGTAAAGACAAAAAGTTACCTGATACCTTAACAGGCGCGCTGTAGCGCGCGAAAAATGTGCTATTTTACAGTTTGCAATGATTGAGGCTTGCCTTCATAAAAGTTTCATAAAGATGTTTGAAGTCACATTAGCGCGTAGCGCACAACATTTGATACTAATTTGTTAATAAAGCTAAATGTAATGTTTGAAGGTTCATGCGAGCTAAGCGCGCAAAATTGCATATTTTACACTCATTTTGTCATAATTGAGCGACTTTTTTTTGCTGATAACAAGCTTCTAAAAAGAAATATTTTGAGGTTCTAAAACATCCAGCCACCCTTCACCCACCTGCTCGGCCCTCGACGGCTCTCCCGAAACGGACAACAAGAAATGAAGTCACACAAGGACTGGTCATGGTCCCAAGTCTTATCGTTTGGGGCATGTGCGTGCGTAGCGCGCAATTTTGTTTGCTATTTTACATATTTTGCCAATTTTCGCTGATACAAGCTTAAAAACTAAAGCAAATATTTCGAGGCACATGAGGAAAACGCGCGAAATATTGGCTTCTCAACAATAACTAATTTTGTTATGATCGAGATACATTTTGTCTTAAAATTAGATTTCGAAATTAAAGTTAACGTTTATGTCACGTGCGCGCGTAGCGCACGAATTTTTTGGGCTATTTTACATAAATTGTGCCGCGATTGAGATACCAACCACGCAAAATTGACTTCTTTACATTAATTTTGCCAAGATTGAGATACATTGTTGCTTCTATTAAAATGTCTCATTTTATTTTTATTTTTTTACGAAAACCCCTGGCTTCTTTATACTTATTTGCCACATTTGAGATATATTTTGGCCTTATGATACTGCTTTTATTGTTAAATGTTTTGCTGTTTTACCCGGTTTTGCTAGGATTGAGGTACATTTTGGCTTCAAACTATCTTCTTAATTTGCAATGAATTTATTTTTTGGGGAAGGGGCACATACAACGAAAAATGCTATGTTTGTATTTGAACGTCATAATTTAACTATGATTTCTCTTATCAAAATTGAGGCGACAATGGCAAAATTGGGTGACAGGGGAGAAGGAGCGGTCGACCCCTTCTTTTAAGAGGGTTAAAACCCTCTGGCTACGCCATCATTGCCTTGATATGCCGGGATCTGTGCCAGGAACGTACAAAATAAGGGGTGGGGGCATGGAAACTTACTATGTAACAAATAAAGAACTCTATACCCTCTACTATTTCTCTTTTCTTTCTTCCTTTTTCTCCTTTTTCTTTCTTTTTCTTCTCCTTTTTCTTTCTTTTTCTTCTCCTTTTTTTTTTTGGTGCCAGAGACCCGGGGGGCACGTGCCCCCCAGGCCCCCCTGGCTCCGCCAATGATTCACCTTTTTCAAAATTCAGCAGCCCTTTTAAAAATCATTACAATGAATCAGACCTTTTGGAACGGTAGTTGCTACTCCAAGTTTCATGCTTTAGTACGGTTTGTAAAAGACCTAGAATGCCATTATCGTTACAGATTTCACAAAACGGCCATATTCGCTACATAGGTTAACATGAATATATGGAATAAGATTTTCTCAAGACGCAATTTGTTTTAGTTTATCTTCGTCCTTTTTTAGCCAAAAAACGCCTTTTTGGTGTAAAATAACAAAATCACAATTCTCATTATTTGAATACGATACAATTTGTCTACCGCTTCTTAATATTGTGGAAATATTGTAACATGTAGTAGATTTAAGTAGAAATTAAAAAGGGAATTGTTAGATTCTCAGACATTTATTTTAGGCCAAAAATGTGAGTTTTTAGGTGAAAAATTCAATTTTTCTTATTTCATGTTTAGAGGTAGTTTCAGACATCGCATTATTTCAGAAGTTGCTTTATTTTAAAGATAAGGCTTTAGAAAAGTTTTTGGTTAAAAGCAAGCGGGTGTCATAAATACTAAAACAGCTCAAAAAAGGTAGAAAAACGTTAATATTGGATTATTTTCATTTTTTTAAATTTAATTTTTTTTTTTTAATGGTTTTTTACATGATAAACCCAATTTTACGCCCGAGTTTTCTTACAGACTTTAATGTGTAATAAAGTTTACATAATATATAGACGAATCCTTTTTTGGCTATGTTTCTTAAATGTTAGAACAATAAATAGAAAATGTATAATAGATAAATAATCAGTTACAAAGAAAAAGATTATCATTCTCAAAAATACATGAAATAATAGGTTTCAATCACTAAAGTGTTCAACAACTATTTGTGAATACGTGTAGTGCAATAAAATCTCGAAACGCAAAAATTATGTCCATTGTTATATAACATTTTTACCTAAAAACATATTTTTAAGCCAAAATATATGTTTTTTACATTTTTATCGTTCTCATCGTCAAATGACATTGGGCAATTTGCATACTGCTCTAGTTCACAAGGCAAACATCCGATTACAACAAATTACACCAAAAAAAGATTGTCAAAAAGTCTAAAGTATCATATTTTTGGATGTAAATGTCTTAATTTTAAAGGGAAATTCGACCATTTAAATCAAATTGTTATGGTCATCATTTGTTTATTGTTAACATATAATGATATGACGTATAGTTATCGGGATGATTATGAAAAGGTTCATTGAACCGTGTATTGTTATTATTTAAATGGTATAACAAAATTAAGTCATTGCTATCCAGTTTTTTGTTGAAAAACAATGAAATCATATATTTGAGTTGATTCTGTTTTCGAAGAATTTGTTTTCGAAGATTTTGTTTAACACTAAGCAGTTATATATTTCTGTTGATTATGAACCACCAACTACAAGTAGAAATGTTTATTCTGAAAGGTATAAAACTTGCCAAATTGAAAAACAGACAATACCGATAATACTGTTTGGGCGGCAAAAGACATGTTTTGGTAAAACATATTATTTGTATATAGGCCTATATATATTTATGTAAACTGCTCAAATTCAATCACAAAATGTTCAAATATCTCGGGATATGATCATTCAGTGTTATACCAATGAAAAGCTGACGTGTTCATCTTTACAATGGTACCAAATTTGAAGCAATCCCATGTTCTTAGTGCTCAGCCACTGGCTTGAGAACATGGATAGGTCGTTATCTGAATGTGCCAACATCAACTCTATTTTCTACTCAAAAGTCAATAGAGCATCACTCTACACTGTACTGGTCAATGCAACACTCCATTGAACAGATGACAAAGTGAACATGAAACAGGGTATGAAATAAGGCATGAAATGGTATTGATCTTGGCACATTCGGATTGTGACCTACCCATGTTCTCAAGTGGCTGAGGATTGGAACAAGGGATTGCTTTAAATTGGGTATAATTTTGAAGATGAACACATGAGCTTTACACTGATATATAACATTGAATGAACAATTCCTTAGATATTTTTAAATGTTGTGCTTGAACAAAGTTTCCGAACTTTTTTTAGCAGTGAACATGAAACAGGGCATGAAATAAGGCATGAAATGGTATTGATCTTGGCACATTCGGATTGTGACCTACCCATGTTCTCAAGTGGCTGAGGATTGGAACAAGGGATTGCTTTAAATTGGGTATAATTTTGAAGATGAACACATGAGCTTTACACTGATATATAACATTGAATGAACAATTCCTGAGATATTTTTAAATGTTGTGCTTGAACAAAGTTTCCGAACTTTTTTTAGCAGTTTATATATCCTTGGTAAACAAATGGAACATTTGATAACATACCGTATGCCCATAAATCATACTGTACCCTTTTCAAATGTTGATACGGAAAACTATGTTATAATGAGCCTAAACAGTCATAATAATCAAATGCTAAACATCGGGTATTATGTTATTGTTTTTAATGTTTAAGTTGAAGTACAAACATTGATGATATATAATATAAAAGCAACTTATGCATTTCGACTTCAACATTTGCTCCAAAATGACGGTATTTATAAAATAGCAAATTTCAAAAAAATGGCAGCACATGATGTCCTCTCATGTTTACCGACAACTTGTGAGTTGGCGGTAATTTTGAAATAGAACCCTGGTAGGTCAATTTGCAAAGTAGGGGATTGGTATATCGTATAACCGGGTACATCAACTTGAGAATTCTCTTGCTATCTCTATGAGCAAGCAGTATGAGATGGTAAATGTCGTATGTCCATCTAAATCTACGAAAAGGCTTACCCGTAGTTGAAGAAAAAGACAATTTGGATTACGATCTTTCTGCAAAGGTTCTTTCCATGGGACAAGTATTACTCTTGATAATCCCGGAATCATCAGGAACTCGGCTACATTCGAACTTGAGCCTGATACGTCCATGGTAAGCCCCACACTACCGGAATCGAATACTATAGGCCTACCCCCTGTAGCGATTCAAGCATCGATAACCCACCAGAAGTTGCCATCACGGATTTCAAGATGCAGATGGATTCAGCAAAAGTGAGAAAAGACGATGCATCTGAATTGAACCTCAGAACTCAAGTATGTTGTTAAAGATTATTTTGACGTCACATGCGAGTCCTACACACATGAGCAATGTCTCTAAAACAGTAAATGTACGGCATAATTGTATAATTTGAATGTGAATAGTTTTGAAATATATACATTAATTTACTCGAGATAGAAATCGAGATACGACAAGTTAAAGATGTAATTCTGCTATTATGTGTATTGTTTTTGACCATGGACATTTGATAATTTCATAATTTCAAAACTGTCTACTAATTTCAAAATTGTTTGTGCATTCAGGAAATTACTTTGTAGATGATATTGAGTAAAATCATTAAAAAGTTATTTTTTCCCCCAAAATGCAGATTTTAGCCGAATTATGGGTCCATTTTTTTGCGTCTTGAGAAATTCTTGTATCTTATATCCATACCAATATGTGTGCCAAAGATGGCCGTTTTGTGAAGTTTGTAACGATAAAATCCTTTACAAACCCCGCTACTTGTGCAATCATCATAGTTGTCTGATGATTGCACAAGCGTGAAACTTGGAGTAGCAACTACCGTTCCAAAAGGTCTAACTTATATATATTTGGCTCTGCATCGCATTGAGCACTATGCAAGAAGAATGCTTCCTTACCAATATAACAATAAATCAAATAGATCAATCATTATTAGTTGTTACTTTCAAAATAGATCACTCAAAATGATATTTTATTGTCTCATCACTTCAAAAACATAATGAAACTGTATGTATTCACAAAGCATTTATATATATATACAAACACTAAACAAATTCAGATGTATAGACCTTCCGGAATATATTGCTACTCTGTAGTTTCATGGACAATCAATCCTATACGGTCATTTTGTCCTATTCATACACTCTATGTAGTGTTGAACCAATCAGGAAGCAGGAATTACAAATACGCGGAATGCATTGAAAGTGTCCACTGCACTCTGCGTGTGCGCCGTTCAAATCATGCAGTGCGCGTTTTGTTTTGATTCGTTGTTCAAGATACGCGGGTTCGCCGATTTTCACTGCGGGTGTTAGCAAACTTGTTAAAGTGTTTTTAGTCGTTTTACATAGATCAAAATTATGCTTAAATTGTGAATTTTTATTTGTAGTGTCGTGTATGAATTAGGTCAATGCATGCATATGTTTTGTTTATCGAAAAATTAGAAAAATCAATGCACTTGCGCAAATGTTGATATGCTCACAATAGCACTCCCCCTTCGGGGTCGTGCCATTATTCACACATCAACATCAGCGCGCGTGCATTGATTTGTCTAATTTCTCTCGAAACAACACATACGCATTTATTGACCTATAATCATCAGTCAAAAATCTATTTGATGATTGAACAAAATGACCGTATGGGATAGTCCAAGAAACTCCAGAGTAGCGATATATTCCGCAAGGTCAATACGGCATTGAGCACTTTGTTCAATGGCTACGATCATAGAAAAAAGGTGTTTGAACACTGACCTTAATTGCCAAGCTTATTGGACCATAACAGGCACGCTATTTGAGTCACGTGACAATCGAAACTTGTTTCTGGTAGCCTGAAGTATCCCCTTACTCATATCCCTCCCCCTTCCCCACCGATCAATGTTGCGAGGCCCTGTGCGGATGGTGGGCAAATTGTGGGATTCAACATTGATCAAGGGGGAAGGGGGAACACTTTACATTACACCTACAAAGTGTTCGAACACTTTTTTCTAACATTGTCTGAGATTTCTTTAATATGCGGTATCATGTATCATGGTATTCATCATACCTTACTAAACACTCAATCAATTTCAACGAGATTTACATATGATTTTACTCACTTAATGTGCATTACATTGTAACAAAATGGTTGCATTTGACAAATTACTTTTTAGGAAACTATCACTTTTATCAACGTTTTAAGCACATTTCAACACATAAATACCGTTTAAAGCGGCACGCATAAGAGGCACACAGTGAATGTGTATATAAATGTTGCACAAATAACTATGTGAAGTAAACAATGATATTACTTACAATAATTACAAACTATATAACCACATAAAGACAGTAAAGAAATACATAAAAAAATGGATCAGGAAATAAGGGAGAGAAAGAGTGAAAGAACATTTAAAGAAATAAAGAGAGATCGGAAAGGCACCAATGAAAATTTAAAAAAAATGAATATAGACTATAGACGGCTGTAAGATTCAAACCCACGACATTGGCAATAAAGGTAGAGATAATACAACGCGCTAATAATGCCGCAAATATAATATTTATCAAGTAACCATAATAAAACAAATAATATAAGTGAAATAATATTAGCCAAATATAACATGCATTTTTTAATTTGAAACACAATTTACTCCTGTTGTCTGTGTCCTGAATTTTAATATATTAATATATTATTGGGTATATCAGTGAGATGGTACGATGTTCACTCTGATGTTCATTCTGAAAGAAATTAATAACATTAATAGGCCTAAACAATCAAGCTGAAGGTATTCATATTCATCTATCCATGATCTATCACGCATTCAGGGCTATACGATATGTTCCCTAAATGTCTTTCGATTTTCTTCTTCTTTAGTGTGATAATAGCTGTAGACAATCCCGAAAAGCACGCACATTTTTTATTGGATTTGCTCATATGATAACAGTTATGGGCCGAAAACTAAAATTAGATGATTTTCTTAAGCGTTTTATACACAATCATAGAAAAATGGTGTTCGAACACTGACCCCAATTGCCATGCTTATTGGACCATAACAGGCACGCTATTTGAATCACGTAAAAATCTGACGATACTGGGATTCAAATCCAGGACTCATAGTATTAACTCGCGATGATGGAAATATAATCACAGGACAATGCAGGGAGAATACTGCTTAAGTGGTTATTTTCTCGTGATTAATTTCTCGCTCTTAAATTTGTGATTTATAGCTTCATCACATAGACCTATACGCAAATGAAATATCCAGGGCTCAGAAACAAAAGAAACAAAAGGCCTTATCTCCATTTTGACCATTCTAAGAAAAAGACTATTGAAGATTTTTAAACACATTGGGGAGATGGAGATAGGCCTTGTGATACTGGCTATAACTGTAAAAGAGGTTGTGTTATGGAAATAAGGCTGTATTACTGGAAAGAGAATTTCTTTCTGAACATTTTGATACCAAAATCTCATTTAAAAAAAAATGGAGATGAGGCCTTTTGGTTCTGAGCCCTTGATATGTTTGAGTGTTATTACTTTTGCCCCAGCCCATTCGAGCATGAAAGGCGTTAAACCTTAAGTAGCGCAAGCATTTTCACTTTACAGACCCATACCCAATGTTATATTTCTTCTATTTTTGTATATCGCCACCCTGCTACAATAACTGCTTAACTCTCTTTAGCCTCATTTAGCTCACCAGTTGATTAAAACCCATTTTGCCTAAGTAGTAGGAGCCCCAGGCCTCAAATTTAGGACTTGACCCTTGACCTCCGAACATACTCTCAAATTTACATTTTTATGACAGATACATATCTTACCTACAAGAATAAAGAGTCCTGCTCTAAAGATTCTCTTGCGAAATTTTGCTATGGCGATACTCATATTCCCCATGTATTCACATAGCAGAAATGAAGTAATAGAATCTCTCGTAAGGGTTTGAGTAGTATATTTACCATGACACTGAAAGGAAATCTAAAAACTACATAAAATCATGTTTATGAATTTAAAGAAAGAACTACTTGACACATTATATTAGCTTTTTCCATTTTGATGTCATTGATATCGGTCCAAAATGTTATGGAACAATTGAAAAAGTTTTAAAAATAAGCATTTTTGACCCTTGACCTTTTCCAATGTTCTTTTGAGCTATGTTACCTGTAACATTGACATTATAACTATAAATAACTATCTCAACTTGTGAAGTAGTTCTTCCCCATAGATATGATGTATAGTTATACGTACTTTAACATTTATTTTCAACTTTTTATGGCCATAATACTACCCCTACCCCTAACACGAGTTGTTTTATGTCATTTTGTCTATAGATATGTAGGGGAATACAAGTATTGCCAGTAACATGAATTTGCAAGAGAATTATAAGAGCAGGACAATTTATTCTTGTAGATAAGATATGAATCTATCATAAAAGTATTTCTTTTGGAGTATGTTCGGAGGTCAGGGGTCAAACCATTTTAGAGCCGAATTTAGAGCTCTGGGGCTCCTACTAAAGTCACTTTGATCCATTTTGTAACCACCCTGACTGGTGACACTGGCAGAGGTTCAATTATCTCTAAAGCAGGTGTTTTTTTGTCCAAAAATGGTTATATTAAAACATGTTTTGGGTTTTCTAACTTGAAAATAGAAAATATGTGAGGCAGTTATAGTAGGGTAATTATAAGATATATTGGACATATACAGGGTGTATCAACAAAAATTAGGACTCTCTCTCAGGATATATTTAATTATTATTAAAATCACTGAACCATGACCGATTTGATTGTACAACTAACAAATATATAATCCTGAAAATATGATAGAATTCCATCATCAATTAAGGAAAGTGTGACCATATAAGTAAGTCAACCAATTTTGTAGTATGTACAATGGTAATTCACACAGTAAACATGGTAAAGGTAGAGTAAGGTAAAAATCACTATTACTATTGTTACTACATTAGTACTTAAATAGGCTAAAGCTGAAATTCTTCTTATCATGAATTGATGTTGACATAATTCCACACACGCCATGAGTGTACTTATTGCGCCAAGTATAAAGGCTGGGTCCATTATTTCATCAGAACATGCAGGGTTATAGAAACAGACTGGGTCGTAATATATATTGTGGTTAGGGTTAAAGCCCAAAGTTTTTCTTGTTTTCCCATCAATTTTACAGCAATCCAGCAAAGAATAAAAGCCATTTTTAAACATAATTTATAAAATAAACTATACAAATATTATCTTGATGCACTTCCATTTACTAAGTCAAGGGTGCACAGCCATTTTCATATAATATGACCCATCACATCGAAATATACCTCTTGGGGTCTTTTATCCAATGATTAATTTTAACATCATCAAAACATATAAAAATCAAGCTTTAAATTGATACCTCATAATAAAGAATCAGGAAATATGTTGTACAGAAATTCCTTTTAATTTCTTTATATTTTCCCAAGACATTTTACTTACTTTAGAAACTAGAAAATCCTACAAGAGGTATGTTGTGATGTGACATGTCACATATGCCCATCATCATTGTCACATGGCCGTTAGGTACTGGTATTATATGCTTAGTACCTGTATAAGAACTGTTTGGTACCTGTATGGTACAACCAAGCGGCTTAGTAGCAGAATTACTGGTACTGTACAGTTCACTGGTACTTTAACAGTACCAATACAGGTACTGGGCATACAATATACAATACCCTTACAGGTACTGGCAGCATGATACCAGGCATAAGGAATTGGGTGTGTAGTATTAAACTGGTGTTTCAGCAATAGCTTCATTTTCTTCATCGTCGCCTTGAATGCGTTCAAAGTAATTTGACAAAATGTGTCCTATGACATACAAGAACGGATTAATGGCAGAATTGATTGGTAATACAAAAGCAATGATCCATGCATACGATGTTGGATTTATTGTAATGTATTGTGTTTGCACCATAATACCTAAAATAACTATTGGCATCCAACACAGTAGATCAGTAATGACAATCAACCCCATTTTCCAGGCCATACGTATTTCTCGTCTACTACGTGAAACACTCATATTCATATGAGGTGTTATGAATTTCACAATGACAAAGATACTGACATAACAGAATAGTACCGTTAGGCAACAACAGCCGTTCACTCCGAGAAACAAAGCCATTGCATAATAGGAATATGGGCTGCTACCTTCTGTGGGTGTTATTGGTATGGAGCGGTCTGTGCTGGCTAAATACTGGTTTGGGGAAAGTGTAATGTTTTCAAACTGTTGTTTGAAATTCAGGTTTCTAACAAGCGGTAATCCAATACATATCTCAGAATAACTATACTGGTCCTCATTTAGAACAGTAGGTATGGTACTTAATATGATTGCCAATAACCAAACTAAAACAACGGTTATTACTCTGGATTTACGGGTAGAAAATATATTTAAATATATAAATGTACAAAACCTTTCAATACTAATAATTACAACAAAAAATAGGGATGCTTCGCTCGACAAAACAGATAATACTCCAACAAATTTGCATAACACACTGTTTCTCCAATCTTCTGCATGTAAAGGAAAATATTCTCCATAGTTACTATCTATTGCAGCAAGTATTAGCATATACACTGCCATAAGTAAATCAGAAGCAGCAAGATTTATAATGAACAACTTTTGTCTGATATTCAAATTGGTTTGTCCAAATATTTCAAAACACCCCCAAATCATAACCACTATATTTGAAAAGAGCGCACATATTCCAATAATCCACACAGATAATTTGATCACAGTATGTGCTAGAAGTTGAGAACATGTTAGGTAGGGTGATTCCTTTTCTCGTGGTACACATTGAGGTCCTGTGTTACGTTCTACAAAACAGCAAATCGATTTGGAATCTACATCTAACTTGGTATTATTTCCAAGTCCATGGAATGACCTTATATTTAATCTTGATATTGGATTTCCCACCAATTCAAGTAAATTTAAATTGTATAAACCATAGAATGTGTCATCTTTAATCGTAGTGAGTGAATTGTTAACGAGACTTATTAAATGTAAATTACTCAAACCTTTAAAGGTAAATGATTCCAGTCTGGTTAGTCTGTTGTTTTGTAAAATAAGTGCGTCCAGTGATTCTAGTCCCTCAAATAGATGAACATCGAGATCAGTTAGTTGATTTTCTGATAAAGAAAGCGTTATTAAATTTCTGAGATCATTGAATATTCCTGGTTGCAAAGTGGTAAGTTGATTGGTGTCAAGGATTAACAAAGACAATTTGTGGAATCCTTGAAATATGGTAATGTCAATGTGTATCAGTTGGTTTTCATTTAGTACCAGCTTTGTTAGATTTTTGAGATCATTGAATATTCCTGGTTGCAAAGTGGTAAGTTGATTTGTGCCAAGGTTTAACAAAGACAATTTGTGGAATCCTTGAAATATGGTAATGTCAATGTGTATCAGTTGGTTTCCCCGTAAATGGAACTCTGTTAGATTTCTAAGATCATTGAATATTCCTGGTTGCAAAATATTAAGTTGATTGGTGCGAAGGTTTAAGATAGACAGTTTGTGTAATCCTTGAAATAAGTTAATGTCAAGTTGTGTCAATTGGTTTTCAAATAAATAAAGCTCTGTTAGATTTCTAAGATCATTAAATATTCCTGGTTGTAAAGTGGTAAGTTGATTTGTGCGAAGGCTTAAGACAGACAATTTGTGTAATCCTTGAAATAAGGTAATGTCAAGGTGTGTCAGTTGGTTTATACGTAGTAAAAGCTCTGTTAGATTTATAAGATCATTGAATATACCTGGTAGGAAAATGGTAAGTTGATTGGTGTGAAGGTTTAAGACAGACAATTTGTGTAATCCTTGAAATAAGGTAATGTCAAGGTGTGTCAATTGGTTTTCCTGTAGATAAAGGGCTGTTAGATTACTGAGATCATTGAATATTCCTGGTTGTAAAGTGGTAAGTTGATTTGTGCGAAGGCTTAAGACAGACAATTTGTGTAATCCTTGAAATAAGGTAATGTCAAGGTGTGTCAATTGGTTTTCATATAAATAAAGCACTGTTAAATATCCGAGATCATTGAATATTCCTGGTTGCAGAGTGGTGAGATGATTTGTGCCAAGGTTTAAAAGAGACACTTTGTGTAATCCTTGAAATAAGGTAATGTCAAGGTGTGTTAATTGGTTTTCATATAAATAAAGCTTTGTTAGATTTCTAAGATCATTGAATATTCCTGGTTGTAAAGTGGTAAGTTGATTTGTGCGAAGGCTTAAGGCAGACAATTTGTGTAATCCTTGAAATAAGGTAATGTCAAGGTGTGTCAATTGGTTTTCATTTAAATAAAGCACCGTTATATGTCTAAGATCATTGAATATTCCTGGTTGCAAATTGGTAAGTAGATTGGTGCGAAGGTTTAAGACAGACAATTTGTGTAGTTCTTGAAATAAGGTAATGTCAAGGTGCGTCAATTGGTTTTCATGTAAATAAAGCTCTGTTAGATTTCTAAGATCATTGAATATTCCTGGTTGTAAAGTGGTAAGTTGGTTTTCATGTAAATAAAGCTCTGTTAGATTTATAAGATCATTGAATATTCCTGGTTGTAAAGTGGTAAGTTGATTGGTGTGAAGGCTTAAGAGAGATAATTTGTGTAATCCTTGAAATAAGGTAATGTCAAGGTGTGTCAATTGGTTTTCATATAAATAAAGCTTCGTTAGATTTCTAAGATCATTGAATATTCCTGGTTGTAAAGTGGTAAGTTGATTTTCATATAAATAAAGCTCTGTTAGATTTATAAGATCATTGAATATTCCTGGTTGCAAAGTGGTAAGTTGATTGGTGTGAAGGTTTAAGAGAGACAATTTGTGTAATCCTTGAAATAAGGTAATGTCAAGTTGTGTCAATTGGTTTTCATATAAATTAAGCTCTGTTAGATTTATAAGATCATTGAATATTCCTGGTTGCAAAATGGTAAGTTGATTGGTGTGAAGGTTTGAGAGAGACAATTTATGTAATCCTTGAAATAAGGTAATGTCAAGGTGTGTCAATTGGTTTTCATATAAATAAATCTCTGTTAGATTTCTAAGATCATTGAATATTCCTGGTTGCAAAGTGGCAAGTTGATTTGTTCGAAGGCTTAAAACAGACAATTTGTGTAATCCTTGAAATAAGGTAATGTCAAGGTGTGTCAATTGGTTTTCATATAAATAAAGCTCTGTTAGATTTCTAAGATCATTGAATATTCCTGGTTGTAAAGTGGCAAGTTGATTTGTTCGAAGGCTTAAAACAGACAATTTGTGTAATCCTTGAAATAAGGTAATGTCAAGGTGTGTCAATTGGTTTTCATTTAAATAAAGCACCATTAGATTTCTAAGATCATTGAATATTCCTGGTTGCAAATTGGTAAGTAAATTTGTGCCAAGGTATAAGAAAGTCAATTCTTGTAAGCCTTGATATAAGGTTATGTCAAGGTGGGTCAATTGGTTTCCATTTAAATGAAGCTCTGTTAAATTTCCGAGATCATTGAATGTTCCTGTTTGCAAAGTGGTAAGTTGATTTATGGCAAGGTTTAACAAAGACAATTTATATAATCCTAGAAATATGGTAATGTCAAGGTGTGTCAATTGGTTTCCATTTAAATAAAGCTCTGTTATATTATTAAGATTATCAAATGTTCCTTGTTCTAAGGATGAAATTAGGTTTGTATGAAGTGACAAGTTTAACAATTTGTGTAAACCTTGAAATAAGGTAGCAGGAATGTGTGTCAATTGGTTTTCATGTAAATAAAGCTTTGTTAAATCATTTAGACCATTGAATATTCCTGGTTCTAAGGTTGAAAGTAGATTAGTGCCAAGTGATAAGATAGAAAGTCTGTTTAGACCATGAAATGTAGAATAGTCGAGGTGAGTTAGTTGATTTTCATCTAGCCATAATTTGGTTATTCTTTTTAGACTTCGAAACACATCTTTGTCCTGGTATGAAATCATATTGCTGGACAGATCAAGATGTGATACATTGCTCAGATTTATGAAAAGATGTCCATATAGTTTTGAAAGCCTGTTCTCTGACAAGTCTAAAAATAGCAAAGACTCTGTCAAATTGTGCAGCTCAAAATAGAGATGGGTTAAGCTATTCATTGATAGTGATAACATTGTCAGATTCTGGTGGGTAGAGAATGAATTAGGGGAAATCGTAGTTATCATGTTATTGTTAAGATACAAAATATGCAAATCACCTATACCGCCCAACATACCTGGTGTGATTTCAAACAACATATTATCATTCAGATAGAGCTGTTTTAGATTATCAAGACCAAAAAATGCACCGGCTGATAATGTTATAAATCTGTTTGAGGAAATGTCTAGTACTTGCAATTGATCCAGTCCTTTGAAGGTTCCTTCCTCGATGGTTGTGATTTGATTCCGGGATAGAAGCAGGTAGTCGATGAGAACGAGATCCTGAAAGGATCCTGGAGAAACTGTGGTTATGTATCGCCGAGATGCATCCAAGCTTACGATGTGGGAGGCCACATGGCTGGTCTCGTGGATTAGTAAAATTCTGTAATTTGAATTGGAACAGTTGACTTCAAATGTCAGGTGATTCACGGAGCAAAGACACTCTGAAGGACATTTGGGTAATTCTGCGTTGGATATATTCGTAAACAGTGGGAAGTCAGGCAGGAGTAAAGAACTTGACTTTAATGCCACAGAATTGAAATCAGTGAAGGCTTCGTCTAATGCCGGATTACCCTCAAGTAGATGAAGATACGAAGTCATGAAGTGGTGAACGTGGTATGTGTCAGCAAAACTCTCAAGGCTTTCACAAAGTTTAGGGCTTGTCTGCGGGGAGCCATCTTTGCTGATACCACACAGTCCTGGTTGTTTAGGAAACATACCTTGGTTGGAGTTGGGTGTTAGTTTCAAGGTAGCTGATGCTTTGATGTAAATCTTGAAATGATGGCTGGAGAATGTGGCTGTGCAAGGTGTTCGGGGCTTGTACCGGAATGCTACCAGATCAGTGTCCCAGCATTCTTCATGTCCGTCCGTCTCTACATACAAATAGTGATACATGGTCCAGACTGATGATTGTGTCATATCAAATTGAATTCTGGTGCCAGTCAGAGATATCACAGAAAGAATACAGTTTTCATGTTCGTATGTTTGCAAGATTCTAGATGTGTTGGTCAAGTTAATTGTCTCATTGTGACACATAGGTGACATGGCCAATGTTACAGGGTTGTGTGAGGTCATAAACATATTCACAGAAGTCATGGCCATACTTTCCTTAGCAGTAGTCCCGTATGTGGATGTGTTTTTGTACAGATTTGCAGTTCCATTTATGGTCGTGTCTTCATACATGGTTGTGGTCTCATATGCAGTTGTAGCCTTATTCCCAGCAGTTTCATCATGTGCTGCTTGAGCCTGATACGAGGGTGTAGTGTTACTCAGATGGGCACAAACTGTGGCTGAGTTCCAGTACAAAGTTCCTTGAAGGTAAAGTGCTGTTATCAGACAGCATATTGTCTTATACAAAAGACAGGCTCCAAACCGTGTTCCTGCCATCGTATGGAACTATGTGTCTTTCAATTGCCAAAGTCATATACACATCTATGTATTTACTAGACCTTGTTATGTCAGATGCAAATGTGTCGGTCTAGATAATATTAGGCAATGGCTTCCGTAAAGTTTTGATCTATTAGTAAAACTTCTTCCGTCGTACCGAGTAGTATAGCTGGATGAGAAAGCATACACCATAGCACATCTATCATCACTTATTCAAAAAATATATCAAATGAAAATGTGTTGATCCGGTAAATGAAAAGAGTAATCGCTGAAAAGATCCATCAATATTCACAATATATTAGTGAATGATTGTTGCGATACAGGTGTTTTTCTAGTGAACTGTTTCACATACAAGTAGGACAAACTACTCAACTGTGTGGTGTTTGCCTACAGATTTACACAAATCCCAATACTGTACAGTTACAGTTGAAAGGACACAACTTAACACTGGCTATGAGCCAAACTGACATCTACCAAACAAACCAATTATACAATTCATATGTATGTTGTGTTGTTTCTTTCATATCACATTTATATTATTTTCTTTATATACATAAGTTTTTGTCTGATGATTGCACAAGCGTGACAATGTAGAGTAGCAACTGCAGTGCCAAAAGATCTAACTTCTATAAGCAAAATGGAAATTCCCACATTTCATATGTATGAATAGAAGTTGTTACACATATCAGATTTATATACGAAAGGTCACACATTTGTTTGCCAATCTTTTATCCTGAAGACTACTGTATATTGGAATTTGCGATTCTCGTGTTGGGTGGTTCTCGGGTTGGTTATTCATGGGATGTGTACCCTTAAGATCCAGTTATCACAGGTGCCCTTAATATTCCAGATACCCCATAATCCAAGTACCCCATGTGTCTTAAATCCAGATAGGCCTAATACCACATGTAAAACCCCGACCGTAACCACAGTCGGGGTTTATAATAATAATAATAATAATAATAATAATAATAATGCATTTATAATGCGCCATCTATCTAGACAACCCATTCCGAGGCGCAATCATCAAAACAAATATAAACAAACTATTAAAATATAAAAACAGTGACATAGAAGTCAATCAGTCAAATCATAAGCAATCTTAAACAGATGAGTTTTTAAAGTCTTTTTGAAACCATCAAGTGAACCGACAATTACAACCACTGTCAGGAAATAAATTTTGGTGACTTTTTCAGCAATTTTTAAACATTTTCCCAGCATTTCTAAAACAATTTGGCAAACGAAAATTGGGTCGTTCATGCCCTTAATGAAACATGACTACTTTTTTTGCCGCAGCCTCCTTATCAGCAGGTAAGCTATTCTAACTTTTCATTGAGTCAGCACATTACTGTCCGCAAACACATACCAGCAACCATTCATGACTGAGTTGTTTGGCAAGTGAATCCAGTGCGCCCGCGAACTTATTTAGCAAGGTGCGTATACAGCGTTATGCGTAATGCGTTCATCAAAAAAAAATTGTTTTTGCCGCGCATAGCAACAAAGTCTTAACAACAGCATGTGTCACAGGACGGAACCTACGCCCTCAATGCTGTCACTTTGTTATTTAGGTCGCGCGCGATAGTGCGGTTTTCATAGATGACTGAAGGAGTTACATACCGTAAGCAAGCGCTTCAGGCGAAGATCCCTGTGCATAGCGATTGCATGGGCAGTAATCTGCGTCTGGGCAGTAATCTGCGCCTGAAGGCATTGGACAGACAGCAACTGTGACTTTTTACGTGCTCTGATTTTCCTCTTCCGATGCACGGGACCACCATTTCTACGTGACTTCCGAACCACGAGGCAATTGAGACTAAGTACCTTGCCCAAGGATACAAACATGTTGGCTGTAGCGGGGCTAGAACTCACAACCTTTGTATTGTGAGACCTGCATGCTATCCACTAGACCACACATGCTCTCTCACACATTCAGGGCTATCGATGTGCATTATGTGACCGTTCCCTAAACGTCTGTCGATTTTCTTCTACTTTGGTGTGATGATAGCTGTAGACAATCCCGAGAAGCATGCAAACTCTCATTGGATTTGCGCATATAATAACAGAGTTATGGGCCGAAAACTGAAATTAGATGATTTTCTTAAGCGTTTTTATACACTATCATAGAAAAAAGGTGTTCGAACACTGACCCTAATTGACATGCTTTTAAACTTGTTTCTGGTAGCCTGAAGTATCCTCTTATTTACTCATATCCCTCCCCCTTCCCCATCGATCAATGTTGCGAGGCCCTGTGCTGATGGAGGGCAAATTGTGGGATTCAACATTGATCAAGGGGAAGGGGGAACACTTTACATTACACCTACAAAGTGTTCGATTCGAACACTTTTTTGTAACATTGTAGGTTTTTCTTAGGGGGGGGGGGGGGGGGGGGGGGGGAACCGACATTGAACCGACAAGGACTTCCAGGCTGTCAACTTGCCGCCAAGTCAGAAATTTGACAGCGGGGGCTGCTCAGGTTTTCAGGGGCATTTTCAGGAATCTGGGTATATCACAGAATGGGTTTTCATTGCCCAAATTACATAAATTGTGCGTATTTGAGGAAATTGTCCCCTCCCCCTGAAAAAAGGCCTATTTTTGACAAAATTGGTATATTAAATCACATTTTTGGCACTTTTTGGTCAATAATTCAATAAATAAATCAGATATTCAAAACAAAACAAAAACCCTCCTAGAGAATTTTATTAAGATTATAATAAATCTAGAACGACAAAATTTGACGAAATATATTTTTAGTTATCTTGACAGAACCTAAAATGGGTCAAAAACTGTGTTTTTTATAATTTTAATGGTTGGATTCATTGAACCCTTTTCTTCAAGAAAATGTATACTTTTATATAGATTAAATGAATAATGAAGGAGTTACAGCAGTTTTACGGAGGCTATGCCTGAGAGTTCACATCCCTTAATGAGTAGTGAAAAGTGCCATCAATAGGTAGAGATGGTGCAGAATATTTATACCCATCCATAGAAAGTCCGGTTTCAGCTATTTCAATTCACAGCCTGTGAGCCAACTTCTTCCAAGTTATGTTAGCACATCTATGCTAGTAACAAAACATTATGTTGGTGTTTTTTTGCAGATCCCTTTTAATTATCCTACATGGTCGTATACATAATGAACTTATTCTTTAAAAAAGTCACTGCATACATTAAAATGAGTCAACACCCATTCTGATTCAACTGAATAAACAGCTTTATTTTTATACTACACCACAACATCATATAAAAGTATACATTTTTAAACAGCTTATAAAAGGATATGTCAGATCTGTAATGTCGAGGGCTCAGAGTCATCCAGAGTCACAATATGACAACTTCAAATTGGATGAAGAGATTTTGCTATGAAAATGCAGCTATTCTGATGACACAAAAATGGTACGGTACAATGAATCTTCAAACTGGTCTACATTTACACAACACACAAAATGGATTTCTGTTAACTTCAGCTGCTTTTCTCCCCTATCATTTTATATGCAATATTAGGCTGCAATAAAGTAACTGGTCATGTGTTTTAAGCTAGCCTCCCTCCGCGGCATGATTTTACCTTTACAAATCTTAGGCCAAAAAAAAAGAAGTTTGTCTCAAATGACCCGCGCGCATTCCCGAAACCGCCCGTGTTAGCTTTTTTTAGTGTTTTTTTCCTTCATTTTTTCATTTTTTTTTCTTTATTTTTTTCCTTCTTTTTCAAATCATGCAAAATCCAACTTTTTGGCCAAACAAATGACAATCAGGTCTAAATTGAAAAAACAAAACAAAAAAACGCGGACTGCACTACATTTTCAGTCTCTCATGTCTTCTCATGTCATTTGAGACAAACTTCTGGTTTTTTGCCTTATATTTGCTTGTATACCCCTTTATTAAAAGTATATATTTTCTGAAAGGAAATTGCATGATGAATCCAAATATGCCATTCAAATTAGGGTAGAACCAAGTGCTAACATGGTATTGGTATTATTCACAATGTTCAGAAGAAAAAATTAATATTTCTGTTTCAAGTTGCAAGAAAATGTGACTGATTTTAACACAAAAGTGCAATTGATCAAGAAGCAAGTGTCTTCAGAACATTTCGTTTGTCCGGGATTTTAATTTGCTATTATATTGTGCAATATTAACACTTTTGTATAAATATTACAGCATTTACTATACAGTCATCAAAAAAGTAACTATACAGGTAATAAATGTACTTTTAACTTTAAAAATATATATCCTACCTAGAAATATCAAATCATAAAGTTGTTGAGAAATTTATCTTCTTTAATGTGAGATATTGCACGTTAGGATCGGTTGAATATTTAGGAAGCGACAATCCAAAATGTAAGGTAGAGTCACAATTTCAAATTCACATTTTACATTTCAACACGGGGGAGAGAATGATAGGTAGCGTGTGTGTGGCGCATTGATCCATCGCATCGGAACAATGCGGCCGACTGTCCAACCTGCGCATGCATCCCCCAATTGCACTAACGGTAATCGATAAGGTACCCGTAGATTGGCCCGTGTGTAGATAATAAAATGTGAAAATGAAAATCGGACTTTCCTTACATTTTTGAGTGCCACTTCTTCAATAATCACCCGATCCTAGCGTGCAATATCTCATATTAAAGAAGACAAATTTCTCAACAAATTTATAATATAATATTTTTAGGTAGAATATATATTTTAAGAGTTAGAAGCCCATTTATTACCTGTATAGTTACTTTTTTTGATGACTGTACACCAATATAATCACATTACATTAGAGATACTTGCATGTACTGAACACTCCAATTCATCATGCCACATGTGTAAATCCCTTTAGAATGTTGAAAAAGGGTCAGCTTACAAAACTTGGGTCTTATTTTGCTTATTTTTCACTTGATTTCAGTTGATTGAAGTTTTTGCATAAGATGAACTACATTAGGCGTTGTACAAACAACAAAAATGTCATGGTTCAATGCACATCACATCAAGTGAGACCAGTTGCAATGTGCCCAAGAATGACCATTTCAATCTTTTGATTCATCCTGTTTAGGGGTTTGAACCATATTGTGGAGCTAAGCCCTTGATGTGCATAACATCCCAAATTTGGTCACCATAACCCTAACCCTACCATATACCATAAAATACTGTTTTTCGATGAAAAAATGGACCCAGCCCATATAGTTTGCGCAATACACTGCGCAAACTATGCTTGGGAGCCGTGGTGTGGTGGGGAGTTGTAAGCTCCACGTGCTGAAGGTCCCTGGATCAAATCCCGGGGGGATCGGGGATATTTTGGTCGATTTTCCACGTTGAAGAAAAAATTCTGAAAAAAGTGGGGGGTAGAGTTAGGGTTAACAAGCAATTTATTTTATTTTTTTCCTATTTTTTTTAAAGTTCTGTTAATATAACCCTAACCCTACCATATACCACAATATACCACGACTGGGCACGTTGGTACCACCCGGCATGGAAGTTTTTCGATGAAAAAATGGACCCAGCCCATATATTGCGCAAACTATGCTTGGGAGCCGTGGTGTAGTGGGGAGTTGTAAGCTCCACGTGCTGGAGGTCCTGGATCAAATCCTGTGGGGGGGGGGGGGGGGGGGGGTCGGGGGATATTTTGGTCAATTTTCCACGTTGAAGAAAAATTCTGAAAAAAGTGTGGGGGGGGGGGGTAGAGTTAGGGTTAACAAGATTGTCCCAATGGGTTGCACTTTCGCATGTTTTGTGATGGTTAAAGGAATACCGCTCTCTTCATTAAACCATGCATTATATGGTAGGAATATAATTATCTAATGTATATTGACCAGCTTAATTGAGCTATAATTATTCAATAAAACAATTTTAAACTGCACATCCCCAACCTGTGATTATTTGATATTTGTGCCCGGTTGTCCGTGTCGAAAGTGCTGATGGGATGGTATGGGTATTCCCCAAGTGATTCTGGCGTAATTGGATGAATGATTTGCAGTCAGCGTGTGTGCAGTCAGCATGAAATGGCATTTCACAATTTGGTGTGTTTTGTTTTTCACCTTTAGTTTTTCCCATTAACTTCCGTTTACCATAGATACTGATCAGGGTCAATGTTTGAACCGCATAGCACAGAGCGTATGGTACAGTGCTGGGTATTCCCCAAATTATCCCAGCATCATTGGATGAATAATTTGCATTCAGCGAGTTCAGTCAGCATGGCATTTTGCAATTTGGGTTTTCAACCCTTAGTTTTTCCCATTAACTTCCTTTTACCATGGTTCAGGGTCAATGTTGAGCCACCTAGCACAGAGTGTAGGACATTGATTATAGGGATTTGTTACATCCATCTCTATTTGCACTCATCAGCCTGGTTGTGATGTTATGCTCAAAATTCTTTCTCTTGTCATACTGACATTCTTTCTCTTGCCCCAGATTTGTTGATGCTGGCAATGCAACTAAATCTCCCCAGCTCTCGGGGACTCGGCCTCCTGCACCCCCAACAAAGACTTTGCCTATGGACCCTATCATTAGCGCACGGTATAACAGAATCTCACAGTTAATTAGCACTAGAAAAGGGTACATGGCAACCTATAGGAAAGGAATGATATCGCAGAAATCACTTAGCACAAAAGTTCACAGAGAGAAAATAAATGTGCAGCCCTGTCATATAATTTGGTTGGTTTTACGGTTTACTGAATATTTTTCACTGTTAATATCATAGCTATAACATTATCATTAAGATAAAATATTTGTTATTACAGGGTGTCCAAAAAGTAAAGATGCCTGTCTTTGTCTTGTATTTAACCCACAAATGACATAGTGCAGTCCAGTCATTATGTTGATAATTACTTTTTTTAACTTCAGCTGTTCATATGTACAGCGAAGAAGCTTATGTATGCTTCCCTGTTCTCAACCATACACTACTCCTATTATTCCAAAAGTTTCTTTTGTAAAAAAATCACCAGTTCACCTTTTCAATATTCAGCATCCCTTTAATAATCATTGTTTATATAATCATAAATCGGACCTTTTAGAACGGTAGTTGCTTCTCCTAGTTACATGCTTGTGTGATCATCAGCATTGTCACAAGCTTGAAACTCGGAGTAGCAACTACCATGACTACCGTTCCAAAATGTCTCACTTATATAATTGGCTCTGCATCCCATTGAGCACTCTGCAAGAAGATTGCTTCCATCCAGTGTTTAACACAAATCAAACAAATCAATCATTAGTAGTTTTACTTTCAAAATAGGATCACTCAAAGTGACATTTTATTGTCTCAACAGTACAAAAACATAATGAAGCTGTATGTATTTACAAAGCATTTATATATATACAAAACTGTACAACAATACTTGTATGGATTTTATGGTGTTACCTATATCAGTCACTTACTAAATAGATCACTCAAAGTGACATTTTATTGTCTCAACAGTACAAAAACATAATGAAGATGTATGTATTTACAAAGCATTTATATATATACAAACACTATACAACAATACTTGTATGGATTTTATGGTGTTACCTATATGAGTCACTTACTAAATAGATCACTCAAAGTGACATTTTATTGTCTCAACAGTACAAAAACATAATGAAGCTGTATGTATTTACAAAGCATTTTTATATACAAACACTATACAACAATACTTTATATATGGATTTTGTGGTGTTACCTATGAGTAAGTTATCACAAATTAGCCTAGTTGTAGTATTGCGACTTATACATGATTGTGAGTAAACTCTAGTGCATTTTATTCAATAGACACCTTCCGTGTTTTGGATTAGCTGCCAACACAAAGGTGTTTGCAACACGGTTTGGACCAGCAGCCCTCCCCATTCAATAAAACCTGGTGAATGACATCGAAATTAGGATTTATAACCTTTACTTGACATGTAAAGATTACTTGAAAAAGTAATGTGCATTCTAGCCAAAAGTTACTTGAATAGCGTTAGGGTTACCTCCAAGATGGCCGCTAATCCGAAACACAGAAAGTCTCTATACAAATTTGTTTCGTATGGGCTTCCGTCCACACTCGTCCAGTTGAATATTGCAATAAACATGATCGGAATTACAGCCTATAGAATAGAAACTTTGTTCCCATTTTGAAAAAAAGGAATGGAAGCAAAGGTTATATACATACAAATTTGACGATACTGGGTTTCAAATCCAGGACCTTTCGGCACACTTGACGCAACTTATTACAACTATCCCTGTGCTCGCAATTGAGATCAGACTTGGGACATAGCACTGTTTAATAGAAAGCAAAAGTCTCCCCCTTTCTTATATCCTTCCCCACCCCCCATCAATCAATGTTGGGGGACCTACCAAGGCTTCTGATAATATGACTCGGATCAACATTGCCTCCGGGGAGAGGGGCAGGTTTTTTCCGTAATTAAGACAAAGTGTGCCAACCTTTGTAGATCATCTAGGCTGTCAGTGCCGAGGTAATGATTTTAATACTGCAAAAGTGGTAGGGTACGTAGCCCATAGTCTATATGTATTACAGGATAAATCTGTATTACTCATACAATAGAAGTCTTTGCACTAGACTTACTCATAGGTAGAACCAATTTTGTTACCATTTTCACTCAATATGACAATGATGATCTGATTTCAGCCTTGTGATAGTTGACAGGCAAACTTCCATGCAGGGTTATAGAAACAGGCTGGGTTGTGGTATTTGGTAGGTTAGGGTTAAAGCCCATATAGTTTGTCTTATTTTCCAATCAATTTTACAGCAATCCATCAATGAATAAAAGCCTTTCTTTTAAACATAATTTATAACAAAGAAATCTATACAAACATAATCTTGAAGCACTTCCATTTACTGTTATATTTGTCTTCACACTGATTGTGTACAGCTCTTATTCTTGTTTGTAAACAAATCCAAAGTACAATTTTAACTGACACATTTCTTGAGCGTTTTTTTTTAAACCTTTGTTATAAATATACATTTTTGTCATACTTATTAATTTAACCGAACAATTTGATTTGCAGTCATGTTCAACTAATTTTAAGATCCTAAATTATTACGCCGGCTGTTTACTTTGCATCTTATTGTCAATGAAGTTCCATATTTTCCTGGTACTTTTACATTAAACAAATAGATGAACCAAAGTTTCCACTTCTGTTTTATAGAAATCTAACAGATGTGCACACATCAAAAACAAACAAAAATATTGAAAGGCATATTGAAATATTGCATTTTCATTATCAGCTTCAACTACAAAATGGATGAGTGAGTCTTTCTTCAATTGATTATTGCAAATAATTCAATAATCACAAGAGAGCCATTATTCCAATCCAAAGAGATATTGAAGAGGGCTCATTTTTACGGGTGTTACATTATATCCCATGATGCCTTTGGTTATGGATCATGTGACCATAGAAAATATTGTTTTTATTTATAAATTTGTTATGGTTTGTTATGATTTACACAAACTCGATGTCATGAGAAACATAGGCCTTTTTAAAAGTTAAATGCATTATACATCTTTATGACTCCCAATACTTTGAAGCTCTTTTATGTGAGTTTTGATTTGGTCCTAATTTAAGTCAAGGGTGCACAGCCATTTTCATATATGACCCATCACATCGAAATATACCTCTTGGGGTCTTTTATCCAAATGTTTGATTTTAACATCATCAAAACATGTAAAAATCAAGCTTTAAATTGATACCTCATAATTGAAATTTAGCCTGAAGAATTAGGAAATGGTATAGAAGCTTAGAATTTCCTTTTAATTTCTTCATATTTTTCCAAGACATTTGACTTAGAAACTAGAAATCTAGAAACTTGAAAATCCTACAAGAGTTATGTTTTGATGTGACAGGTCACATATGCCCATCATCATTGTCACTTGGCCGTTAGGTACTGGTATTGTATGTTTAGTACCTGAATGGGAACTGTTCGGTACCTGTATGGTACAACCTAGCTGCTTAGTAGCAGAGTTACTGTTACTATGCAGTTCACTGGTACTTTAACAGTATCAATACAGGTACTGGGCGTACAATACACAATACCCTTACATGTACTGGCAGCAGAGTACCATGATGTCAGGCATAAGGAATTGGTTGTGTATTAAACCTGTGTTTCAGCAATAGCCTCATTTTCTTCATCGTTGCCTTGAATGCGATCAAAGTAATTGGACAAAATTTGTCCTATGGCATACAAGAACGGATTAATGGCAGAATTGATTGGTAATACAAAAGCAATGATCCATGAATAGGATGCTGGGTTCATTGCAATGTATTGTGTTTGCACCATAATGCCTAAAATAACTATTGGCATCCAACACAGTAGATCAGTAATGACAATCAACCCCATTTTCCAGGCCATACGTATTTCTCGCCTACGCCGTGAAACACTCATAGTCATATGAGGTGTTATGAATTTCACAATGACAAAGATACTGACATAACAGAATAGTACCGTTAGGCAACAACAGCCATTACCTCCAAGAAACAAAGCCATTGCATAATAGGAATATGGGCTGGTACCTTCTGTAATTGTTATTGGTATGGAGAGGTCCGTGCTGATTACATATAGGTTTGGCCCATTTGGGGAAAAAGTAATGTTTTCAAACTGTTGTTTGAATTTCAGGTTTCTAACAAGCGGTAACCCTATACATATCTCAGAATAGCTATACTGGTCCTCATGTAGAACAGAAGGTATGGTGCTTAATAAAATTGCCAACAGCCAAACTAAAACAACGGTTATTACTCTGGATTTATGGGTAGAAAATATATTTTGGTTTACATTTTTAAATGTCCAAAACCTTTCAATACTAATAATTACAACAAAAAATAGGGATGCTTCACTCGACAAAACAGATAATACTCCAACAGATTTGCATAACAAACTGTTTCTCCAATCTTCTGCATGTAAAGGAAAATATTCTCCATAGTTACTATCTATTGCAGCAAGTATTAGCATATACACTGCCATAAGTAAATCAGAAGCAGCGAGATTTATTATGAACAACTTTTGCCTGATATTCAAATTGGTTTGTCCAAATATTTCAAAACACCCCCAAATTATAACCACTATATTTGAAAAGAGCGCACATATTCCAATAATCCACACACATGATTTGATCACAGTTTGTGCTAGAAGTCGTGAACATGTAAGGTAGGGTGATTCTTTTTCCCGTGGTACACATTGAGGTCCTGTGCTAGATTCTACAAAACAGCAAATCGATTTGGAATCTACATCTAACCTGGTCTTATTTCCAAGTCCATGGAATGACCTTATAGTTAATCTTGATAATGGATTTCCCACCAGTTCTAGTAAACTTAAATTGTATAAACCATCAAATGTGTCATCTTTAATCGTAGTGAGTGAATTGTTAATGAGATTTATTACATGTAAATTACTCAAACATTTAAATGTAAATGATTCCAGTCTGGTTAGTCTGTTGCTATCTAAACTAAGGATGTTCAGTGACTCTAGTCCCTCGAATAGATGAACATCAAGATCAGTTAGTTGATTTTCAAATAAAGTAAGCGCTGCTAAATTTTTGAGATCATTAAATATTCCTGGTTGCAAAGTGGTAAGTAGATTTATGCCAAGGTTTAACAAAGACAATTTATGTAATCCTTGAAATATGGTAATGTCTAGGTGTGTCAGTTGGTTGTCACTCAAATAAAGCTCTGTTAGATTTCTAAGATCGTTGAATATTCCTGGTTGCAAAGTGGTAAGTTGATTGGTGGGAAGGTTTAAGAGAGACAATTTGTGTAATCCTTGAAATAAGGTAATGTCAAGGTGTGTCAATTGGTTTCCATATAAATGAAGCTCCGTTAGATTTCTAAGGTCATTGAATATTCCCGGTTGCAAAGTGGTAAATAGATTTGTCCCAATGTTTAACGAAGACAATTTGTGTAATCCTTGAAATATGGTAATATCAAGGTGTGTCAGTTGGTTGTCACGTAAATAAAGGTCTGTTAAATTTGTGAGATCATTGAATATTCCTGGTTGCAAAGTGGCAAGTTGATTTGTGCTTAGGCTTAAGAAAGAACATTTGTGTAATTCTTTGAATAAGTAAATGTCAAGGTGTGTCAATTTGTTTTCATGTAAATAAAGATTTATTAGATTTCTGAGATCATTGAATATTCCTGGTTGCAAAGTGGTAAGTTGATTAGTGTGAAGGCTTAACACAGACAATTTGTTTAATCCTTGAAATAAGGTGATGTCAAGATGTGTCAGTTGGTTTTCATTTAAATAAAGCTCTGTTAGATTTATAAGATCATTGAATATTCCTGGTTGCAAAGTGGTAAGTTGATTGGTGTAAAGGCTTAAGACAGACAATTTGTGTAATCCTTGAAATAAGGTAATGTCAAGGTCTTTCAATTGGTTTTCATATAAATAAAGCTCTGTTTGATTTCTGAGATCATCGAATATTCCTGGTTGCAAAGTGGCAAGTTGATTTGTGCTTAGGCTTAAGAAAGAACATTTGTGTAATTCTTTGAATAAGTAAATGTCAAGGTGTGTCAATTTGTTTTCATGTAAATAAAGATTGATTAGATTTCTGAGATCATTGAATATTCCTGGTTGCAAAGTGGTAAGTTGATTAGTGTGAAGGCTTAAAACAGACAATTTGTTTAATCCTTGAAATAAGGTGATGTCAAGATGTGTCAGTTGGTTTTCATTTAAATAAAGCTCTGTTAGATTTATAAGATCATTGAATATTCCTGGTTGCAAAGTGGTTAATTGATTGGTGTAAAGGCCTAAGACAGACAATTTGTGTAATCCTTGAAATAAGGTAATGTCAAGGTGTGTCAATTGGTTTTCATTTAAATAAAGCTCTGTTAGATTTATAAGATCACTGAATATTCCTGGTTGCAATGTGGTAAGTTGATTGGTGTAAAGGCTTAAGATAGACAGTTTGTGTAATCCTTGATATAAGGTAATATCAAGGTGTGTCAGTTGGTTTTCATTTAAATAAAGCTCCATTAGATTTATAAGATCATTGAATATTCCTGGTTGCAAAGTAGTAATTTGATTTATGCCAAGGTTTAACAAAGACAATTTGTGTAGTCCTTGAAATATGGTAATGTCAAGTTGTGTCAGTTGATTTTCATTTAAATAAAGCTCTGCTAGATTTATAATATCATTGAATATTCCTGGTTGCAAAGTGGTAAGTTGATTGGTGTAAAGGCTTAAGACAGACAATTTGTGTAATCCTTGAAATAAGGTAATCTCAAGGTCTGTCAATTGGTTTCCATATAAATGAAGCTCCGTTAAATTTCTAAGGTCATTGAATATTCCCGGTTGCAAAGTGGTAAGTAGATTTGTGCCAAGGTTTAACAAAGACAATTTGTGTAATACTTGAAATATGGTAATATCAAGGTGTGTCAGTTGGTTGTTACGTAAATAAAGGTCTGTTAAATTTGTGAGATCGTTGAATATTCCTGGTTGCAAAGTGGCAAGTTGATTTGTGATTAGGCTCAAGATAGACAATTTGTGTAATCCTTGAAATGAGTTAATGTCGAGGTGTGTCAATTGGTTTTCATATAAATAAAGCTCTGTTAGATTGCTAAGATCATTGAATATTCCTGGTTGCAAAGTGGTAAGTACATTTGTGCTTACACTTAAGAGAGACAATTCTTGTAATCCTTGAAATATGGTAATGTCAAGGTGTGTCAATTGGTTTTCATTTAAATAGAGCTCTGTTAGATTTATAAGATCATTGAATATTCCTGGTTGCAAAGTGGTAAGTTGATTGGTGTAAAGGCCTAAGATAGACAGTTTGGGTAATCCTTGATATAAGGTTATGTCAAGGTGTGTCAGTTGGTTTTCATTTAAATAAAGCTCCATTAGATTTATAAGATCATTGAATATTCCTCGTTGCAAAGTAGTAATTTGATTTGTGTTAAGGTTTAATAAAGACAAGTTGTGTAATCCTTGAAATATGGTAATATCAAGGTGTGTCAGTTGGTTTTCATTTAAATAAAGCTCTGTTAGATTTGTAAGATCATTGAATATTCCTGGTTGCAAAGTGGTAAGTTGATTGGTGGGAAGGTTTAAGAGAGACAATTTGTGTAATCCTTGAAATAAGGTAATTTCCAGGTGTGTCAATTGGTTTCCATATAAATGAAGCTCCGTTATATTTCTAAGGTCATTGAATATTCCTGGTTGCAAAGTGGTAAGTAGATTTGTGCCAAGGTTTAACAAAGACAATTTGTGTAATCCTTGAAATGAGTTAATGTCGAGGTGTGTCAATTGGTTGCCACTCAAATAAAGCTCTGTTAGATTTCTAAGATCATTGAATATTCCTGGTTGCAAAGTGGTAAGTTGATTGGTGGGAAGGTTTAAGAGAGACAATTTGTGTAATCCTTGAAATAAGGTAATGTCAAGGTGTGTCAGTTGGTTTTCATTTAAATAAAGCTCTGTCAGATTTATAAGATCATTGAATATTCCTGGTTGCAAAGTGGTAAGTTGATTGGTGTAAAGGCTTAAGACAGACAATTTGTGTAATCCTTGAAATAAGGTAATGTCAAGGTCTTTTAATTGGTTTTCATATAAATGAAGTTCTGTTTGATTTCTGAGATTATCGAATATTCCTGGTTGCAAAGTGGCAAGTTGATTTGTGCTTAGGCTTAAGAAAGAAAATTTGTGTAATTCTTTGAATAAGTTAATGTCAAGGTGTGTCAATTTGTTTTCATGTAAATAAATATTTGTTAGATTTCTGAGATCATTGAATATTCCTGGTTGCAAATTGGTAAGTTGATTGGTGTGAAGGCTTAAAACAGACAATTTGTGTAATCCTTGAAATAAGGTAATGTCAAGGTGTGTCAGTTGGTTTTCATTTAAATAAAGCTCTATTAGATTTATAAGATCATTGAATATTCCTGGTTGCAAAGTGGTAAGTTGATTGGTGTAAATGCCTAAGACAGACAATTTGTGAAATCCTTGAAATAAGGTAATGTCAAGGTGTGTCAGTTGGTTTTCATTTAAATAAAGCTCTGTTAGATTTATAAGATCATTGAATATTCCTGGTTGCAAAGTGGTAAGTTGATTGGTGTAAAGGCCTAAGACAGACAATTTGTGTAATCCTTGAAATAAGGTAATGTCAAGGTGTGTCAATTGGTTTTCATTTAAATACAGCTCCATTAGATTTATAAGATCATTGAATATTCCTGGTTGCAAAGTAGTAATTTTATTTATGCCAAGGTTTAACAAAGACAATTTGTGTAGTCCTTGAAATATGGTAACGTCAAGGTGTGTCAGTTGGTTTTCATTTAAATAAAGCTCTGTTAGATTTATAAGATCATTGAATATTCCTCGTTGCAATGTGGTAAGTAGATTTGTGCCAAGGTTTAACAAAGACAATTTGTGTAATCCTTGAAATAAGGTAATGTCAAGGTGTGCCAGTTGGTTGTCACGTAAATAAAGCTCTGTTAAATTTGTGAGATCATTGAATATTCCTGGTTCTAATATTGACAGAAGGTTTATGCTAAGTGCCAAGAGAGAAAGTTTGTTTAGACCATGAAATGTGGAAATGTCAAGGTGAGTTAGTTGATTTTCATGTAGCCATAATTTTGTTATTTCTAGACTTTGAAACACATCTTTGTCCAGGTATGAAATTATGTTGCTGGACAGATCAATATGTGATACATTGCTCAGATTTATGAAAGGATGTCCATATAGTTTTGAGAGCCTGTTCTCTGAAATGTCTAAAAATAACAAACACTCTGTCAAATTGTGCAACTCATAGTAAAGATGGGTTAAGCTATTCATTGAAAGTGATAACATTGTCAGATTCTGGTGGGTAAAGAATGAATTAGGGGCAATCGTAGTTATCATGTTACTGTTAAGATACAAAATATGCAAATCACCTATACCGCCCAACATACCTGGTGTGATTTCAAACAACATGTTATCATTCAGATAGAGCTGTTTTAGATTATCAAGACCCAAAAATGCACAGTCTGATAATATTATCAATCTGTTTGACGAAATGTCTAGTACTTGCAATTGATCTAGTCCTTCAAATGTTCCTTCCTCGATGGTTGCGATCTGATTCCGAGATAGAAGTAGGTAGTCGATGTGGACGAAATCCTGAAAAGTTCCTGGAGAAACCCTAGTTATGTGTCGCCGGGATGCATCCAAGCTTACGATGTGGGATGCCACATGGCTGGTCTCGTGGATTAGTAAAATTCTGTAGTTTGGATTGGGACAGTAGACTTCAAATGTCCGGTGATTCATGGAGCAAAGACACTCTGAAGGACATTCGGGTAATTCTGTGTTGAATATATTTGCAAACAGTGGGAAGTCAGGCAGAAGTGAAGAACTTGACTTTAATACCACAGAATTGAAATCAGCGAAGGCTTCATATAATGCCGGATTACGCTCAAGTAGAAGAAGATACGAAATTGTGACATGGCGAAAGTGGAAAGTGGCGGCATAGCTCTCAAGGCTTTCACAAAGTTCAGGGCTTCTCTGTGGGGAGCCATCTTTGCTGATACCACACAGTCCTGGTTGTTTAGGGAACATATCTTGGTTGGAGTTGGGTGTTATTTTCAAGGTAGCTGATGCTTTGATGTATATCTTGAGATGATAGCTGGAGAATGTGGCCGTGCAAGGTGTTTGAGGCTTGTACCGGAATCCTACCAGATCTGTGTCCCAGCATTCTTCATGTCCGTCCGTCTCTACATACAAATAGTGATACATGGTCCAGACTGATGATTGTGTCATATCAAAGTGAATGCTGGTCCCAGTCGGTGATATCACAGAAAGAATGCAGTTTTCATGTTCGTATGTTTGCAAGATTCTAGATGTTCTGGCCAAGTTAATTGTCTCATTGTGACACAAAACTTTACGACACAAAGGTGACATGGCTAATGTTACGGGGTTGTGTGAGGTCATATTTATACTCACAGAAGTCATGGCCATATTTTCAGTTCCATTTATTGTCGTGTTCTCATACATGGTTGTGGTCTCATATGCAGTTGTAACCTCATACCCAACAGTATCATCATGTACTGCTTGAGCCTGATATACAGATGTAGTGTTACTCAGGTAGGCACAAACTGTGACTGAGTTCCAGTCCAAAGTTCCTTGAAGGTAAAGTGCTGTTATCAGACAGTATATTGTCCTATACACAAGACAGGCTCCAAACTGTGTTCCTGCCATCTTATGGAATGATGTTTACTGGACTGTGTTATGTCAGATGCAAATGTGTCGGTCTGGATAATATTAGGCAGTGATTTCCGTAAAGTTTTGATTAGTAAAACTGCTGTCATACCGAGTAGTATAGTTGGATGAAAAAAGCAAACACCATAGCACATCTATAATCACTTATTCAAAATATATCAAATGAAAATATTGTGTTGACCCGGTAAAATAAAAGAGTAATCGCTGAAAATATCCACCAACATTCACAAAATATTAGTGAATGATTGCTGAGATATACACAGTTGTTTTTCTAGTGAACCTTTTCACAAGTAGGACGAACTACTGAACACCGTGTGGTGTTTGCCTTACACAGATCCCAATACTGTACAGTTACAGTTGAAAGGACACAACTTGACACTGGCTATGAGCCAAACTGACATCTACCAAACAAACCAATTATATACAATTCATATGTATGTTGTGTAGTCGCTTTCATATCAGATTTATACTATTTTCTTTATATATTATATAAGTGTGTGTCTGATGATTGCACAAGCGTGAACCTCGGTGTGGGAATGGAAATTCCCATATTTCATATGAATAGAAGTTGTTACACATATCAGATTTTTATATGAATGGTCATGCATTTGTTTGCCAATCCTGCCTGATGTCTGCACAAGCGTGAAACTTGGAATATAGCAACTACAATTCCAAAGGGTCTAAATAATATATATATCTATATGGGTTCAGATAATGTGCGAGTTGTGAGTTGCGAGTTGAAATGTGCAAGTTCGAGTTGCGAGTTGAAATGTGCGAGTTGCAAGTTATATTTTGCAAGTTTAAGTTGCGAGTTGTCACATACGAGTTCCCTATTATTTGATAGTTACTTTCATTTCAATTTCAGTTCAATTAAAGTTCAATTAAAGTGCTCTGAAAATTGTATTATACATTATTAGCTATATAAGGAACAGTATTAGCTGCTTTATATGTTATGTTGCAAGGTATAGGTAATAATAGCATTAATAGCTGCTTTATATGTTATTTTGTAGTGAATAAGGATTAGCTGCTTTGCATTTGGAATAGTGCTCTTGCACTGCTCTGCTTTACGTTGCAAGGTATTATATTAGGTAATAGCTGCTTTGCATTAATAGCTGCTCTATATGTTATTTTGTAGGGTATAAGGATTATCGGCTTTGCATTTATAGCTGCTCTATATGTTATTTTGAATGGTGTGAGAAATAGCCGCCTTTTATTTGTTAGGTTTTATGAATAGCTGCCTTGTTTAAATAGCTTGATAAAATGTTGATGTCCCCCAGCATCAAGCCTCTTAGGTATTGGTCTATGTTTAAAGTTGGAATGCTTTACTTGACCAAATTATGTGCATAAGCAGAAGTCTGGGGATATTAACATGTGCTCAAACATTTTTGGCCCCCACCCCCATATTATAGGAATTTCAAAAACAAATTGAAGCTTCATTTATCTCTACCCCTGCCTCACATACGCCTGTGTGGCAAATGAGATTGGATCAAGACTATTCTTTTCTCATGTCCGAAGGCTGACAGCAAAATTGTTAACTTATTTGTTGGAAGTGGCTCTTTTTACTTCATTCTTTTCTTCCATCTTTTCTAACTTTCATTTCATTCAGCCAGCATGCTTATATATAGGCTTTTTAAGCATGGCCCGAGCATTTTGCTTGAGCCGGGTAAACGTGTGTCCGTATGGACCGACCGTGTAAACAAACAAACATACCTGTATGCGTAAGTATGTGGAGCCCAATTTTATTTCTGTTTTATACTTGTAAAAAAAAAACACAATTGACTGCGAAGCGGCCAAAAGATAAGTGGGAAAAAACACAATAAACAAAGAAACCAATAATACATTATAACTATAGCTTTCTTTGCCAAATATATGTGAAACAAACTCCCCTTTTTTGCCTGTTTTTTAAAGGTGTATGTTGCGATCACTTTTTAGGGCTATGATTTTTTTCTTCACATCAAGATATTTTGATGGCAGAAGGAACCCCATATTTTTCTCATTAGGGACTATTCATTATTTCTACCGGAGGGGGGGGGGGGGGGGGGGGGGGGGTAGCTAAAAGTATATATTTTCTGAAAGGAAATTGCATGAGGAATCCAAATATGCCGTTGAAATTAGGGTAGAACCAAGTGCTAACATGGTATTGGTATTATTCACAATGTTCAGAAGAAGAAAAAATAAATAAATTCTGTTTCAAGTTGCACGGAAATGTGACTGATTTGCACACAAAAGTGTAATTGATGAAGAATCAAGTGTCTTCAGAACATTTCATTTGTGCAATATTCTAATATGCTAGGATGCATTCTCGTAACTATTATATTATGCAATATTAACACTTCCGTATAAATATGGCGACATTTACTATACACCAATATAACATTAAATTAGAGATACATGCATGTATGCACTCCAATTCATCATGCCACATGTCTTAACTGTGTAAATCCCTTTAGAATGGTGAAAAAGGGTCAGCTTACAAAACTTGGTCTTATTTTGCTTATTTTTCAGTTGATTACTTGAAGTTTTTGCATAAGATGAACTACATTAGGCTTTGTACAAATAACAAAAATATCACGGTTCAATGCACATCACATCAAGTGAGACCAGTTGCAATGTACACAAGAATGACCATTTCAATCGTTTGATTCACCCTGTATAGGGGTTTGAACCATATTGTGGAGCTAAGCCCTTGATGTGCATAACATCCCAAATTTGGTCACCTTAACAAGATTGTCCCAATGGGTTTCACTTTAGCATGTTTTGTGATGGTTAAAGGAATACCGCTCTCTTCATTAAAGGGGCATTGAGAGATACGTATGGGAGTGCGCCCTCAATCATCCTGGAAATCAGGTTTTTTTGCATCAAAGTAATACTTAGGCATATACTAGCTACCATCTGAAACAGTTTACCAACATTCGCCGTTTATAATATATAGAATTTCACGATTTTCTTAGTTTCGATATGATCATATCGAAACTAAGGTGCTGAATTCGGAAGTTATGCTAAGTTTTACTCACAAACTTTCGCGGCAAATCTCAACCAGGAAGTGCCGTTATTTGCTTAGTTTGGCATGAAGGTGATGTCGGAATTGTATGATATTTTGGATTTGGGCTATGTTGATGATTATCTTTACGTTATTTACTCATTTAGTATATCGATACATCTCTCAATGCCCCTTTAAACCATGCATTATATGGTAGGAATATAATTATCTAATGTATATTGACCAACTTAATTGAGCTATACTATCCAATAAAACAATTTGAAACTGCACATCCCCAACCTGTGATTATATGCTATTTTGTGCCCGGTTGTCCGTGTCGAAAGTGCTGATGGGATGGTATGGGTATTCCCCAAGTTATTCTGGCGTAATTGGATGAATGATTTGCATTCAGCGTGTTCAGTCAGCATTAAGTGGTATTTCGCAATTTGGTGGGTTTTTCCACTCTTTAGTTTTTCCCATTAACTTCCGTTTACCATAGATACTGATCAAGGTCAATGGTTGAACCGCCTAGCACAGAGCGTATAGTACAGTGCTGGGTATTCCCCCAAGTTATTCTGGCATCATATGGATGAATAATTTGCATTCAGCGTGTTCAGTCTGCATTAAGTGGCATTTCGCAATTTGGTTTTTTTTCACCTTTAGTTTTTCCCATTAACTTCCTTTTACCACAGATACTGATCAGGGTCAATGGTTGAACCGCCTAACACAGAGTGTATGGTACAGTGCTGGGTATTCCCCAAGTTATCCCAGCATCATTGGATGAATAATTTACATTCAGCGTGTTCAGTCATTTCGCAATTTGGGTTTTCAACCCTTTATTTTCCCCATTAACTTCCTTTTACCATAGTTCAGGGTCAATGTTGAGCCGCCTAGCACAGAGTGTAGGACATTGATTATAGGGATTTGTTACATCCATCTCTATTTGCACTCATCTGCCTGGTTGTGATGTTATGCTCAAAATTTGGGTTTTTGCACTCTTTAGTTTTTCCCATTAACTTCTGTTTACCATAGATACTGATCAGTGTCAATGGTTGAACTGCATAGCATAGAGCGTATGGTGCAGTGCAGAGTGCTGGTTATTCCCCAAGTTATCCCAGCATCGTTGGATGAATAATTTGCATTCAGCGTGTTCATTCAGCATTAAGTGGCATTTCGCAATTTGGGTTTTCAACCCTTAGTTTTTCCCATTAACTTCCTTTTACCATAGTTCAGGGTCAATGTTGACAGAGTGTAGGACATTGATTATAGGGATTTGTTACATCCATCTCTATTTGCACTCATCTGCCTGGTTGTGATGTTATGCTCAAAATTATTTCTCTTGTCAAACTGAAATTATTTTTCTTGCCCCAGATTTGTTGATGCTGGCAATGCAAGTAAATCTCACCAGCTCCCAGGGACTCGGCCCCTGCACCCCCAACAAAGACTTTGCCTATGGACCCTATCATTAGGCCTATACAAAAAAAGTATTTGATTGGCCTAACATGACAAAAACAAATAGGGTAGATCGGTCGGGATTTTTATTGTTTTTTAATTTTTTAAATCACCTGCTTTGGGGACTTAAAATAGCCGAAAATGAAAGCAAACAGTCAGAAACTTTTTAAAGTATAAAAATTGAACAAAGTAATAAAATACTTCGTTCAATTTTTATTTTTTTATTTTTATTATTTTATTTTTTAACATTTTAAAAAATATTTGTTTTTATTTTTATTTTTTCCTCCCTCAAAAAAATAAAAAAATATTTAGGGTCGGTCAGGTTAGGCCAATCAAACCTCTCTTTTTTTTTAGGCCTTAGCACGGTATAACAGAATCTCACAGTGAATTAGCACTAGAAAAGGGTACATGGCAAGTTATAGGAAAGGAATGATGTATCAGAAATCACTTAGCACAAAAGTTCACAGAGAGATTATTATTTTGCAGCCCTGTCATATAATTTGGTTGGTTTTACGGTTTACTGAATATTTTCTCTTTTTTTCACTGTTAATATCATAGCTATAACATTATCATTAAAATAAAATATTTGTTATTACAGGGTGTCCAAAAAGTAAAGATGTCTGTCTGTCTTTGTCTTGTATTTAACCCACAAATGACAGTGCAGTCCAGTCATTATGTTGATAATTACTTTTTTTACTTCAGCTGTTCATATGTACGGCGAAGAAGCTTATGTATGCTCACCTGTTTGTTCTCAATCACACTACTCCTATTATTCCAAAAGTTTCTTTTGTAAAAAAAAATCACCAGTTCACCTTTTCAAAATTCAGCAGTCCTTTAATAATCATTGTTTATATAATCATAAATCGGACCTTTTAGAACGGTAGTTGCTTCTCCTAGTTACATGCTTGTGTGATCATCAGCGTTGTCACAAGCTTGAAACTCAGAGTAGCAACTTCCATGACTACCATTCCAAAAGGTCTAACTTCTATAATTGGCTCTGCATCCCATTGAGCACTCTGCAAGAAGATTGCTTCCATTAACCAGTATTTACCACAAATCAAACAGATCAATCATTAGTAGTTTTACTTTCAAAATAGGATCACTCAAAGTGACATTTTATTGTCTCAACAGTACAAAAACATAATGAAGCTGTATTTATTTACAAATAATTTATATACAAACACTCATACAAAACAATACTTATATGGATTTTGTGGTGTTACCTATGAGTAAGTTATCACAAATTAGCCTAGTTGTAGTATTGCGACTTATACATGATTGTGAGTAAACTTTAATGTATTTTATTCAATAGATACCTTCCGTGTTTCGGATTAGCTGCCAAACACAAATGTGTTTGCAACACGGTTTGGACCAGCAGCCCTCCACATTCAATAAAACCTGGTGAATGACATTGAAATTAGTATTTATAACCTTTACTTGACATTTAAAGATTACTTGAATAAATAATGTACATTCTAGCCAAAAGTTACTTGAATAGCGTTAGGGTTACCTCCAAGATGGCCGCTAATCCGAAACACAGAAAGTCTCTATACAAATTTGTTTCATATGGGCTTCTGTCGACACTCGTCAGTTGAATAATGCAATAAACATGATCAGAATTATAACCTATAGAATAGAAACTTTGTTCCCATTTTGAGAAAAAGGAATGGAAGCAAAGGTTATACATACAAATTTGACGATACTGGGATTCAAATCCAGGACCTTTTGATCCCAAAGCAAATTTCATGCCACTAGACTATCTAGACTGTCAGTGCCGAGGTAGTGATACAATAGGAGTCTTTGCACTAGACTTATTTGTGATAGCTTACTCATAGATAGAACCGATTTTATCACCATTTTCACTTAATATATGACAATGATGACCTGATTTCAGCCTTGTTGACATGAACATAACTATGTGATATCATTATGTAAAAACAAACATTGCATAATCATTGTATGAATGGTATAGAAATGTTAAAGGGACACTAAGTCATATTTTAATTTATTTACTTCAGAATTCAAGATGAACATTAAAAATTGCCATTATTGTTGTTTCTACTCACAAACACAGCAAGACTTGATCCAAAAAAATTTTAAACATGTTGAAAATGTGTTGGAATACCACCCCTAACCATACATAAAATACTGGTTACGGATCTAACAGCATTTTTGAATCAACGTTTTGTTGTACAAAGCGGGCTGATTTTTCTTAAATACTTATAGTGATGTTCATACATGTAATACAATTGTAAAATTATACAAATCCCAGTTTTTATCATAATTGAGGGCACAGCCTCCAACACATCTCTTCTTGCCCCTTTAACTGACTATGAGTACAAATATAATCACAGAGTAAATACTGTAAAAGTGGTAATTTTCACGTGATTAATTTTTCGCTCTTAAATTTGTAATGTATAGCTTCATCACATAGACCTATACACAAATGAAGTATGTTTGAGTGTTATTATTTTTGCGCCAGCCAATTCGAGCATGAAAAGCACAAAACTGATGTAGGTAGCGCAAGCATTTTCACCTTACAATATTGTGAACTACAGACCCATACACTCGCCAATGTTATTTGTGATGCGTCACAACAAAAAGAGGCACTTGTCGGCAAAGTACAAATTGAGATACGGCCGGTCAAAGTTGGGATATTTGAAAAAATGGTCCGGTGGGTGATTTCTTTATTATCATAAAAAATTACTATTTCTTGAAGTCTATAAATTCACAATATACAGTATTTTTGCATTAAAGAAAGTTGACAATTTTAAAGTTTTATAACACCTTCCAATAAGGATATTGGAGTCCTTTTCCTAATAATTGCATTTGCTGAAGTCGTACAGGCGGGCGGATGTTATTTTTTAAAACCATAACTTTGGAACCGATCATCCAATTTAGACAAATAAGGTATCAAATTAAATGTTGCCCCCTTTTACTAACAAAGATAAAATCCTGAAAAGATGCTAAAATTCCATCATCAATTAATGAAAGTGTGACCATATAGGTAAGGTAACCCTTTTTGTAGAATGTACAATGGTAAATCACACAGTAAACATGGTAAAGGCAGAGTAACGTAACTTAATGCAAGATTACATTAGTATTTCAATCCGGGGATGTGCCACTCTTAATGGGTCGCTTTCAAAGCCCCAATTCTTTGAACATTTTGTGTTCTAAAACAACAGCAAAAATCGTAAATTTGCGTTCTTGCTAATCAAAATTGAACTATAGGCCAGTTCTTAAGACCTACTTTTTTTGAAAAAAAATCAGTTCCTAAGACCCTATTTTTCGTCATCAAATCCACTCAGTTCAGTTCTGTAGCCCCGCCCCCACCCTTTTTGAGACCCTGTTCGGTACCTGTGCAGTGCAACCAAAGTAGCTGCTCAGTAGCAGAGTTATTGTATGCTTAGTCCCTGTATGGGAACTGTTCAGTACCTGTGCAGTACAACCAAAGTAGCTGCTCAGTAGCAGACTTATTGTATGCTTAGTCCCTGTACAGGAACTGTTTAGTACCTGTGCAGTACAACCAAAGTAGCTGCTCAGTAGCAGAGTTATTGTATGCTTAGTCCCTGTATGGGAACTGTTCAGTACCTGTGCAGTGCAACCAAAGTAGCTGCTCAGTAGCAGACTTATTGTATGCTTAGTCCCTGTATGGGAACTGTTCAGTACCTGTGTAGTACAACCAAAGTAGCTGCTCAGCAGCAGAGTTATTGTATGCTTAGTCCCTGTATGGGAACTGTTTAGTACCTGTGTAGTACAACCAAAGTAGCTGCTCAGTAGCAGAGTTATTGTATGCTTAGTCCCTGTATGGGAACTGTTCAGTACCTGTGCAGTGCAACCAAAGTAGCTGCTCAGTAGCAGAGTTATGGTATGCTTAGTCCCTGTATGGGGACTGTTCAGTACCTGTGTAGTACAACCAAAGTAGCTGCTCAGTAGCAGACTTATTGTATGCTTAGTCCCTGTATGGGAACTGTTTAGTACCTGTGCAGTGCAACCAAAGTAGCTGCTCAGTAGCAGAGTTATTGTATGCTTAGTCCCTGTATGGGAACTGTTCAGTACCTGTGTAGTACAACCAAAGTAGCTGCTCAGCAGCAGAGTTATTGTATGCTTAGTCCATGTATGGGAACTGTTTAGTACCTGTGTAGTACAACCAAAGTAGCTGCTCAGTAGCAGAGTTATTGTATGCTTAGTCCCTGTATGGGAACTGTTCGGTACCTGTGCAGTACAACCAAAGTAGCTGCTCAGCAGCAGAGTTATTGTATGCCTAGTCCCTGTATGGGAACTGTTTGGTACCTGGTACAACCAAGCTGCTAGTAGCAGAGTTATTGGTAGTAGCAGAGTTCCTATGCAGTTCACTGGACCTGAACAGTACCAATACGGATACTTCAGTGGGCATACAATGCAATACCCTTACAGGTACTGACAGCAGAGTCCATGATGTCAGACATAAGAAATTGGCTGTGTAGTATTAAACCTGTGTTTCAGCAATAGCCTTTTTGTCTTCATTGTCACCTTGAATAGGACGATGGGAATCCAAGTAATTCGACCAAATGTGTCCTATGGCATACAAGAAGGGATTAATGGCAGAATTGATTGGTAATACAAAAGCAATGATCCATGCATATGATGTTGGATTCATTGTAATGTATTGTGTTTGCACCAATATACCTAAAATAACTATTGGCATCCAACACAATAGATCAGTAATGACGATCAACCCCATTTTCCAGGCAATACGTATTTCTAGTCTATACCGTGAAACACTCATCTTCATATGAGGTGTAATGAATTTCACAATGACAAAGATACTGCCATAACAGAATAGTACCGTTAGGCAACAACAGCCGTTAACTCCGAGAAACAAAGCCATTGCATAATAGGAATATGGGCTGGTACCTTCTATAGGTGTTATTGGTATGGAGCGGTCTGTGCTGATTAAATACTGGTTTGAGGAAAGTGTAATGTTTTCAAACTGATGTTTGAATTTCAGGTTTCTAACAAGCGGTAACCCAATACATATCTCAGAATAACTATACTGTTCCTTATTTAGAACAGTAGGTATGGTACTTAATATGATCGCCAATAACCAAACTAAAACAACGGTTATTACTCTGGATTTACGGGTAGAAAATATATTTTGATATTTAAATGCCCAAAACCTTTCAATACTAATAATTACAACAAAAAATAGGGATGCTTCACTGGACAAAACAGATAATACTCCAACAAATTTGCATAATACACTGTTTCTCCAATCTTCTGCATACAAAGGAAAATAGTCTCCATAGTTATTATCTATTACAGCAAGTATTAGCATATACACTGCCATAAGTAAATCAGAAGCAGCAAGATTTATAATGAACAACTTTTGTCTGATATTAAAATTGGTTTGTCCAAATATTTCAAAACACCCCCAAATTATAACCACTATATTTGAAAAGAGCGCACATATTCCAATAATCCACACAGATAATTTGATCACAGTATGTGCTAGAAGTTGTGAACATGTTAGGTAGGGTGATTCCTTTTCCCGTGGTACACATTGAGGTCCTGTGTTAGGTTCTACAAAACAGCAAATCGATTTGGAATCTACATCTAACTTGGTTTTATTTCCAAGTCCACGGAATGACCTCATAGTTAATCTTGATAATGGATTTCCCATCAGTTCTAGTAAACTTAAATTGTATAAACCATAGAATGTGTCATCTTTAATCGTAGTGAGTGAATTGTTAAAGAGATTTATTAAATGTAAATTACTCAAAGATTTAAATGTAAATGATTCCAGTCTGGTTAGTCTGTTGCTTTGTAAAATAAGGACTTGCAGTGACTCTAGTCCCTCAAATAGATGAACATCAAGATCAGTTAGTTGATTTTCAAGTAAACTAAGTGCTATTAAATTTCTGAGATCATTGAATATTCCTGGTTGCAAAGTGGTAAGTTGATTTCTGGAAAGGCTTAACAAAGACAATTTATGTAATCCTTGAAATAAATTAATGTCAAGGTGTGTCAATTGGTTTTCATGTAAATGAAGCTTGGTTAGATTTCTAAGATCATTGAATATTCCTGGTTGCAAAGTGATAAGTTGATTGGTGTAAAGGCTCAAGAGAGACAATTTGTGTAATCCTTGAAATAAGGTAATGTCAAGGCGTGTCAATTGGTTTTCATATAAATAAAGGTCTGTTAGATTTCTAAGATCATTGAATATTCTTGGTTGCAAAGTGGTAAGTTGATTTGTGTGAAGGCTTAAGACAGACAATTTGTGTAATCCTTGATATAAGGTAATGTCAAGTTGTGTCAATTGGTTTTCATATAAATAAAGCTCTGTTAGATTTCTAAGATCATTGAATATTCCTGGTTGTAAAGTGGTAAGTTGATTTGTGCGAAGGCTTAAGACAGACAATTTGTGTAATCCTTGAAATAAGGTGATATCAAGGTGTGTCAATTGGTTTTCATATAAATAAAGCTCCGTTAGATTTCTAAGATCATTGAATATTTCTGGTTGCAAATTGGTTAGTAGATTTGTGCCAAGGTGTAAGAAAGTCAATTCTTGTAAGCCTTGATATAAGGTAATGTCAAGGTGTGTCAATTGGTTTCCATATAAATAAAGCGTTGTTAGATTTCTAAGATGATTGAATGTTCCTGGCTGCAAAGCGGTAAGTTGATTCATGGCAAGGTGTAACAAAGACAATTTGTGTAATCCTTGATATAAGGTAATATCAATGTGTGTCAATCGGTTTCCATATAAATGAAGCTCTATTAGATTTCCGAGATCATTGAATGTTCCTGGTTGCAAAGCGGTAAGTTGATTTATGGCAAGGTTTAACAAAGACAATTTATGTAACCCTAGAAATATGGTAATGCCAAGGTGTGTCAATTGGTTTCCGTATAAATAAAGCTTTGTTATATTATTAAGATCATCAAATATTCCTCGTTCTAAGGTTGAAATTAGGTTTGTATGAAGTGACAAGTTTGACAATTTGTGTAAACCTTGAAATAAGGTAGCAGGAACGTGTGTCAATTTGTTTTGATGTAAATAAAGCTTTGTTAAATCATTTAGACCATTGAATATTCCTGGTTCTAAGGTTGAAAGTAGATTAGTGCCAAGTGATAAGATAGAAAGTCTGTTCAGACCATGAAATGTAGAAATGTCAAGGTGAGTTAGTTCATTTTCATCTAGCCATAATTTGGTTATTCTTTTTAGACTTCGAAACACGTCTTTGTCCTGGTATGAAATCATGTTGCTGGACAGATCAAGATGTGATACATTGCTCAGATTTATGAAAAGATGTCCATATAGTTTTGAAAGCCTGTTCTCTGACAAGTCTAAAAATAGCAAAGACTCTGTCAAATTGTGCAGCTCAAAATGGAGATGGGTTAAGCTATTCATTGATAGTGATAACATTGTCAGATTCTGGTGGGTAGAGAATGAATTAGGGGCAATCATTGTTATCATGTTATTGTTAAGATACAAAATATGCAAATCGTCTATACCGGCCAACATACCTGGTGTGATTTCAAACAACATGTTATCATTCAGATAGAGCTGTTTAAGATTATCAAGACCCACAAATGCACTGTCTGATAATGTTATCAATCTGTTTGAGGAAATGTCTAGTACTTGCAATTGATTCAGTCCTTTGAATGTTCTTTCCTCGATTGTTGCGATCTGATTTTGAGATAGAAGCAGGTAGTCGATGTGGACGAGATCCTGAAAAGTTCCTGGAGAAACCCTGGTTATGTGTCGCCGAGATGCATCCAAGCTTATGATGTGGGATGCCACATGGCTGGTCTCGTGGATTAGTAAAATTCTGTAGTTTGGATTGGAACATTTGACTTCAAATGTCCGGTAATTCACGGAGCAAAGACACTCTGAAGGACATTTGGGTAATTCTGCGTTGGATATATTTGCAAACAATGGGAAGTCAGGCAGGAGTAAAGAACTTGACTTTAATGCCACAGAATCGAAATCAGTGAAGGCTTCGTCTAATGCCGGATTACCCTCAAGTAGACGACGATACGAAGTCATGAAGTGGTGAACGTGGTATGTGTCAGCAAAACTCTCAAGGCTTTCACAAAGTTTAGGGCTTCTCTGCGGGGAGCCATCTTTGCTGATACCACACAGTCCTGGTTGTTTAGGAAACATATCTTGGTTGGAGTTGGGTGTTAGTTTCAAGGTAGCTGATACTTTGATGTATATCTTGAGATGATGGCTGGAGAATGTGGCCATGCAACGTGTTTGAGGCTTGTACCGAAATCCTACCAGATCTGTGTCCCAGCATTCGTCATGTCCGTCCGTCTCTACATACAAATAGTGATACATGGTCCAGATTGATGATTGTATAATATCAAATTGAATGCTGGTACCAGTCGGGGATATCACAGAAATAATACAGTTTTCATGTTCGTATGTTTGCAAGATTCTAGATGTGCTGGCCAAGTTAATTGTCTCATTGTGACACAAAGGTGACATGGCTAATGTAACGGGGTTGTGTGAGGTCATGTTCGTATTCACAGAAGTCATGGCCATATTTTCCTTAGCAGTAGTCCCGTATGTGGATGTGTTTTTGTACAGATTTGCAGTTCCATTCATGGTCGTGTCCTCATACATGGTTGTGGTCTCATATGCAGTTGTAGCCTCATTCCCGGCGGTATCATCATGTGCTGCTTGAGATTGATACGCGGGTGTGGTGTTATTCAGAGAGGCACAAACTGTGGCAGAGTTCCAGTACAAAGTTCCTTGAAGGTAAAGTGCTGTTATCAGACAGTATATTGTCTTATACAAAAGACAGGCTCCAAACCGTGTTCCTGCCATCTTATGGAACTATGTGTCTTTCAATTGCCAAAGTCATATACACAACTATGTATTTCCTAGACCTTGTTATGTCAGATGCAAATGTGTCGGTCTGGATAATATTAGGCAGTGACTTCCGTAAAGTTTTGATCTATTAGTAAAACTGCTTCCGTCGTACCGAGTAGTATAACTGGATTTAAAAGCGTACACCATAGCACGTCTATCATCACTTATTAAAAAAATATATCAAATGAAAATGTGTTGATCCGGTAAATGAAAAGAGTAATCGCTGAAAAGATCCATCAATATATTCACAATTGAACTGTTTCAATAGGACAAACTTCTTTCCAACTGAACACTGTGTGGTGTTTGCCTACAGATATATCCTAATAGTGTACAATTAGTTGCAATGACACGCCTTAACACTGGCTATATGTCAAACTGATATCTGCCGAACAAACCAATTATATACATTTTATATATCTATCGTTCCAAATGGTTTAACTTATATGTTATATGTATGAATATAACTTGTTGTATAGTATATCTGATTTATATGAACAGTCACACATTTGTCTGCCAATATGTTATCCTGAAGACTATTGTGATATATATAGGTTTTGTCTGATGATCGCACAAGCGTGAAACTCTGAATAGCAACTACCGTTCCACATGGTTTAACTGTATGCAGTAATGGAAATACCTACATGGCAGTCAACCCGGGGTAGACGACCATGTTTGTGTGTTGGTTTGTTAACCTTAGTACTCCGTTTTATCAAAGTGTCGCCTACTTTGCACAAAAGGTAGAGGAAAATATAAGTTGTGATATAAATTATGAGGGTCATTCAAAAAGTTCTACCTCCTACCTCATAACTTTATTAATCTTTAACCCAGTCTTATGAAATATCACACAGTTGTTGTAGCTTGGAACCTCAGCTAAAATTCATTGTAAATTGATCTGAATACAGGTTGTACTTTTCTGGAGATGCAGTGAAAACCAAACTTAGTGGGACAGAAACGGATGAAAATCAGCAAAATGTCGTCAAAGTGCTATTCATTTGGCCTATTGTAAGAGGCAAAACATACCTATCGGTCAATTATAACCGTTCTAAAATGCTAAATTGCAGATATCTCTTTAATAGACTATAAACAATAATTTCTTTGGAGGAAAAATATGCCCTCTGATTAACCAGAACCAGATCAGGACAACTATAGGTTTACCCCTCCCCTAGAGAACCCTGCAAAAGGCATATTTGACTTTCATAAGAACTAAGTGAGTTTCAATATACCGGACTAAATAGAGGGATTACAAGTCTCTCGAAGAAACAATTTTCTATCATTGACTATCTGATCAAATTTTCTGAAGATTGAACATAATGAAAACTTATAAAGTGACTACTATGTTAAATTAACATAAGACGCATCACTGTGGCAGTTGTAACAACAACAGTTTGACATAAACACTGCACAAAAAGAAAGTATCCACTTGTTTCGAGATGTCCTGTGTTTAATTCTTAGGACCCTAAACATATTCAACAAATGGGATAGAACAGGTATCTCCTCCCGCGCATTTTGACACCTCATTTGTCACAATAGCACCAATATTGATGAAGCAGTGGCCATTTGAATAAAGAATGATGCAGTTTTCATTGTTGCACTTAACCCTATACCCATGAAAAGAGCGAAAACAAAAGAGTAAATCTCTCTCTCTCAATTAAAAGACAATCATAATTCGAACATCATTTCATTTCATTTCATATTTATTTAGCAGATTCAACATTGCACATTTAAACACATAAATAGATGGAACATACAATAATCAAATATAATAAATATAAAAGACAATAGTAAAAAACACAGACAGAAAGCATGTTGATAAGACCAAGGATAGCCCAAAAAGCCACAATTGTTTCCAACACCTCACTGTGTATGAGACTCATCCTTTACAATGACCAGGGTCATCATGATATTCGTAAGCCAACCCCTGTCTCTCCATTTCCGTGCAACCTTCCTTGCAACTCCAAATCGACGAACAACTTCAGCTACAGAAACTCCAGAAACATTTCATTGAGAGAAAGAAGCGGTACATTAACTGTTTTGTTTACGCTCTTTTAACGGGTATAGAGTTAAGTGCAACAATGGAAACTGCATCATTTTTTATTCAAATTAAGTTAACCCTATACCCATGAAAAGAGAGTAAACAAAACAGTATTTCTAAAGTGTACCACTTTCTCTCCATAGCAAGTTTCTGGAGTTTCTGTAACCATGGTAACTGAAGTTGCTCTTCGATTTAGAGTTACAAGGAAGATTGCAAGTACATGGAGAGACAGGTGTGTTGGCTTACAAACATCATGAATGATACTGGTCATTAAGGAAGTCTCACACCAATAGATACAGGTGTTGGAAACAATTGATGTGAGATGTTCCGATTATGATTGTCTTTTCATGGAGACAAACACTTTTTAGATTTACTGTTTTGTCAACGCTCTTTTCATGGGTATAGGGTTAAGTGCAACATTGGACACTGCATCATTTGTTTAAAATGGCCACTGGTTCATCAATCAATATTGGTGCTATTGTGACAAATGAGGTGTCAAAATGCGCTGGAGAATATGCCTCTTTTTTCCCGTTTGTTGAATTTATTTAGGATTCTAAGAATTAAACACAGGGCGCCTCAAAAAAAGTGGATACTCTCTTTTTGTGCAGTATTTACATGGTATTACTATAGTGTTACCAGATATCATTCATTGATTTCCATTTTCATTATTAAAATCATGCTCTTATTATCCAACCATATAAAATATGAAAAACAACCCGAAAAACTTGTTTTATATTTAAGGTAATTTTCCGTTTCCGTTGTCCAAAATCTCACTCTGGCTTTGACCGCATCACATCAAAAGTTAAACAGATATCAATTATCATTTGCTATAAATGTGTAGCTATGATTCAGCGCTATAATCATGGTAAATGTCATGAGGCTGACATTGATATTAACAATGTTATGAGGGAGGAGGTAGAACTTATTGAATGACCCTCGTATATACCAGTGAAATTAGCTCCAAAATCAGCAAAAAACCGCTCATATTTGACTCAAAAAATGTCACTAGAACTAGATATTGTGCATTACGCGTACTGCCACTAGTCAATTTGTGATTAGAAACAAAAGGTTTTTCAACTGATTCTGGTCCTTAGTAATATTAGGAATAACCAAAAGAAAGTCTAAGAAAATCAAAGCCCCGGAAAGTGGTTATTTTCAAGATGGCCTTCAATACCCTAAGGACCATATCCTTAGGTTTTTTGGTAAAAAACTCATTTAAACTTTTGAAAATGTCATTGAGCGTTCACATATACTATGAATCCAAGATGGCGTTTAAAATGGCCGCCAATACCCTAAAATTGCAATAACTCAAATATAATTCGCCAAGATATCATTTGTGTGTCTATCCTTAGATTTTTTGGGGATAAGAAAGTCATTTAAACTAGTAAAAATGTCATTGAACATACACATGTACTATAAATCAAAGATGGCGTCCAAAATGGTCGCCAAAATATTAGTATCGATATTTTATAATAGTTCATGTATTTTCCCCTAGAGATATGACTTTGGTGTCTATCTCTAGGTTTTAGGAAGTAAATAACTCAGTAAAATGGCCGCCAAGTTACAGAGCTAATCATCAAATTTGCTATGAAGTCATGATTTGTTCATCCATAAGTGATACAATTTTGATATAGAGGCCTAATCATTGGCTTCAGGGAGTAAAATACTCAGTAATGTGTGACTAAGTATTCAAAATACTGTAAATCCAAGTTAGCGTCCAAAATGGCTGCCAATATACAGGGCTAATAGGAAAGGTTATGCATTTTTCATCTTAATGATGTGAGTCAGAATTTTAGATATTTCGGCCATCTTGAAAATTAACACTTTTCGGGGTTAATAGATTTTCTTGGACTTTCTTTTGGTTATTCCTGATATCACTTAGAACTAGAACCAGTTGAAAAACCTTTTGTAGCATTTTGTTGTTGTCACAAATCACAAAACCCCTTTTTAACCCTTCCAATGGGATTTAGACATAGTACAATTGGTAAAAATATTGTTAACATGTTCCTTGGTATACGCAATGAATCTCACGATACCAAGGTGGCAAATGAAATGGCAAATCTGAATCCAAACTTCAGATTTTTTTTTAACTAGCCAGTCGGGCAGGTAACTCATACAAATACCTGCCCAGGAGAAATTCTACCAGCCTGTGTTACTCACTTACACAGTTAGTTTGAAAAAATTACCTGCCTGTCGGGCTGGTACTTTTGCATCTTCACCTGCCCAACGCAAACGTTATGGGCAGGTGGGCGGGTGCTATTTCCAGCCCTGCTAACATCACCTGTTACAGACCAAGAATTGCAAGATCTTGTATGAATATTATCTCATTTAATTATCCCAGTATCACACTAAATTACATGATGCATATTGGGAGTGAACTCTCACTCGCTTTTTTTTCTCGATTTTCTTCAGAAGATGTATGAAGTCAATTAAATATGCTGTACAAGTAACATTATTATATGGTTCACTGCAGTGGCATAGCCAGAGGGAGGAGGTGTGGCGGTTGAGATTGACTGTCAGTTATCGAACTCGATTTTTTTTTGTGTGTGAAGGGGAACTGTTGTTCTCAAGTGTATGACTTGTTGGCACCCCCCCCCCCCCCCCCCTCTCAAATTTCTGACTCTTCGGCAAGTTAATAGTCCTTGCCGGTTCTTTTTGATTCTCCCCATATGAAAAAGCTAGCTACACCACTGGTTCACTGCGCACATCAAGGTCAAGTGCTCTTTCAATCCATCTTCCATGTACATTGTTTTTCATTCACCCTGTATTTACCCCTTCATTTAATATTTTAATTCATCCCCCTTTAGGAGAGTGGACAATACAAACAGTGCGATAATGCTTCTAGTCGGGAGGAATGCGGATGTACTGATGTAATGAAACTGTCATCTCTAGAAAGAGACACGGATTGTAGAGAAAAGGTAAGTATCAAACTAGTAATGCCTCTTTAGAGATGTATATGTGACCAGTCATGTCAAAAAGGACATGTTGTCGGCAAACACAGTTTTAAGATAGAGACCAATATATTTGGTGAAATATAAAGAAAATAAAAGAAGAAAAAATATGTTTCTTCAAATCTGATTTTCTTCAACATGGTTTCATTTCATACTAATAACTCAGATTTGACTCAGGCCTCCAACATGTCCATATTGACGTGACAGGTCACATATGTGTACTTCCCAGGAAGTTGATGTTTTACTGGGTATATCGGCCAAAATAGAATGAAATCTCAATGATTGCCATATATTTGCTGGTTGTTGGATTTATCAGATAATAGTTGAGTATGGAACACGTATCGGTGCCAAATTACCACTTGCTCATAAGTGAATTGATTTCAAGCGACCTATAGTGACCGGTCCGAAAAGTCAGCAAGTTGATGTCAATGATTGGGAATGACTAATGGGCATACAATTTGTCATCAGGAACTATCAAAATTAAAATAAGTAACGAAATAGCATGTTAACCCTCATCCCCACAAAACACTACACTACTATAGTCTGATCAGTTCCAAATTGGCGAAGCCTCCTTACAGCAGCGAATTAATACAGAAAGACGTGTGCGCACATGAAGGCAACAAGCGCACTGTGCATCATTATGCGTAAAACTGTGTGTGTGTGACCATGATCGCGCGCTTGGATTACTTTTGTGCGCAGAGAGATAAAAACCAAATATTTTTCGCCATTTGGAACTGATCAATCTATAGGTGCTAGTAGCGTGCACTTTCCTAGTATTATCTTGTGTAGCCATCAGTGTGCTATCTTAAGCGTCTGGCACCAGCGTTGCCGCAACTTCCCCCCTATGTTGACCCATTTTTCTCCTATATCCCTTATGAAAATGGCAAGCATTATCGCAAGCACTTCTGCAAGCTTGCGCAAGGTTAGATTTGGAACATTACAACCTTGCCGCGAATGCTTGCGCAAAGTTGCGGTAACCATGTACAAGCTTGCAGCGAATGCTTGCACAAGCTTGCACGTCTGTTCGCAACCAGTTAGCACCGCAAGCTTGCGACACCGCAGGGCTAGCTGGTTGCAAAAGGTTGTAAACCAGCTTGCAAGCTTGCGCAACCTTGCGCGAGCTTTTCTCCGCAAGGTTGTAATGTTCCAAATCTAACCTTGCGCAAGCTTGCAAGACCGCAAGCTTGCAAGACCGCAAGCTTGCAAGACCGCAAGCTTGCAAGACCGCAAGCTTGCAAGACCGCAAGCTTGCAAGACCGCAAGCTTGCAAGACCGCAAGCTTGCAAGACCGCAAGCTTGCAAGACCGCAAGCTTGCAAGACAGCAAGCTTGCAAGACCGCAAGCTTGCAACAATTTAGCCCTGCAACCATAATCGCAAGCAATTCTGCAAGCTTGCGCAAGGTTAGATTTGGAACATTACAACCTTGCAGTTGCATGCACAAGCTTGCGCAAGCACTTGCAGACAATATGCCAAGTGCTTGCGCGAGCATGTACACACACCTTGCAAGCTTGCGCGAGCATGTACTACATACAACTTGCAAGCTTGCGCAAGGTTATGATGGTTAGCACACAATTTAGGTAAAACGGGGAACCTAGATTAGAATAAATTAAAATCCAAAGAACAATATACAGCAGAATGCCATTGCCAGTTTGACAATAGATGCACATAAAAAAACCTGATAATACGTAGAAATTATCAGGTCCCTGAGTACTTGCTTCTTTTGATTCGTTTGGCAAACCTACTTCGAATGATGATCCGACATTGTATGCCCAAGAAGTGATCAATAAAGTGTCGTTTCCATATTCATTCATGTTATATGAGGGAATCTCATATTTGGCTCACTCCCTAGCATGGCATACTTGAGGATTGTTTTGATGACGTCCCATGCGAGTATTTGGATACAAACATAATATGGAAACCTTTTAATGTAATCACTATTCATATGTTGTTGTGTCAACTGTCCGTGCACCTGCCTTCATAGAGATGGTAGATTCTTCCTAACTAGTGAATGAAATGTCATTCTGCTAGCCATAGTTTTTACTATCACATGGCTTGGAATTATAGAGTGTAATATAATATTATATGAAGCATTGTATGCTTTTGAGCAATAGTAAAACTATATCACTCGGACAAATTGAGATTATTCCATCACACTCGGTATAATGGGTATGTTTTACTATCACACTTTCAATATTTGCATACTATACCCATCATGATTCTAACTGAGATGGCAAGAAGCTGACATCTCTATGAATGCAGATATTTGTCCTTGGCTGAATATAGATGCAATCTGAGAAAAATTCCTGTGAAATAATACAAACACATTTGCTTCATTAATATTATAAAGCCACTTTTATTAGGCTGTAAACTTGATGAAATAGCTTCAGTAACAGTATCTTATTTCTCTTCTTGTTCAAAACCCAAAAATGTTTTGCTTTACTGTAGAATAATGAACTGTCAGATCACATCTTCAAAACGTTTAATGATTCTGCTGCCTGCCATGGGCCCGATGGAGTAGCACTTTTCATCTCTGTTTACATCTGAAGGCTTGATCTTGAGCTGGTTGACACTGACGGCACATACTGCAAGAAAAGAAAATCCATACAAAGGGTTAGGAAAATGGTGAAAACAGCATTCTATTTTTTTTTTAAAAACAAATCATCATCATGTGCAAAGATTTTAGAGCAAGACTTCATTTTCTTGCGTTAAAACACTATACATACATTAATGCGCTTATCAATTGCATCCCTGGCCCCGGGGCATGACGAGGACCATGCGGGGACTGTACGCAATCGTACAAAAACGTTGCTCGGCTATGCGGGGCGTGTACCAGAGCACGTACAAAAGGTGCCCCAGCTAGCTGGGGCGTGTAGCGAGGGCGTACATCACTAAAAAATAAGCCGGGGCGATGGCAGGGCAGTGTAGCAGGGCGTACGCTAGGGTACACATGTACACCCGGGCCATAGCCGGGGTGTACACATACATAGCGGGGACACACGCTTAGGTGCACAAAATGTATATACACCGGAACAGTAGCTGCGGTGTATACACTTTGTCCCGGCTATGGGGGGCCCGGGGTGTACACATACATAGCGGGGACACACGCTTAGGTGCACAAAATGTATATACACCGGAACAGTAGCTGCGGTGTATACACTTTGTCCCGGCTATGGGGGGCCGGGACCATACACCGCCGTACACTTTGTCCCGGCCATGGGAGGCCGGGACTGTAGTGGGGACGTACACAAAATGTTGCCCTGCCCTGCGGGGACCGTACACGACTGTACCAGGGACGTCACTTCGGCAATTTGTACGTCCCAGACCGAATCCCCTGAGTCAAGGATGCAATTGATATAAGTGCATTAGTCAGTGTCAAAATTGAGTAATATATTTAAATTAAGTCCACGCGGCAGGCAGCTGAAGACGACATTCCAAAATTTCACAGAATGTTTCAAACATGTCAAAACTGTTAACCATATTTGGAATCACCATGTGAAAATAGTGAAATGCATTGAAATTACAAGTATTGGTTCAGTAATCCTTGAGATAGACTTTTGAAAATTGGGAAATCTTTTTTGTATCTAGGGTAAATCTAGTAATAGCCATGTGGAAAGTGTTAACTATAATAACTCCGTGATGATTCATACCCCTGAACTTCATACATTATGTTGAATGTTAGGCCAAGTAAAAAAATAAAGCAGTTTCTCGTCCCCTCGCGCACCATATTTCAGGGATTCAATGATTTTCTTCATTTTTTTCCTTTCTTTTTTTAAAAAATATTTAAAAGGGGGACATCTTGGTAATAGATTTACTTTAGTCCTGAGCATTTTAAAGCAGGTTTTGTGTTCACCATAATCCCAGAACCATGAAATAAAACGAGCCTCATGTTCTCCAAGTTTCGCAACCAATCATGCAATAATACCACGCTAGTAATGGTGATTTTGCATTGTTTACTAAAAAAAATACCCTCATCATCCTTTTTATTCTTCAAAAGATAGGACGAGAAACTAGTTTTTATTTTTATATCAAAGTAAATTTATTTTAAAACATTATCTATCATGGGTGGCCATGTGTTTTGAGTTGGGCAGCTAATATGGGGGAGCCGGTTCACTTGTGCGAGATTTCGAACGTTCTTATCAACATTTCTTACTGTAGAAAGGGTACTTCCTACCAAGGCAAATTACCTATCAAATTAAAGCTTTTGTTGGGTACTTTAAAATGGTACCCTAAGTTTTCTGGTAGCATGTTGCATTCTTGAAAGATATGTTAAAGAGAAGAATGAAAATATATGCATTATTAATCAAAATATTAGTGAAATATCAATTTGCAGTTCGACAATTGTTATTGATTTGTAAACAGTGCCTCGGCTCCCCGAAGCTTTTTCACAAAATTGTCCATAATTCAAGAATGCAACATGCTATCACAGAACTTAGGGTACCATTTTAAAGAACTCAACAAAAGCTTTAATTTGATAGGTAATTTGCCTTGGTAGCTAGTAGGCCTACCCTTCAGTTAGAAAGTTTGATAATAACATTCAAAATCTCGCACTACATGTAAGTGAACCGGCTTCTGCATGTCACGAAGATCCTCGCACATCAGAAAAACTATAACAGGTATCATAGTAAAAGTATACCTTTTTTTGAAAGCTCTTGAGCTGAGCAACTCAAATATGATGTCAATTTTGACATAGAGTGTAATGTTACAAATACATGATTGCCTAAAGTCAGACAATTTTTCCCAAAAATATTTGGTGTTTGACTTTCAATATCCCTCTTGCCCCTCACCCTACCTAAAAAACAACCTCATTTTATGAATCCTTGTGAAATTTCCCTTCAGAAAATGTATACTTTTTCTGTGGTAGAGAGAACATGGGAGAAAATATTTAATTTCAGAGTGAAATTGATGCGTTTCGAATTGTAAAATTTGTGACAAATTTTAGCACCGAAAAATCTACCAACTCAAAACACACGGCCGGGTATTGATTATCAGATAATCAGGCAATTCTCTTCAGAGAATATCATAAGGGACGCACCATTTGATTTTTAGGGGGGGGGGTAGGAAGTCGGGTTCGGGGGAGATTTTTTTTTTTTGGCCGCCGCAAGGGGTGAATTTTTTTTTTGCGCCGCCAGAGGCTGCGAATTTTTTTTTTTTAATGTATCCATTCATATTGAGTTGGGTGGGGGTAGAATTTTTTTTTTTTTTTTTTACTCATCAGGGGGTGAATTTTTTTTTGTTGGCCTGCATAGAGGGGGCATTTTTTTTCTTCCGAAAACTTCCTACCCCCCCCTGAAAATCTAATGGTGCGTCCCTAACTAAGCTAGAAATACAAGTTTACCTTCTATACATTTCAGTGTAGACTGGATGATCCATTGGAGTCAACAGTTGGTGTTTTGTAATTCTACATCTTCCCTTTCAGATACTCCATCTCTCAAGTTAGTTGCACAATGTCATTATCCTGCTGCAATGGTAATCAATGATACAATATGAACTTAACGCCAACATTTGACAAGATGAGCATTAAAATAGAAATCTGAAATTATTTCCTCACAATTTTCAACAGATTTTTTAAACAAATAGATGGGTAGGGCTTGGGCCCGTTGAAATGCACCCCCCCCCCCCCCCCCCCCCCCCCCCCACCACAGCCACCATTGTATGATTATATTCATTGATATGATAGGCCATCTGCAATTTATTCATAGTTTCCTGTTGGAGATTTTAAAATTGAAATCAGGTGAGAATTCATTCATTATTTTGAGTCAATTCATTAGGCCTAACAAAAAAATAGGTGTGTCTCAAAGCTTTCGCGCTCATTGGTTCTGTAATGCAGGAAATTGTAAAATCATTTTTGTTCCTAAGTTTTTTATTAAACTCAAACAAAAAAAAAGAAAAAAGGAAGACAAAAAAATGTGCACGTCATCCGATTTTAAAGCCATCGCAAACTTTGAGACAAACCTTTTTTTTTGCCTTATTGACTTTCAAATGAATATAACTTCCAATATTTGAGCGGTTTGAATACCAGATGATACACGTACATAAATAAAGAGCTAATTGCTTCCTGTATACATCGCATAGGCTCCCGAAAAATGTGATTTCACTATTTGCAACCAAAACCAAGAAAATCTCACGAAAATAAATCCAAATCTGAGACCGTAACCGCGTAACCAAGATCTGTCACTTGTGTCGTGCGCTATATAAAATTAAAAAAGATCATGACCGAAAAATCACCACTAAATGTCACTCTTTGATATCTAATTTAAAAGTAAATAAGCTTTAACTTATACTATTAGTCTAATTTTCTTCTCTCTGTCACAAAATATTAATTTTGAAAGTTATCCCTGGTTTCATAATCATAGGTTTTTTGTGTGGCCCGCGAGATGTCGCAAGAAAAATTAATATTTAAAATCATCACAAAAAATGATTGTGCCACAAGATTATTTGCTGCACAGCCTTTTTTGTGGCCTCTGGTAAATGTTACGGATAAATGGAAATTGGTGTTTCGGTAATTATGGTCTTGAGAATATCGCAATTATGTCTTAGAAACTAGAACTATTTGTACGTACATACATGTAACTTTGTTATTTATGCGTAGGTCATCCATGTTTTTGGTGTCTTTATTCTTGTATTTTTGCATTCCCTTTGGCCTTTTTAGATGCTCCGTCTCGTCTCCCAAGTCAGACTCAGTTGCATCCTGCTGTAAAGATGATATAAAACAAAAATTAAGTTTATGAACCTACTTAACCCCAAACACACACAAAAACCAAAACGTTGTTTATCACACGTAGCCTACTGCAGGGGGATACCGTCTGACTTAAAATGCTGATCTGGCCTTTATTTTGGTGTACAAAGAGGGATAATTTTTCTTAAAATACATTTGTATAAAAATATTAATAATGATTACTAACTAAATCCCAGTTATCATAATTGAGGGCGCAGCCTCCAATCCAACACATTTAGTGCCCCTTTAAATCCTATCATCCATCAGCTATCCAGTGGTATAAATATCAAAGCAAAATTTGTCGATCGCAGCGTCATGATCCAAGCGCTTGCGATCATAACAAAGGGTTGAGCGTGTCCTTGCATGGCATTCCAAAACAGTCGCAATGCGCCGTGAATCCGTGATTATAATATAGGGCCGCAATTGGTCAATTCCTATTTGTTTACAAGTACGTCACATCTTTCGGTTTTACTGGTGCCCTTGCCGGCCCATCTCGAATGATGTTGTTACGCATGACATGCACCAGTCCCATGACGCTGGAGAATCATGTATCGAAATGAGGGCCTGCTTGGAAAGCAGTGCAACATGCAAGTCACTGAAGCATAATTACCCTCAGTAAAAAAAGCATTAAATAATTTTTTTAAATATATGCTGTGATCCACAAATCTTTGTTTTGATTATAATAGTACTAGACTAAAGTGGTCTTATCAGACGTCCCATACGAAATAAACCGTGGACATAAAATACTTAATACTACGCATTTTAATTGGTTTGTTGATCATGCGATGCACTACACATCAGCTTCAGTATATGAGTTACGGGACGTCTATATTCTATTTGGCCATCACGGGACATAGTCTCGATAAATACCAAATCTATGATTTGGGTATCGGCTCAATGCTAATATGTTGAAAGGAACCGTTCTAGACAGAAAATTTAGGAACCTGAAAATCCTCCGTTTTTTATGTCCCACTCACCTGTTTGGAGAATCAAAGTTGTCCTTGAATGTTCACTATAATAGTCATTGCATTGCTATGAAATTAAGAGCTAGCAAAAGTGTTCTGAAAAGTCGCATTGGCATTTTTTATATAGGCACTAGCAAGAAAAACAGGGTATAAAACACAAAATCACATTTTTGTCGGCCATTTTGAAAGAAACAACAACACGAGGTCAATTACTCAATTAGGTTTTTATTTTTCTGTGCAAGGCTACCGGATTGAATTTCATCCAAATAATAGATACATATTGGTCAAGAGCCAGGTGAACACTAAAATGTTAAGTTAAATATGTCCGTTATGTCCGCAAAACAGAATTTAGACATTAATTATTTATGTAAATTAGTCACTTTTAGAGGGTCACGGTTCAAGTCACAGTTCCGGTTCCACTTTACAGAGTTGCTTGAACATGTACCCATATCATGGATATGGGTACTGCATGGACTACACGGGACAGTGACTTAACTGCGTATTTTACTAATCGCAGCACATAATGCGCGTGTCTGATCGAAGCGCTGGCGTATACACACAGAGGTTGAAAGACGGAAGACACATACGCGTGCGTAAAAGCTGCGCCTGTTAATTTACGACTACGTCACTGTCCAGAAAGAAGAAGCCAAATACTAACTAGAAGTCTAAATAGCAAGACATTCACATTGCCGTACCGGTGACCGGTCAAGTAGTACCGGTCGGCAATATCCTCAAATAGGTCTGACATACAGAATAAAGCACAAGGGAGCAATTGATTTGCCTTTGAATTACATTGTAAATATGATAGCTGCCGTGTGCTTTATTCCGTATGTACATGATGTAAGACCTATTTGAGCTGAGGATATTGCCGTACCGGTCTCAGTCTAACATGCTAAGTAGGCAATGTCTTGCTACTAGACGTCCCGTAACTCAAGTGCGCATGCTCAAACCAATTAAAATACGTTGTAGCTATACACGGTTTATTCCGTACGGGACGTGAGGCAAGATATAGCCGCTAAGTATTGATCACATCCACAGCACAGTACATTTAAATTGTTTAGGGTTTTTTTCTGAATCTTGTCTGTGTGCAGTGTGGATCCTATTTTCTCTAGTGCAGGCCTGCTGGCTGAGTGACTGAAGTGAAAGATGCTTTTCAAGCTTATTTTAATAATAATGCACCACCACAAGCACAACGGCTGACAATTCTTGTGAAATAAAGCATACATTTCCTTACCATTAACATCTAATTAGGCCTTCCAGTTCCATGATCCACTGGACAAGTCTGGTTTATATGTGTGGCTTGTTGTTTTGTCGTGAAATCATACGGAAGTTTAACGGTTTTGTATGGTATCTGCTACCACATTTCAAAGCAAAGTGTTAAATTGTAATCGGAAATCTTCGGAAGGTCACGTGGTACGTGAATTCGAATTTAAACTCGCATAGTTTGTTGCCAAACTTACAATTTAACGTTGAAAGTAAACTAGTTGGCTACGTTATATTCCCATTCATATTATTTTTGGAGTTTTAAGACCACAGTTTCAAAGGAAAAGATGTAAAAACGATAAAATTAAAAGTATTTCAAATTGAGATCGGAAATCTTCGGTAGGTTAGATCCTCCTATCTTCCCAATTTTCCATACGGCCACTGCTGTATTTGGTCCGCTATTTTTAAAGATGGCGGCCAATAGAGGGCGCGGGGACTTAGTGTAAGTCTTTCTAATTTCTACTCGCATTATTTTGTTGCCAATTTATAATATTAACTATGATTATTCCTTGATTATAACATTGAAATAAAACTACTTGGTTACGTTATATTCCCATTCATATTATTTTGGGAGTTTTAAGACCACGGTTTTAAATGAAAAGATGTAAAAACTATAAATAAATTAAAAGTATTGAACAACTTCTACTAGAAACAACGTCATGAGTCGACTCGTCGATGGTTATTTTGAACATCTATCGCTGCAGTTTAGATGGATTTGTGAACCTTTTTGATGATAGTTACGACGGATAAAGTGTACAAAAAAGGAAATAGACGACCTCCTGAAACGATATGTTTTGATGGTAGAAGATCAAGATGAGATGTTATGGCGAAAAAAGTATAAAGCAGTTCCACCATGTCCACACAGGCAGCGCATCGACGCGGAATTCGACAGCTCTGCATATTCTATCGTGTGTTCATGCCTGAAGTAATATCCAAGCCTGTGTTATTTTCACAATGATTGATACGGCTTTGTTATTAATTCATGTTGATCACGCACTTACATCAAGTAAAGAGTCAGGGCTCAACTTTATATTTTCATCATTTTATGGAATCATATTAAATCCTGATGCTGATCATCATTCAATCAAAGACAAAGTAAGAAATTAAAATAATAAGTTAAGCCTAATTATGAGGCTAATTCAATCAATACTAGGGTAGGGATGTTCATATCATTGACTATAGAGGGCGACATTTTTTTAAAAAAAAGTTGACCAAAATATGTAGAAAACTCCATGTTTACCTCTTTTAAATCCAGCGGAAAAGTACGAAACAAGCTGGGTGTATTCACTGATGTCTAAATAACCCCACACAAGCAACTGGACGTCATGAAAGTAAACCCCTTTTTACCTAAAATGATTTAAAATGTGCATGACTTGCCCTGTTTTCAGCAATATGAGGCAAACTACTTTTGGTTATAACTTGTTTATTATTCAGCCTGCAGACAAGGTTGAACCATCATTTTTTATTGTAAAGTACTTTGTTTCCATGTATTCCATTTTCAAAGAGATAATTTTATTTTCAAAATGTTATGACCATGCCTAACTAGGGCTAGGCCTATTTAAAAAAATAAGAAAAAATACAATGATATAATTATTATTATTTTATTATTATAATTATTACAATCATATTTTGCGAACTTGTTTTATTTTAGTCTGCACAAAATTATAAATGCAATCTTATTTTACGAGGTTGTTTTTAGTTAGTCGGTACAAAACATTGTCCTAACCATATTTTGCGATGATGATTCTGAAATTTTTGACGAGCATAGGCCTCCCTAATGATAATAAGGTCGTTTTGAAAACAATCTAAAACATGATCATCATCGTGAAATATGATTGTAAAATACGAACATGGTCGTTTTAAAATCGATCCAAAAATACGATCGTATTGAAACACCAGATCATAAACGATCATGTTTTAATATCATCGTAACAACAACAATTAGATCGTTACGACCATAATTTAAAATGGTATTTGTTACGATCATAATATGATCGCGTCTACATGTATTTTATAAGGGATATGTGCTTGCAGCTGGTCTTGCACACTTTTGTTGCAGCTCGTGCTTACAAGCTTGCTTGCGAAAGGTTGCTGGAATCTGCAACCTGCAAATGCTTGCAGTGTGTGCTTGCAAAATGTTGCAGCAACCCACAACCTGATAAGTGATTGCAACTAGTGCTTGCGAAAGGTTGCTGCAACAAGCAACCTACAAATGCTTGCAGTGTGTGCTTGCAAACTTGCTTGCGAAAAGTTGCTGCAACCAGCAACCTACAAATGCTTGCAGCGTGTGCTTGCAAACTTGCTTGCGAAAGGTTGCTGCAACCAGCAATCTACAAATGCTTGCAGCATGTGCTTGCAAACTTGCTTGCGAAAGGTTGCTGCAACCAGCAACCTACAAATGCTTGCAGCGTGTGCTTGCAAACTTGCTTGCGAAAGGTTGCTGCAACCAGTAAACCACAAATGCTTGCAGCGTGTGCTTGCAAACTTGCTTGCGAAAGGTTGCTGCAACCCATAATCTGATCAGTGCTTGCGGCGTGTGCTTGCAAATTTGCTTGCAAAAGGTTGCAACTTGCGAATGCTTGCAGCGTGTGCTTGCAAACTCGCTTGCAAAAGGTTGCTGCAACCTTCTGCAAGGATGCTGCAAGCTTGTACAACCATTCTGCAAGCTTGTACAACCATTCTGCAAGCTTGCGCAACCATTTTCAAGTGATTACATTTTCATAAGGGATTAGTTACATTTATTCTCATAAACATAAAAACCCCTTGGGAGTTATAGTTAATGCACTTCAGGTTCTACCAGGTATCAGCAATCTATGCAATAATTGCAGAAATAAATAAATAACTGTTTCAAACTGTTTTGAACACTCAGTGATGTAGCTACGCCGGTCGGGTGTATTTTCGGCACTCTTGCCGACCGGCACCCTTAAAAAAAAGGGTAATTTTTTTCCCTTTTTTTTTTTGTGTGGATAAAATCATTAAACTGCCTCATAAAACAAGAAATTAGGTGGCAGGAACCCTCAAAGTGCATTAAAAAACCTTAAGAAGGCGGCTGAAGGCCTCTGGACCCCATGCCATGATCCACTGTACTTGTTCGCTACACTTACTCCATTCGCCGTCAGTAAAATTAGCTGGCACTCAACATTTTCTAGCTACATCCCTGTGAACACTGCAATCAAATAGTTAAAATAAGTTGGCACACTTCAATTAACACTTTCCATGCAGCTATTAGTTTTACCATACAAAAGAGATTTTTTCAGAAACCTTTCCTAACTTTCAAAGTCTATCTCAAAATTTACTGAACCAATACTACGCATGTTTGTACTTATTTCAATACATTTCTCATGGTTACTCTAAATATTGTGATGCGCAACTCAATAATTTTGACATTTTTGAAACATTTTGTGAAATTTAGTCTGCAAAAATGTTAAGTGTCCCCATGATTCTCATTTGATATCACTATGCATGTATTTCTGTAGGCCTACAGACAGCTGCATCCCGGTAAAGTTTGGCCCCAATTTGTGATCATGGAGCAGGATAAAGAAGACAAATTGCTCACGGACCCATATGTGTTGACACTCACAGAAATCAACAACAGAGAGAACTATCTGGTCACTGGTATGTACAGGGATGCTCATGTGAGCACTTTACACAGAGTCATTTGTCTAGGGGTGGGGTTACTCACTTTTTACTATTGTAGAGGAAAGTGCAGTACATAGCTCTCAAGTCCTTGTTGGAAATATTTGCTTCAGATATGAACACATATTTTCTTTTCTCATACACCAGATATGTATCACAACCAAAATAAAGATTAAATCCCACCATTTTGGGTATGAAGAGGATTTGCTAAAGTACTCATAAAAAGGTGATGTTTTACAAAAACAGCGTGTTAGTATAAGTTCGTCACAAAACTTGACAATCTACCATGTGGCATCATCTGCATACATAGCTACCAACACCCCCTGATACTGCAGGACACTCACTGGAAATAAGCCAATCTGAGCACACACATTTGACAACCTCCCTAATTGGGGAAACATTTTTAAAATACAACATGTCATTTTTAAATCTCCTTGATTGGTGAAGAGAATCTCCCTGATTGCAGGGATGCAGTAAATGTTGGCATTTCTGTGCATACCATCTTGTTGGCACCAAGCCATCAAAACCATGGTATCCCATTTACTATAAAACAATTACAGTGGAACCTCATTAACCTCTGTTAACTCAAAATTCCTATTAACACAAAGTGTTATTCAAGTCCCAAGCTTATATTTTACCACATACTATGACTTGATAACACAAATTCCTGTTAACACAAACTAAAATGCAAGGCCCAGGCAACTTTGTGTTAACAAGGTTCCACTGTAGCAACTATTATTGTCAGTAAACTAGTGTGATGAAAATACTTTTGTATCTAAATGTAAATTCAACATAAAAGTAAATTCAGATATTCGTCAAGCTAACATGCAAGAATATATTTACATTTGTAAACTTTGCACAGACAATCCTTCGGAAAGTTTGAAAGCCATGAAGAAAGCCAACTTACATCTAGCCAATGGACAGCCATTACACAGCACCAAAGGACTCAAAGTCACACTACTTGTAAGTACTTAGGCTTTTCTCTGTATAATTAGGGCTCCTCGTAGGGCCACTAAAACCAGCCTTATCCAGGGAAATACTAAGATAGAATATAGAATCACTGAGCCAGCCAGCCTCCTAGCTGAGTCACATGGCGGTTCTCGGGTTAATAGCGGTTCTCGGATTGGGAGCAGTTTTCTAGACTTAGTTAGATAGAATAGTCCTAAGGGGACTATGATAATGTCGTCATGGATACTCTTATGACAGTCAAGGTATTCTAACTAACACCCGACCAATACATTTAATAATTGACATTTATATAATTTTGGTTGTTAAAGCGCAAACAAATCTCTATAATCATTTACTTGTCTAATTTTGTCCAAAACTAGGGTTACCTAGGGTTACCAGGGTTACCATTAACCCTTCAATATTCCACCCACTCTCTAGGGCTCACTGAGGATGGGTTTTTTTAGTCCATTTTCTTTTTGTGGGTGGCACATCGCTAAATTTGAGCATGTTAGGCCCTCCCCTACTATTTACGAACATCTTTCTCAATACTTCTAATGCTCTAATTAAAGGAACATTAAGTGGTGTTGAAAATTTTAAATGTTTAAAAATTTACTTCAGAATTCAAGAAGAACATTAAAAATGGCCATTACTGTTGTTTCTACTAGCAAAAACACAGCAAAACTTGATTAAAACAATATCATCGCTGCAGGGGGATACTGTCGGACGTAAAATGCTCGTCCCGCGGGACGAGCATTTTTTGAATCGACGTTTTCTTGTACATAGAGGGCTGATTTTTCTTAATACTTATAGGTGTAAGTTCATACATGTAATACAATTATAAAAATATACTAATCCCAGTTTTTATCATAATTGAGGGCGCATCCTCCAACACATCTCTTAGTGCCCCTTTAAGAAGCATATTATATTTTTGTTTCTTCCATAGGGTTCTGAATTGTACCATTTCCGAGCAACGGTTGTTGAAGGTTTTTCATATTGCCAACTACAAGATGAATTCCAGGTAAATTATGATTTACAGAACCATTTAATGATTTTTGTGTGTGTGTGTCATACAATGATTAATAGCACATACACAGCCAATCCAGAATTCCACAAATTTCACTTATTGTACAGCTTCAGAATGCTGTAAATTTGACATCGTAAATAACCTGATTAATTACAGCACTGTAATTATTACCCAACTTGGTGTGTGTGTGTTTAATAGTAGATGATTGTCTATTAAAGTCTGGGTGTGAGTGAGAGGTGTCCTACTGTGAAAGTGGTGTGTATCTGGTGTGTAGGGTAGAGCTCTGCCATATAAATCATCACTAAAATGGTCACTGTCGATGAGTGCTATTAATTCCTTATAGCACTCGGCAGCTACGCTGCCTCGTGCTATAAGTCATACTAACAAATAGATCATCATTAACACTTTCCACACGGCTATTAGTTTTACCATATACAAAACATATTTTTCAGAAACCTTTCACAAGTTTCAAATGCTATCTCAAGGATTACTGAACCAATACTAGGCATGTTTGTACTTATTGCAATGGATTTCTCATGGTGATTCCAAATATGGTAATGAAATTCAGTAATTTTGACATTTTGAAACATTTTGTAAACTTGTGGAATGTCATTTGCAGTCGCATGCCGCCTGGAAAGTGTTCCAAACTATTGTTATATAGCAGAAAGCAATAGCAAACCAATCGAGATTTATTATTTTGACCACTTAAGGGATTCGTACCCTTGCCTTCCGGTCACCACACCAAATAACTCCACTGGTTAAAGGTCTGTGACCTATTTTTTGAACATGTTTTTTTCTATTCTGCATTAATGTTTTTTCATTAAAACATTCCTTACTTACATTCTTCCAGCGCTTTCAATTATAGATTTTATGGCAGTACACAAATGTTGGTGTGGAGTATACCACCATTTGGGGGTAATTCGCCACATTTTCCTTCATGTATCTACCTCTTGAGGAAATACCTCTCTGTCAGGTCTACAATTTTGCAGTGGTAATGGAAAATGAAAGCGCTATTTTCTGGAATAAAAGTCTCAATTTTAATGGGAATTGGTAAAAGTATCAGGTCACAGGCTTTTATGTAATCCCTCCCGTTGTTGTATTTCTGGGCCAAATTGTTACCTGATTGTTTTTGTTACCGTGTACAGGTCTATGTGGACACACCCCCTCTGGCTTACCCAACCCAGATGATCATCATTGCCTCAGTGAGCGTTGGGATAGGGGGCACTCTATTCTTCATCTACCTCTACTATCTACAGAATCATTACATGCCACCAGTGCGTAAATTTGGGTCTCAGTGTATGGATGATATTCATTGACATACGTGATGAGTAAGTCCAGATCTATGTTAAGAAACCCTTCTGTCTAATCCAACCAAGATGATAATTGTACCCTTGGTGAACATTTGGATAGGGGGCGCTCTAGTCGTCATCTACCTCTACTGTCTACAGAAGCACTACATGCCACCAGTGCGTAAATTTGGATCTCAGTGTATTGATGATATTCATTGACATACGCGATGAGTATGTACAGATCTATGTGGACACACCCCCTCTGGCTTATCCAACCGAAATGATCATCATAGCCTCGTTGAGCGTTGGGATAGGGGGTGCTCTATTCGTCATCTACCTCTACTATCTACAGAATCATTACATGCCACCAGTGCGTAAATTTGGATCTCAGTGTATGGATGATATTCATTGACATACGCGATGAGTAACGTACAGACTATCTATGTCTTATTCAGACTATCTATGTCTTATTCAGACTATCTATGTCTTATTCAACCGAGATGATCATCAGAGCCTTGGTGAGCGTTGGGATAGGGGCGCTCTATTCTTCATCTACCTCTACTATCTACAGAAGCACTACATGCAACCAGTGCATAACTTTGAATCTCAGTGTATTGATAATATTCATTGACATACCTGATGAGTACGAACAGATCTATGTTGACAAACCCTTCTGTCTTATCCAACCAAGATCATCATCATAGCCTTGGGATAGGGGTGCTCTATTCGTCATATATACTCCCTGTCACAATGCCTTGGACATATAATTCAATCAAATCATGCGTACGTGCAAGTTGCGTACGAATGTGAGGAAGGCCAAAAAAATAATAAGTTGTGTTGCCCTCAAGTGCCAAAAATTTAAAATCAGGTCGGTCGGTCGGATTTTTTCCCCCTCAAAATTTCTTCTTCAATTTTTTTTTGTTTCAATCTCTTTTTTTGGGCTGAAAAATATATGGTTTATGTCGAGACAAAATTAGTATAGGCCCATATGTCAATTTAACTAATGTTTCTAGTGTGACAATAGTCTTTAAAACATTTATTTAAGCTTACTTATTCATTTCAAGCAAGAAATAGTAACATTTAGACACTTTTAATAACATTTAAATCTTAAAAAAAACCAATTAAACATATATTCAGCCAATTCCTGCTTATAAAGCGACTGTATTTTTCAACTTTACAATTTTCTTCAAGTTCATGATATTTTATTCATTTCAAGCAAGAAATAGTAACATTTAGACACTTTTAATAACATTTAAATCTTAAAAAACCAATTAATAGGGCAATTAAACATATATTCAGCCAATTCCTGCTTATAAAGCGACTGTATTTTTCAACTTTACAATTTTCTTCAAGTTCATGATATTTTTGATCATTGAAGTACACAATTTATATAGGGTAACCCAGAAACAAGCACTCGATTTTGGACAGTTGGCGTAGTATCGTTCTCATTTATCATCGACAAATTAAGCAGTGTTGGCAAAACATGTACAATCAAAATCACCCAAAAACCTACAAAATGAACTGAAAATATATCTTTTTGCACTGTGGTAATACTAATAGATCTTAGTCCTAAAATCAGGATTAGATTTCAACTTTAATCATTTGGGGGCAATAAGTACCTTTCCTAATTACTTATGGTTACTTATAATTGGGCCACAGGCTTCTAAAATAGAGAGAAATGCAGATTTTTGTCAGCAAGGACTACAATCATTTAGTGGTGTGTGACAATTTGTGTGAAATGAATCACAACTTGCTCACTATTCATTCATACATGCTTGACTGGTTTCATTAGCAGTGTTCAATACAAGTCAATGACACCCCTATACAAAGAAGAAAAAAATCCCCATTGTGGTTCCTAAATGTATCATAACTTAAGTATCCACTCAATTTGTATGAATAAGGTGTCATTTTGTGGTAGGAAATGTGATTGTTATATGTATTTCGTAATTAGATTTTTATACTAATTATTGATTTTTAATTAACTAGCATTGTGTTTATTAGGTGTACATTGACATACCAGATGGATAAACAGACCTTTGATTATAATTTTTTCTTGATTATACTAAAACACCTTGAAAATGTTCAGCTTGTACATTACCTGATTTGACTAAGATTTACTTGAATTATTTTACATATTTTTTGCACTGTAAATGTATATTATGAATATTGAGTTTATATTGATTTTAAAGTTACTTGTAACGAAACAGATCAACATTGTGTGTTTTAATTAATTGTAGTAAGGCTATTGTGCATCATGTGTTTATATTGATTTGAAAGTAAAAATCATTAAACAGTGTGTTTATATTGATCTGAAACGAAGTACAACTTCTGTATATAGTTTTTAAATGGATTTGAATGTAAATTGATATGTACATTGCTTAAACATCGTAACTTTACAAGTATCCACTCATTTTTTATGAATGAGGTTTCAAATAACAGGGAAGCTGATTATTGCAACTTTTCAGTGTCAGGAATTTTTTGTATTAGATGTAGTGTGTTTACACATTGAAAACATTCATACATAGCATGTTTGTATTCATTTGAAATGAAAGACATTTGTACATATGTTAGTATTGATTGGAAATTAAATTTCATTATGCAAAGTGTGTTCATATTAAATTACAATTTTATATATTATGTGTTTGAATAGATTTAAAACTGAATACAATTGTACAAAGTGTGTTTGTTAATAAATTGCAATTATAGTTATCAGAGATTTGATTCAGTATAGTCAAAATTTCCTGAAACGCTTTGAAATTTCCTGAAAGAATGTGCTTTCCTATTCTTTTGTGCAGGGCAGAATTTTTTTAATTTCCTGAAATCAGGAAATTTCCTGAAAAATCACATCTCTGAGCTATTATTTTCAAGTAAAGTGATATTGTGTCTATATTCATTTAAAATTTAATTCAATTGTGCAATTAGGGAGTAAATATGTTTGTAAAATGTACTTCATAGTGCATGAATTTAAACTTAAAGGATAAGTCAGAAAGAATGGGTGGCACTTTTTGTCGCAAAGGTGTTACAACAGTTTTAGGCATGCATTCAAGACCAACGGTAGTGATAAAAAGACCCTTAATTTAGCTTTCATTCAAAAAAGAATTTTTAAAATTGAACATTGGGTTATCATATTATACTAATTTTTAGTAAAGCCCCTAATTTTATCGTCGTTCCATGGGATGGTCGAGTTATCAAGCCATTGTTCAATGTATTCTAATCAGGCTGGCTTTCTTCATCAGCTGAAATGCCTCTTTTCAGTTTTTCCTTCCTTGCATTCAAGCTTTTTCTTACTCATAATTCTACAGTTCTATTTATTTCCAGCCTTTTTCACATTTTGTATCCAACATTCATGTGCCGCATGTTCATGTTTTTCACCATTTGTTATTGTCATCCTGTGGATTTGCTTTAAAGTACTGGCTAAAATTGATGTAACATTACGACGCGATGGTTGAATTCAAACCTTTTTTTTAATGAAAGATAAATATGTGGTCTTATTAGCACTATCATTGGTTTTAAAAATGCATGCATGAAATCTTTGTGGCGCTTTTGCTGAAAAAGGGCCCATTTTTTCATTTCTGACTCGCCCTGTATGACAAGAAAGTCTATGTGATTTGTGTTTTATTTAATGTGCAATATTCCTTCTTTCTTTCCTTTTGTTTTGAAAAGAAACAAAAATATGTTTACATAAGCACCAAGAAGACGTTGATAATTGTGTGTGACTTTATATTTCAGGTTAGGTATGTATATAACCTTTGATAGCCATTGCAGAAATGGGAGCTTTAATTTTTGCGTGAGCATTATAGTCTTGGTGGCGCTGTCTGTCGTCTGCTTATGTGTAGACTTGTATCAAGTCTGTCAGACACAAACCATAACGGTATGGTGTATATTTCAAAGGGAAGTGACAAACTGAGCTAAAATGATTTAATTATATTCAGGGTGGTAACAAAACCTGCAGCACGTAAGGTTTTAATGATAATTTTTTAAACTGCACAATTCTACTAAGCAGATGACAAACAGCGCCATCAAGATTATGCTCACTCAAAACTTAAAAGGCTCAATAGCCTAGATACTGCGCATAAGTAAAGAACATGTTGCGTTATTGGACTTTCCTATCCCAAATGTAATAGAATCCCTGGTTGTATTTCATGCTTGGTGCTACACATTTTTGTTCTTCATTTTGATGTTAGTTATTAGAATAAAGCTGATTGTGGATTTAACATTTGAATTGCCTGATATTTGCTTGTGTGATTATTTAGTTTGTACAAAAGTTGTCTTATAGTAGAATCAAAAACTTTGGTCGACCTGTTCCAAATGTGGACCAATCAATTTGATTACCAAAACACATATTTTAACCAAAAATCATTAATTTCATAGATAAAGCAAGGAGAAGTTTGGTGTTGATGTCTCAAAAACACATGGTGGTTGGTACTTCCTTTCGTGCTACATACTTAGTAGCAAATAATGTCATCATGTAGATATGTGTACTGTTGCGGCAAAAGGGTGCGGTAATATGTATTTTGAGATATTAGGAATTAGGTATTGAAAAATAAAAGACGATTTGACAGTAATTGTTCTTCCTAAAATTAGAAAGCAGTACCCATTCTCAACCATAAAGGTGGCATTTTGATTTTGAAACATTTTAAAAGATCCTTTTGTTGGTATTAATATCTCAACCTTTTTTTTGAGAGAGACAACTGCACCATTTTGCTGTGACTATACAGATATGCTATCTACAGGGTGTCCCAAAAGTCTATGCACGTTTTTGAAGAGTCATATCTCATAAAATATAAATCATATGGTATAAATTTAACCATATTTTGATAGACGAGATTTGGGAAATTATTTTGATACTAAACGCAACCCTATTGGTGAACCCACAACATTATAAAACTGGTTGAAAGTTTTTGGCCGTGTGAGATCCACCCATACCAAGTATCACACATTGTTGCTAAAACAGTTGCGCATAAAGTAACGGTATGAAAGCAACGTTGCGCATTAGTCACATTTCACTGCATAACTTGCAACATTAATGTTATTACCAAACTCGGTCACTCAAAACATAAAAAGGCGTAGTAGACAACATTGCACAGCAAAAGTCTTCATTCAAGATGGTTTACAGCATAGAGCGAATACAAATTGTATGGTTCTACGCTGAAACAAATTCAGTTCAACTTACTCAACAAAAGTTCAGAAAACATTTTAAAGTGAAACGCGCACCAGGAAGAATATCCATTCTTAAGTTGGTGGATACATTTTTGAACACAGGAACTGTGCATGGTTTGTATCGATGTGGTAGAAAAAAGACTGGTAGATCAACAAGTCACATTGATGTCATAAGACATGCAGTAGCCAAAAGTCCAAAGAGATATTCGCTGTGTGATGTGTGTGTTCACTTTTCTGTTACGTTTTTACGTTTTTCAATTTTTTAGGTCTGTGTTTTTGCATTAGCACACGTCTCTGTATAAATGGAAAACATTTTAAACTAGATTTCACTATAGAAACGAAAACTATGTGTGATATAGTTTGTTATTATGATGGGATCACTGTAATGTAAAATTTTAAATATTACAATTGACGGATCACTTTCCGTGTAACCAACTCTACCCGTCTTTTTGTTAATCTCAATAGGTATGGATTTATGAACTTTATTTTCCTCCGAAGTATAAAATAACATTTTTGCAGTAATACATATTTTACTTCTAGGGTGGCATTACAAACAGATGTTACTCCAATGTTTGGTATCAAAATTATTTCCCACATCTCCTCTTTCTAAAAATGTATTCATATTTTCAATACGACTTATATTTTGTGAAATACAAAGCTTCAAAGTCGTGCATAGACTTTTTGGGACACCCTGTACTTTAAGATGGCAATACAAAATTACATGTATCCTTTGCTGTTCAGCAGTAACTGAAGATTTGACCATCCATCTCAAAGGGGCTGTGAAGTTGGTGGATCAAGTTTTGAGATATACTCCATTTAACCTTTCAACAAACAATATATATACAGTTTGATCAGTTCCAAATTGACGAAGCTACCTTACAGCAGCGAATGAATGCAGAAGCATGCGGGCTTGTATGAAGGCAACTAGCGCACTGCATCATATGGGTGAAGTGTACATGCAAACAATACCGTGTGCATGTGGCCATAATCGCAGGCGTACGCTTGGATTACTTTTGAGCGAAGAGAAATAAAAATAAATATTTCTCACCAATTTGGAACTGATTAAACTATAGAAAACAAAGGCTTCTCAAACATTTTATTGATTTTTCTACTGCTATGGTATTTTTTACTTATTATATCATTTGAAAGTCCATTTTAAGGAGACAAGTCCTGTTGCAATATCTCAAAAAGTGGATAGGCCAACTTTACAATTTATTTGTACCGGATGGTCACATATTTGATAACCTTAACCCTAAAAGTGTAGCAGTGGGGATGGATTGAAGAACAGAGGGAGGGGGATAAATAGGGGACCAAAAATTATGTCCGCCGCCTCAGAGAATTGACCCAGGGTCACCGGGGTGACAGGTGAGTAATCAACCACCACACCAAGAGTGCTGGGCATCCCAGACTAAATTTTTGCAGACCATATTATATCCAGGGTTTAGTGCACCATGGGATACAAGTTGTGTGCCCAAGCCTAGAAGTGCTGCCGGCTGTGCGATTGTGTGTGGTGTAGTAGTAGAGGGTTAATATGCTATTTACTAAAGGAAGGAATGTAACATTACATTCAGCGGATACTTTTACACATTAGGCAAACTTGAGCCTATTATGATTTATTATAATTTCTCTGCTTAGGTCACCAGTACATTGAGATATGACATGAACTTATACAATGTTAAACATGAAATATATAAGTGAAGAAATGCATCAATAAATATTTGGCACACTTGACATTTACATCATTTTTATTTTTATACAGTATAATAGAGAAGCTCATCCCAACTAAAAGAGTGAAATAATCACATAACAAGCCGCACCGCTGAATGTCCCAACTAAAAAAAGCAAGGACATTCACCGGCTCGAACCCACGATCTCCTGTATACTAGAACAGGCGCCTAACCATTCGGCCACCGGTACTTGCTGAATACAGCACTTTGATTTAGGCAATCGGGGTTCATACACAAACACAATATTTTACAGTTCAGTCAGTTCAAGAAATCATATTTTACACACGGTCGCTTCATGCATGGTGTACCATGTTGTGTATGCGACTTTTATGCATGCCCAAGGCGTCCAATTTTAAATCAACTGAACTGTAGAAGGTTTAAATAAGGTAACTATAGTGCAATTTAGTTTTAAATGGTTTAGTCCTTGCATGTAAGGATGCTTAAGCCTTTGACTAATTATTCAATTATAGAATAAATATTAATTTCATGAAAACAAATATTGATAAATATTAATTTTTGGCTAAACTGACGTACATGTTAGCTCTAGAAAGTAATGATAAGGAAAATGGATAAGTTATAGTGCATTTTAACTTGATAATTGTTTGAGTGTTTGCATGCAGGAATCAGTTCTCTATGTGAGAAGAGTTAGAGAGCATAGGAATAAATGCAGGGACAATGGTGATTGTCAAGCTAGAATGCATTGCTTATAGTGAATTTACTATACTCTGTGTCAGTTCAAGTTAAAAGGTGAAATCAGGTCATGATATCGTGATAAACGCCATGCCTGCCACAAGGATTTTTTTTTTTTTTTGGGGGGGGGGGGCGATGTTTTCCAAAGTGGACCTATTTTTCCAAAATGTGGACCTTTCACCCCAAATGTGGACCTTCTTCACTACGCTCGCAAACAGCCTTATAGGGGAACATTTGAGATTTTGGGGACACCCACCCTGGTTACGGGCCTGATAGAGGCAGCATTTTGTGTGTCATTCTTTTTAATCGTGGGGCCTGATAGAGACAGCATTTTGTGTGTCATTCTTTTTTGATCGTGCTTGGTCACATTGGAGTTACGTGTGCAATATCACAATGCATTGACTGGAATACGCGCCGATGTCACCTTCCAACTTAACGTGACAGAAAGTTTATTAGGCCTAAAAAAAAGAGAGTTTGATTGGCCTAACATGACAAAAACAAATAGGGTAGGTTGGTCGTTTTTTTGGTTTTTTTCTTGGTTTTTTTTAAATCACCTACTTTTCATCTCGATGGGGGCACTTAAAATAGCCGAAAATGAAAGCAAACAGTCAGAAACTTTAATACTTTGTTCAATTTTTATATACTTTTTTATTTTTATTTTATTTTATTTTATTTTTTAAATATTTTGTTTATTTATTTATTTTTTGTCCCTCAAAATAATAAAAAATATTCAGTGTCGGCGAACCTTTTTATAGGCCTTACATTGCATACACGGATAGGTAAGGCATCTTTCCAAACCACAATACAATAGATCGATAATATTGATGACATCACTAATCGATCGATAACCAATATCAAAAGGGTAAGTCTGGGTAAGAGGCCAGGCAATTGGTCAAATCAGTTTCCATTATCGTTTACTTCCTGTATAATATTTCTTTGTATTTTCTTAATATCCAATATCTATGACGTAACTTCATAATTATAGATGTTAACGACTGCAGGCACTCCATCTTCCTGTAATCTGGAAAACCTAGTAAGTCAAATTTGGGTGAAAATTGAGTTAGACCCATATTTGGACTTAATAGGTTTTTCCCCTTTAGTTTATCAAGATTCCAGATGAAAAACTGCCGACAGGGAAGAGTTTCACACACTTTAACTTCATAAACTGAAGGGGAAAACCTAGTAGTAAGTCCTGGACAATATCATGTTTGGCTTACCCGTTCGTGATGTCATACGGAATCAATGCCATAACATTTCACAGCTTTTTACGTTGGCGTGTACCATTACGGGGCACGAAACAGGATATTGCCAAGTCCTGAAACCAAACAGTTTTCCTCTGTTTTCTCAAATTTGCGTTCAACAGACTTACTAGGTTTTTCCAGATTACAGGAGACTCTTCCTAAACTTCTATGGTAGGCATTGTTATAATCCTTGACGAGTAAAGGTAGCTTGTGCAGGACAAGTCTGGGCAAGATACCAGTAAATGACTTGTGATTGGTTACCTACTTCCTGAAAGTTATAACATCATGACTTGTTAGGTCGACCAATTGACCGGAAACTTGCCCAGACTTGTCCTGTTTTTTAGATTATCAATTATCGATTAATTAGTGACGTCATCGATATTATCGATCTATCGGATTTTGGTATGGCCTTACCTACTTACACTTGTAATACCAAAACAATCTACCACCATCTTAGGATTCCCAAATATCTACACTCAAGATTTTTGGTAGGTCCCTAATTTCTTCTCTTGATAAGTCCCTAATTTCTTGACTTGGCAAGTCCCTAATTTCTTGACTTGGCAAGTCCCTAATTTCTTTATTGGTATGCCCCTTATGTATCCATCCTCTCTGTTCACTTGGTAGCAATAATTGCATAGCAGCGTGGTGACTTGATGGGGTCAAAGAGACGTACAAGATGAGCATTCCGAACCACGTCCTGGTGACAGAAAAGATAATTTTAAAGAAACATTAGTTATTTTGTAGATATATTTGTGTGCTCTTAATAACCCTTATGCCACTACACCATACAGCATAAATCATACAGCCAGGAACTATCTCCACAATGTATGCTACGTCATTAATTGGATGACATCGTCTGGGGTGATATGTGGGTACAAAATCGCTGGCCGGCCAAGCGTTGGGAGCTTAGCTCAGTGTGTAGGGACCCGGTGCTGGGGGGGGGGGGGGGCGGATGGTCAGGGGATCGAATCGGGGGGGGGGGGGGGGGGATTCATGGCGGTTTGTTGGATAAAAAGGTCATACTTTGTCCCCCTCCCTCAGATCCACACGAAAACATAGGCACATGAGGTAGAGTTAAGACAAAACAATATTCATAATTTCAACCAATGTCAAAGAAAGACTCCCTATATCGCCACATGTGTAATCTGTGTCATCCTCAAGTTTGGAGATGACGTCAGAGAATTTTCTAGTGACTGCATCATGATACACTGAGCCAAAAAAAAACTTCTAAAAAAAAGAAACTTATAAAATTTAAACAGATCACCAAATAAAATTCTGTGCATGAAAATGTACCAAATTTGGATACAATATTACTGCAATGTATTGCATCAAATGGCAGTCAATAGCCAATTGTTTGCTTCAATGACACAAGAGAAATGTACACTGACCCTATGGTGATCTGTTAAAATTGTATAAATTTCTTTTTTGGCTCAGTGTATATAGTTTGATCAGTTCAAAATTGATGAAGCCGCTGTATAGCAGCAAATGAATACAGAAGGACGCTGGTGTGCATGAAGGCAACTAGCGCAATGTGCATCATATGTCAGATTGTCAAATATATGGGTGTTGTTTGATACCAAAATCTTAATTTTGATGTGAAAATGTTTAAGGGGAAATATCCATCCATATCATATCTATCAACTGAAACCTCAATATTGATGAAGTCGGGAGTGTCAGAAAGTGATAATGTCAAAGATACATCATATGTCATTCATTCACTCTTAGTAGTATCGAACCAATCAGAAAGCAAGAAATTAAATACGCGGGAGCATTGAAATGCACTCCATGTGTACGCCGTTTAATGCGCTTTGTTTTGTTGTTCAGGCATAACAGGTTCGCCGATTTTCACTGCGGGTGTTAGCAAACTTGTTAACATGTTTTTTATCCGTTATTACATAGATCTAAATTATGCTCAAATTGTGAAATTTGATTTCTATAATGTTGTGTATTAGGTCCATATATGTATATGTTTGTTCCTCGAAAAATTAGCAAAATCAATGCACTTGCGAAATGATGATATGCTCACAATAGCATTTCCCCTGCGGGGCGTGCCATGAATCACACATTAACATCAACATCAGCGCGCATGCAATTGATTGGTCTAATTCGCTCGAAACAACACATTTATTGACCTATAATCGATTATCAGTATTATTTAATTCAGTTCCGAGGACTAAAATATTTACCTGCTTTTTGAGAAAGCACAACTTGTCTAGTAGTATCAACGCCTCTATGCTTGGTGCAAGAGTTGCTCGCAGCAGGTTGAATGCTTCAAGCTTCTTCATCTCCGGTTCATATTTGGTGTAGTACTGCTGAATTTCATCATCTGACAACTGAAAGAAAATTCAAGTGAAAGAATTCATCAAATTTGGGAGTTTAAATTGTGAAACTTTGTGGGCATTTTATAATATTTGAATGATTACCTTATCATGGATCGAATTGTGTGGGTTGTTTATCCTAATGTTTATGTTGGATGTGTAAAGTGACTTGAATTATTTGATAAATTGATGTCTCTAAAGATCAAATCAGTAAAAAAGTCGACTACGTATGTGGAAAAATAACAGACAAGAACAAAAAATATTTGATATTGACCAAACCAACACATTCCAAGCAGAACAACATTACGCATATTTGAAGCGTTGCATGTTTTTAGGCTGAAACAACAGGTTAACAGTTAGCCAGGGCAACATCTAATTCCAATAACTTGAGTGGGGAAAGGGTAGTACCTTCACATTTAAGTTGTGAGGACAGTGGCGGCACCAACATCAACTTTTTTGTGGGGGGCAAGAAATTGTTTTTTGCGCGTGAACATTTTGGCTTTTAATGTAAAAATTGCCTGAAATTAGCTTCATTTGTTCTGAATTAGACGATTTAGACCTATTTTAAGTAATTTCGCTTCTGACATTAAAAATCAACATTTTCAATTGTTTGGGGGCAAAATGGGGTGGGGCAACTGGAGTGGGGGGGGGGGTAACGGTCATGACTTGGGGGGCGGGGTCCCCCTCTAGTAATGCCACTGGGTGAGGACTCTAACATGATTCTTGAATTGTTAGGTTTGAACACACTTGATTTTAGATTTATGTAGGTACTTCAAAGTTAAAGCAATCTACTACCTTATCTTCCATGTAGCCCATTTTCTTCATCGCTCTATGTGTATACTCCACAAACGTCCGGCATTTAGAGGCTAATTTACCAGTTCTCTGACTCCTGTGGGAAAAAATTGTTGATTAAAATAAAATGTGTTTATATTTCTATACATATTCGCTAAATTATAGGTACAAGCGGTGTTAAAATTCTAATCCCTGCCATTTTTCAAAATACATTGTACACACTAAACATTTCCTTATTTTGTTCAACCTTGGTAAATTTGGTATCCACCAAATTCTAATTGTGTACTGTAAAACAAGTTAATTTCGCGAATTTCGGGAGAGGCTCAAATTCGCGATATTATATTGCCGCGAATTGATGTATGTGAAGATGACAGTAGTAGTAGAAATTTTGAATTCGGGAAATTAAGTTACCGCGAAAGTAGTGATGATTAGCAATTCGCGAAAAAAAGTTGCCGCAAAATTAACTTGTTTTACAGTATTATCAATGGGGAAAGATACTATGTGTTTGTTTTATAATTTCATTTCATTTCATGAAGGTCAGTTGTGGCATGAATGTAATGCAGATGTGAGTCATGGGGTGGTACTTCACATGGTCTCTTGTATACAAAGGTAGATATATATCTTTTCCCAAATTTTTGACACCCTGTGATCGAATACAATTTGATTAACACCTAAATGAAATACTGTAAAACACTGAAATTTCACGGCATGAAATTGTAGTGAATTTCACCAAAAAAGCACCTTTTTGTGGCATTTAAATTTCACTTATTTGAATCATCTTGGTATGTTAATGTTAACCTATAACATCTTAACAACATTTTTATTTAGTGAATAGAGGTCCTAGCGGATTTAAAATGCTAGCAAAATTTTGTTGCTTTACAGTACAGGGTGGTTCAATAAAACCTTGACAGTTTTTTGAAGCCATTTTTTTGAAATTCTGTAGATTTAAAAAAAAATCTTTTTCAATATTCATCAACTATATGATCTTCAGATCTTGACCATCTATGCTGAAAATATCATTACAAATAACCTTACGGTTGCAAAATAACAGCTATTTGAACAAAGTCTGTCCCATTTCACTCTGTCCAAGGGTACTGATTTCGCGACGTTACAACCAGTGTGGTTCAATAAAACGTTGGCAGTTTTTCAAAGCCATATTTTTAAAAAATTTGGGATTTGAGTGGTTTTTTTTTTACATATTCCTCAAAAATATCATCTTGGCCGTCTATGCTGAAAATGTCAATGTTAATAATGCTTTGGCGGCAAAATGATAGCTATTTGAAGAGAATCTCTCCAAATCTCTTTGCCCACGAGTAAGTCTACGAGAAATGCCCAGCAAGATAACATTAAATGGCATCGTCACTGTTAAGGCATAGAGCATAGACAATTACACTTCCAATCTATGAAAATCAATCATTCTAATTAGGGTCACTCGTGGTATTATTATTACGTATTGATTTCACACCTGAATAGATAATTAAAATGTTAACAATTACACTGGTTTCACCTGGCGGGATCTTCAAATCTTAGATTACTTGCAAGGAATTCATCATTCAGTATTCAATGTAACGTCGCGAAATCAGTACCCGTGGACAGGGTGAAATGGGACAGACTTTGTTCATATAGCTGTTATTTTGCAACCGTAAGGTTATTTGTAACAATATTTTCAGCATAGATGGTCAAGATCATGTAGTTGATGAATATTGAGAATTCTTTTTTTTAAATCTACAGAATTTTAAAAAAAATGGCTTCAAAAAACTGTCAAGGTTTTATTGAACCACCCTGTATATAACAAACAAAAACATATTAAGATTAATTAGAGTCAATTTTCTCTTGACATTACTATTTTATCAAAACAAGTAAGTATATTGTTTACCTTGTTGGTATGGTATAATTCTCCTTTAGTATAACCTGTAGCACAGCTCTGTAGAATAGTTTCTCAGTGGAGGGATTCTTTTCATAAGCAAGTTTCTCGGCTGCCTGTAGGGTGGAATACGAAGGACATTAAAAGACTTCAGTGGCATACTTTTTCTCAATTTTCAATTTGTAAATTATGGGTTGATTGGACCAAGTGATTTATTTTTGCATGTGTGGTCCAGTGGGATGATCACTACACTCATTAACACTTTCCATGCGGCTATTGGTTTTACTATATACAAAACAGATTTTTCAGAAACCTTTCCCAACTTTCAAGGTCTACCGCAAGGATTACTAAACCAATACTAGGCATGTTTGTACTTATTTCAATGCATTTCTAACATGTTGATTCCAAATACGGTAATGAAATTCAATAATTTTGACATTTTTGAAACATTTTGTGAACATTTGGAATGTTGTCTACAACTGTCTGCCGCATGGAAAGCGTTAAATAGGAAGGTTGTGAGTTTGAGTCTCACCGCTGCAAACCCGTTGTGTCCTTGGGCAATACACTTTACCGCACTTGGCTCTCTCTCCACCCAGGTGGAAAAATGAGGAGTTATTTAAGGATAATCACAATGTAAGTGTCTGATAGGAATGTGAACAATTATCAATATTTGTATGATATGCGGCAACCTAAGTGAAGCATATTGATTCTGATGTATCCTCAGACGCACCAGGAAATGTTTCTCTAGTTTGTATTATTTCAATGATTTTATGCCTACATGTACACCCCTCCCCTTCTCACTTCTCTTGATAACTGGGCTTGGATTGGGACATTGACCATTACATTGCATGTCTCTAAGACTTGTGGTCTGCATCAAACGGCATCACCGTTTGTATAGATGCTTCCAGCTTTGTTCCGTTTTCCCTTCTTCTTTATACATGTGTATTTTCCTTTCTTCTTTTCCTTTTCCCCTTTTCTATTGCCTTCCCAATTTTCTCGCTCAATTTGTTGTCAGGGGTTGAACTCTGCCACCCCTGTCCCCCACTGGATACGCCACTGCATATCCTATTATAGTGACACAGTGGGTTAAATGTACAGGCTTTGAGCATAATTGAAAAGCGATATATACAAAACTCTTTAATTTGTATTTAATTTACTCAAGAACTCAAGAACTAAAGCCTGGTCAGGCAGTATTTCTACCCATGATTTAATTTTGTTATCTTAATCTACAATCATGATTAATCTATCTTGAGATTTCACCACCACCCTTACCATGCATGCTATCATCCTCCCAACGCCCCCGATCTTTGCCTTCCGAGACCTCAGATGATCGCTCATTGGAAACCCATAATGCATTGCACTTGTTGGTGTCCCACAATGCACCTGGTCGGTTGATGGATGCTGCACTTCAAACTCTTCTGTCAGCAGATGGTAACAACAAGGGACGTTGCAGAGGACAGGGACGGACGGATTGGACAGGAACAGACGGAGGACTGATGAGCAAAGATCTCCACAGGTGTGAAGACCGGAGAGGATTACTGGCTGAAATTGCTGCAAATAAGAAGACAATTAATTGATATTTTAAATTTAGCATTACCTTTTATCAAATCAACATGAATGGTATTGTGTCATGGAGTGTTCATAATACAATTGAGGAATCAAAATAATTGTGTTTGTTTTTATTATGGTTGACTTTTTCCTCTGACTTACTTGCATGTTTGTTGTTTGCATATAACATACAAGAGAAGATGTTTGAAAGTTGAATATGATAAAGGACATAATGTAACCCAAACTACCTGCAGCTGTTAATAATAAACCTGTATAAGACATCTGAACCATTCAACCGTAGGCCTACACAGCCCCTAGTCCCCCACATCCAATCCAACCCATTTGCAGGGTTATAGCTAGGCCAGATTGAATGCCGGCTAATTTTACTGACGGCAAACGGAGTAAGTGTAGCGAACGAAGTGCAGTAGATCATGGCATGGGGTCCAGAGGCCTTCTTAATGTGTTTTTTAAGGTTTTTTGATGTACTTTGAGGGTTCCTGCCACATAATTTCTTGTTTTATGAGGCAGTTTGATTATTCTATCAACAAAATAAAAAATAAAATAAAAAAACTTTTTATTTATTTGTTTACCCTTTTTTTTAAGAGTGCTGGCCGGCCAGCGTGAGTGCCGGTACGCCCGACCAGCGGAGCTATAACCCAGCCCATTTGTATCTCACCAGCCCTATCTATATACTCAACCGCACCCATTTCATCCCACTTTTCATAATTGGGCTATTCCATTTAAAATCCACACACCCTTCTGAAAGACATTACCTTAATCTTCCCCACAGGGGAGTGTGAATTTCAAATAGGATTATCTGCATAGGTGACTCTGTTTGATTATGGGCTATTCCATTTGAAATCTACCCACTCCTTATGGAAGACATTAACTTGATCTTCCCCCACAGCGAGTGTAAATTTCAAATGAGGTTACCTGCATGGGTGACTCTGTTTGAAATCTTCACTCCCTGTGGGGAAGATTATGGTCATGTCTTCTATCTGGGGGTGTATGGATTTCAAATGGAATAACCCATTGCATTTTGAACCTTGAACAGCTGCATCTATCACAGACAACCTAAATCAAATGCACCAACCCAACCAACCTATGCAACGCATTTACCCCCCCCCCCCCCCCCCCCCCCGACCAAGAAAACCCAACTGCTCCATTCTGTACCCAACTTACCTGCACTTCATGCCCATGCCATTGTGATTCCATATATGGACACCAATACTGTAAAACACTATAATTTTGCGGATACTTTATTTCACGGATTTAAAATAACTGCTATTTTAGGGGCATTTAATTTTGCGAACCTGGAAATTTCACTTGTTACTTTCAATACAAAAGTGTCAGTTTCGCGGGTATTTAATTTCGCGAATCCACATCCATTACGAAATTTGCTAAATCCCTCGCGAAATAAGTGGGTTTACAGTATCTTACCTTCAATTCAGTATCACATTTACAGTTGCCATGTAACAGGTCATCTATATCTGTATTTGCATCTACACACGCCGTGACAGGTCTATACCAAGACATCCTGGCCGTTCCACTACCGCTACAAGTAACATTGGCTGTCGATGCATTCCTTGTCTCCTGTCCATCATCACCATTTGAGGAGGAATCAGCGCAACAAGTCCTGCACATACCCAATCCCTTGTCTTTCGAGTTGACTATTGCACCCTCTTGGCCACTACTACAAATGACTGGTTTCATTGCACCCTCTTGGCCACCACTACAAATGACTGGTTTCATTGCACCCTCTTGGCCACCACTACAAATCACTGGTTTCATTGCACCCTCTTGGCCACCACTACTAATCACTGGTTTCAGTGCACCCTCTTGGCCCCCACTACTAATCACTGGTTTCATTGCACAATCTTGGTCATTGTTAGATATAACTGGCTTCTTTGCAGATGTGTCTTGCCTATTTGACAACAATAATGATTCTTCACATCCATGGTCTCCCATCTGGTGAGTAGTCTTTGACTTGTCTTGCGCATCATTTGAAACGGTTTGATTATTGGACTCCCGTTCACATAAATCAGGTTGTCGAAGGGCTTCCTGGTTTATAGTCTGTAGAACAGATTCGTCGGATTCTTGCAAGGCTTGAGAACTCTTATCCACCCTATGTCCATTATTCTTACACGGTACATTATCCCTGCTACTTGCGACAACATGCTTCTTCTTTTTCCCAGCAGGCCACTGTTTTCTTAGCTTTTGACCCCTGACCTGTGCACCTTTACTGTTGCTATCGGAGGAATCAATGCCAAGGACATTCAAAGAATACTGCAGTGCCAGACACTGGCCGTGGTAACCTTTGCCGCTGCCTATGTCTACGATCTGTGTTGGAGAGACAAAAATGGGGCACAATGTAAACTCATATTAGGCCAAACAAAAAACAAATTTGTTTCCAGTAGTGTGTGCGCATTTCATTAAGACGCTTTATTTTTGGGCATTTAATTTTTTAAATAGCACAAACAGAAGAAAAAAATTGTTAGGGGACCATCTTTTGTCGAAATTACGTCCAACATGTTTCAAGATGGCGATTGGCCACATACGGCAAACACAAAAGTGTAAATATGCGTCAATAATCACATTTTAGCGAACATAAGAGTAGCAAAATTGCACAGATTTGAGTAAATAAAACCATTTCAAGTGAATCTTCACTATGAATTTGAGCAAAGAAACAAAAACAAAACCCAGCATTTCACATTTGACTTTTCAGGCTTGCTACTGGAAACTAACTTTTTTCTTCTTCTCCTTATTATTCAAACTTATTGAATCTACAGGGCATAACTGGGGTGACTTGTCAAAGGGGGCAATGTCCCTCAATTGGTTACATTCACTCTTTGCACTGATTCGCTTTTTTTGCAGGGAGAGCCTCGAACTGGAATCAGATTGAATGAAAGTGTTGCATCAGTTCACAATGTCTTGCTGCATGACCAATCATATTGTGCAGAGAGAGTCAAACTAGTCACATGTTATGGAATAGTCCAATTGAATGTGGTATCAGTTCCAGGCTCTTCACACAAAAGGTGAATTAGTAAAGAGGTGACACATGCCTGATCAAAGGGTAAACCAAAGAACACTAATCCCTACAAGTTGCACTGGCCCCTTAAAGGGACATTAAGTGGTTTTTTTAATTTTTAAAAATTTACTTCAGAATTCAAGATGAACATTAAAAATTGCCATTTATTGTTGTTTCTACCATACTCATTAAAAATGCAACGCGGTCCTTGCATATGAAGCTGCACGGTCATTCAGCAATGCAACAGATGTGTGTCATCTTAACAAACGCATCGGGTGTCTGTATATACGTTATTTGTTGCATGAAAATGATAAAACAAGATGCACTATGCTGTCTGCCTTGACAACGAAATCAAACAAAAATGCCAATACCCTAAGATCACACGGTGATCACTGTCAAAGTCTGTAAGTACAATTGGCATAATATTTCACGTTCCTGACTCTTAAATGCCGTCAGGAGAAGGCAGCATGCACACCTGCTCTCTCTGTATAGAGGTTATCCGTGTAGCCACCAGACTACAAAGAGGAATCGCACCCGCCCTATTCTACATTCAATTGATTGGACGTGCACCGATCCATTACACGAACCGTGTTAACATATCATGAAACCGGTGTCTTCTTTCTGAAAATCTAGAACGCAGTTATTATGCCCAACAAGATGTCATCTAATCCAAAACATGGATAACCTCTGTTGTGCTACTGTGCAATACCATAAGGCTAAAAATATTGTTGTGTTGCCCGGTCGGTCGGTTTTCCTTTTTTTTTGTTGGAAAATGTCAATTTGACTAATGTTTCTAGTGTGATAATAGTTTAAAAGCAATCTGTTCAAGTAAACTTACTCATTTTAAGCAGAAAAAAGGGACCCTGAATTTGTGAGGTCCAAACAAGAAAGCATTTTGTTGTATGGGTCTGAAACATTGACCATCAGCAGGAAAATTGAAGACCGAATCAACAGTTACATAGAATATTTAACATCAGTTGAGGGATCACATCCCAAACAGTGTGGTATATGGCGATATCCCCCTATAACATAAATAATCAGGCAGCGCCGTTTATGTTTCGCTGGCCATTGCATGCGAACAACCAACCTGCCTATCTCCCATCTAATTTCTGCACTCCTTTTGGCGGAAAGATAACAGAGGCAGAAGACCCCTTCAGTATCCTGATACCATCAAGAACGATATGGGTTTAGATGGACCAGAGATCCGCCAACTCATGAACGACAGGAAAGTCTGGGCCTAGTATGTTGCGAATGCTTCCTCCATTTTGCCCACAGTCAACCAATGATGATGATGAGGAAAGAAGAAAAAAGTTGACTTGCCCTTCTGACCAACTTGAATTTTCGGAAATCTAGGGTCGCTATTTTTCTAATAAAGAAAGAAGGAAACATGTTTATTCTGTATATTCAGTATATTCTGCTTGTTTAAAAATCAAAATTAAAAAATCAACAACAAAATGTCTTTAAACGTGTTTTTGTGTAGTATCTCCCTGTTTAAATTTTTAAAAAAGAAAAAAAAAAACACGACCGTCCGACCTAGACTCTGGGCAAGTCAACTTTTTTTTTTGCCTGATGAAGACGTGTAACAAATTTCAAAACCTACTGGTTAATATTAGCCTGCTTTGCTACAGCTGCTACAACACTCGCCATTATCTCTACTTCGTGAGACTTTTTCTCCGTCATGAAGCTGTTCACTTTGGGTTTGACGACTCCGCATCCTTTCATTTTCCAAGATGCATTTCCTGATTGGTCTTCATCTGAAATTAACAACAACAAACAAGAAAAAAACAGAAGAAAGTTATAGTTGAGAATCCTTAATTGAATTGATTATTAAAAGGGCATTAAAGGCATTAGCTTAATTTTTTTTAAAAATAGACCAAGTTCACCGCTTGTTGATCAACAATGTTAAGTGCCTGGTTCCATTCCATGCATGGGGGATACTGTTGCATTCACTGCTGTTGTTATAGATGACTGGTTTGGTCTAGTGTATAGTTTATAATGGACACCACCCCACCCACCACCCCCCCCCCCCCCCCCCCCCCCCCCCCCCTTCCATAAGAATATGTGTGTACACCGACAGGCAAGCTTTTGTGTGGCAGGCAATTTGTGTGCACACCGGCAGGCAAGCTTTTGTTTGGCAGGCAATTTGCGTGCACACCGGCAGGCAAACAATTTTTTTACTTGCTGCTGTGATGTTACAGGTGACATCATCTATATTTTTAATTGAGAAGCCACTAAGTCTAATATAATTTTAATTTTGAATTCCCTGGTTGCTCTCATATGGCACCAGCTTATAATACAGTATCCCTATGTCGATTAGAGCCAAAAAGTCTGGTCCTTTTTTTTTAACTCGGAAAAAAAATCCCAAAATCGACCGACCAACCCGACTTCAATATTTTGAGCACTCGATTGAGGGCAAAATAACAATCTTTTAACCCCAGAGAACTACCGACCGATTGGTTAGAAAGATAGAGACATCATTTATTGCGCCAATCAGAGACAGTGTTAGAATAATTGTATCCTGAAATATTTTACAAGCTGCATTTAATTGGCTATTCAAATGAGTATATCTTGCAATAAACCAATCAGAACCACTGTAAGATAGGCCAGTAGTGCCCAGGGGGTTAATGGCCTTACAATACTGTACATACCATTTTGTAGTTTCAAAACATCTTCCACAGAATCAAGCACATCAAGGTGTTCCAATCTATGTTTCTCTACGTCTTTGATGAATTGATGCAAGGTACAGGATTGGCTCTCAGGCAGCTCCAAGGACACAGTGTTGGCTTCTGCAATGGTAAAGGAATCATAAAATGATAATGTAATGTAACATCAACATCAGTAGGTACCAGATGAAGTAGTGGAGTAAGAGTACCCTCAGTAATAGCAGATAAAGTAGTGGAGTATCAACAGTAAATAACAGATGAAGTAGTGTACTAGTGGAGTACCCTCAGTAGATAGCAGATAAAGAGTGGCGTAGCAGATAAAGAGTGGCGTATCGACAGTAAATAACCGTGATCAGAGTAGCCTCAGTAGAGAGTAGATGAAGCGTGGCATATCAACAGTAAATAACAGATGACGAAGTAGTTGAGTACCCTCAGTAAAGAGTAGATGAAGGAATGGAGTATCAGCAGTAGATAGCAGATATGAAGTCTCGTAAAAGCAGCAAATGACACATGACAGCAATAAATGCAACCCATAAGGCCAAACAAAGAAGATTGTCTGTCTCAGAAGCCTGCCCGCATTGGTATGTGAAATGAGCTATGGCACATAGGTCTACGCGCTGAGGCCTAAAAAAAGGGTTGTTGTTTTTTGTTTTGGATTTTTGGAGAAAACATTTTTGTTGATTTTTTGAGGATTTTTTTTTTGGATTTAAAAAAAAAAAAGTCTCTGTAAGTTTAGATTAGCAACAAAAAAAAATCTGTATACCTCATATCCTTTTTTGTAAAAAAAAATTAAAAAATTGCACAGCACTTAGCTTTTTTGCCAAATGTTTCTGAGACAGACCTTCTTTGTTTGGCCTAATGACAGTCCACCGGAGTAGTGAAATACACTCAGTAAAGAGTAGATGAAGGAATGGAGTATCAGCAGTAGATAGCCGATGAAGTCTCGTTAAAGTAGCAAATGACAGCAATAAATGCAACCCATGATGACGGTCCACCGGAGTACCGTTTCAACCGAGGTGTGTCATTATAAATCACTAAAGTATTATTCCAATGCCCATCATGAATACCAGCATGCAATTTTGTAACCAACCCACAGCAGAATACACAATCAATAATATGCAAGAAATCTCCCCAACTAGAAGTGGTAGTGTAAGTAACCTTTGTATTCGCCTAAAATCAACATTCTTACACTATTTTCATGCTGACTGCAAATACCAAAACTTTAGCCTTCTTCTACAACATTATTAAAAAACGTTACCCAATTGGATTACATACACATTGTATATTACAAAAAACACACACCGAGTTGAACTTTGCCTCCTTCATATCGCGTCACAATACCAACTTGACGCAGCTGTTGGATAAAGACGGGTGAAACTCTCTATCTGCGCATTAATGAGATTTGGTTCATACAGCTTTGTATTTATTTATTTAGTTATCTATATCTACGGTAATTTATGAGTAATTTATAATTAATTATTTACATGATTGTGAGTAAACTTAAATACAAGTGTGGATGGAAGACCACACAAAACAAATTTGTATTGAACCAAAACCTTCGCCTTCTTCTACAACATTATTAAAATCTGTTACCCAATTTGATTACATGGTTGGTTGGTTCGGTACTATCATGACTGACAGCTCGTGACCTTACAGATACTATGCCATAGATAACGATTTTCAGCAAAGGAGTAACAATCACGGAGAGGGTGTCCAGTAATCAGTTTTATTTGATACACATTGTATATTACAAAAAACACACACTGAGTTCAACTTTGCCTCCTTCATGTCGCGTCACAATACCAACTTGATGTTACTTTCATGATATCACAAAGTCAAAATCCCCTTCAATCCAAACCCTCAAGGCCTTCCTTTTTCTACAGGGTGTTCCAAAAAAACCTGGGCACCTGTTTACCCAACTTATTGACCATGAATTAATCATGCAACACCTTGTCTCCAGGAGCTGCATTGGTTGCCGGTCAGAGAACGTGTGACTTTTAAAATCTTAGTTACTGTGTTTAAGTGCCTCTCAGGCGTAGCACCGGACTTGACGTGTCAACCTGCGATCGGCTTCCGATACTACACAACTAACTCAGCATTCAACCATCAAAACTCTTACATCAGCCAGCAATCGGACTTTCACCTATGTCGCTCCAGCAATATGGAATCACCTTCCCGTTCTCATACGAAATCAGGACTCTTTACACATGTTCAAGAAATCTGTCAAAACATATTTGTATCCAAATGTTGTATAACTTGTATCATATTTATACTTTATATGATGTTTGTTTGTTCATTATCCTTTTGTTCCATTGGGTTTGCTTTTCTCACGCGCTTTGATCTTGATGAATAGGCGCTTTATAAATGCTCATTTGTATTTGTGTACTTGTATTTGTATAAAGTTCTAAAGGTTGGTGGCGCATTTTTATACCCATGATTCGAAATACTGAATGTTTTGCTTTCAGATGCGATTTATTTCTCCCATTAAATGACAGCACAACCCTCAAACATAGAGGAAACTTCTACAAGGTGATGTAACACCCTATCTGACCATTGTTGAGATTTTTGTTTCACAGTATAGCGCACTCTATAAGTTCATCATCCGGAAGTTAAGCGTAAACTGTCAATCATTCGTTGTGAATGAATATTCATTCATGACTATTCATGACCTCACACCATGTGATCGTCGCGATCCAGCGTCCTTCCCAACTGATCTGATTACAATATTCATAAAATGCAAATAACGCCACGCCCTCCTCTGTCACTGTCAGATGAAGCCATCCACAATTTGAAATTCGTATTTTGTTCCACGTGAAAATTAATTTCAAATAACCAATTCTGAATGTTTTGTGTCATATAAGAACTAAATTCTGCTATCATCAAAGCAAATAAGTTTTACTCTAAATCACAACCAGCTTTTTTTACCATTGATGTACTATTTCTGTGCCACAGATCATGTTTTGAGCCAGCCAGTAGGGAGGTCACGATGCATGTCATATTTTGTTATACGCATGAAAACAATGGAGTTTCAGTGACTGCAATATTTGCTAGAAATAGCTTCGGAAAATGGTCTATTTGGGCATCACAAAAACTGGGAAACGTGTTAAAAATCATGTAGAATTTTAGAGGAGGGTCAATAACATCTGCAGAATGGTAAAATGTATAGTTTTAAACACGTTTGGTGACCAAATTTATGTTGTATAATGCTGGAAAATTCACGTTTTGAAAATCAGTGGTCTTCAAAATTACAGGAATCCTAACTCATTCTAAACCTCACCAAATCATGAAATGAACCCTCGTCTACAAAAAAGTCCATGTACGTATTGCTCTATCTGCTTGGAGATAGTGAAGACCACGGAAACCTCATAGCTTTATACCACGGAATGAAATCTGCCATAGACATTACATGGCGAAAATCGTACAGATTTGCACTGCAGACCTCTGTGTAGGGAGTGTTGACAATAGCATGACAATAGCAAGGTCGTTTGACTATTGTGTTTGTGCATGTTTGTGACGACTGACCCTGTTTAACAATCTTCATAGCTTTCATATAGGGCTTGGGTGACCTAACTATTGACTGGAGCCGATAAAACCCACTGTGTCTTAGGTCGTCTGGTTTTGTTACGACCATTATAGTGCGCCCCCTCTAAGATCATCATCCGTCAATTTAAGCATAGTAAAAGGGGAACTTTACCTCCGAGATACTTGTCTGAAGGTTATAGGGTCTCTAACTTCTATCTAACTTTCATTTGGCCTAGTGCCCCAGCTATTTGGCTAGAGCATCAAAAATAAAACATACCACAAATAATTTAATATTAAATGATGATGTTTGTAGATTATGAAACTATGCCAGGTTGAATGCAATGAAATATTTAAATTAACAAATCTACTTTCTATGGTGTTTTTTCTCTTTTTGTTGCTTCACACGTCGCATTTGACCGGGCATTTGACTGCACACATGAGATTCTGGCCCACTTTTATACATGGTCCAGGAACAGCTACACTATGATCGGTTTCACCAAATGTATTGTTTGTTTGTAAAAAATGTGATGCTTGAATAACCCATACTAAAGTTATCTTTATCAACAACTTTTCCAGAACAGTCTTAGTCATGGAATGTCTGTAGTGTAGCATAGTGGCCAGGCTCTAGCGCTCCCACGCACGAATCCCAGGTTCAATTCCTCAACCGACCTATATCATTATCATTGTAGTACTGTAATTGGCTGTTTTTTGTAACATACACGTTCCCAGACGACGGTGGACATGACGAACGGCCGTTAATTTTGAATTTCCGTTGGTTTCAATGTCAAAATGGATTTTGATGAACCCATTAAATTCATCACACGCATCGTTGGATCTAAATTATTTCATCCTAAAACCACTGTGGATGGCTAACCATCCACAGTGTGTGGATGGCTAACCATCCACAGTGTGTGTCAGTATCATTTTTTGAATTTAAACCATTGTTAAGCGTTCGTCCCATTCACTTGATTACGTAACCTCGTTCGCATATTTTAACCTGAATATTCGTGAATACGCCCATGTCCAGCGTCTTCTGCACATTCCTGCAGGGTTTATAGTTTACCTCGCCCAGATTTTTTTAAAAACTTCCATGCCCCCCTGAGTATCTAATGGTGCGTCCCTAAACATTCCCCACCATATGTGTGGTGGCATGGGAAAACCCTTCACATGGTCATGTTCTAGCGACTTGGTTTTTTTCTTTGGCAGAGAGCTTCATACTCTACTGAGTATAGGAATGTTTAAATTTTTCAGAAATTCCATCTAGAACTACAGTTATAGTATTTTAAAGTCTGCAAGTTTAAACGCAACACTAAAAATTGAAACTGGCAATTCAAAGGTGTACACAAAATCTTTTAAATGCTCTAATAATAATAAAACTACATTGTTATATCACACAGAATAGCTTGTCATATGAAAAGGACTTTTGGTATGAACCTAGTTTTTTGCGATATTTTTAACAATTGTAAGTTCTTCACTTTCAAAATCTTTACAATGCATTGTCGGAATTCACAAGTGGTTACCATGGGAACAATGTAATTTTACGTAAACATAGCATTTTACACATAAAATTTGATAAACACGGTTCAGAAAAGTACTAAAATAAACTTAACATCTGGAATTTTGTATAAAAAATTCCCGGAGACTAAAGTTCAAGGTATAATCTCTATCTTGGGACCAAAGTTGGAAAATTGACTTGAAACTCATTTGTTAGGAATATTTTGGTATGACCCAGATATCTCAATATTAACACTAGCGACTTCCGACGGGTTTTCCCATACCACCACACATATTCATACACAGAAACGTAGCCAATGGTATTGTTAGTTCTATCGAAGGTCTAAAAACACCATAGAAAGTAGATTGGTTAATTTATACTTAAATGTATACCACCACATCAATAGCTATTGACTATCTGTAGTTCCAATCAGTTCGTGTTCGAGAACTTTGAAATTACAATTTCTGAGATCCTAGCAGAAATGCTGGGGTTAATGGTCAAATATAAAGACTAGATTGGATGGTCCCCAACTAATAGCATAATATGTGATCTTTTTCCAGGTGCCATCTACTCTATTCATGATGTTGTTAATAGAATGTAGAATTTCTTGCAGATTTACATTTCTGATCATAAATCATGTGTTCTGAGTTACAGAGCGATGCGATTCCTAAATACTTTAAAACCCTAACCAGTAAAGCTAGTTTTTTTTGTGCGTATCGGGGGGAGGGGGGGAAAAAGTGCTATTTTTTTTTTACCCGAAAAATCACCCAGCACCCCCCCCGGGATTCGATCGCCGCACCATCCGCACCCAAGTCTGTCCCTCTACCGACTGAGCTAACTCCCTAGTCATACATGTATGCGGCCACAAACTCCGTGGCCACATATGCCTGCGGTAGGTGACGTCATCGCGGCAATGCAGCAGCACGTGCCTGGAGATAGTTTCTGGCAGTGAGATTTAGTGAGATTCAGTGCGGTTAGGGTTATGTCGTGTTTTCAATCCTAAAAAAAAAAAATTGGAAGCAGATTTTATTGCAGATTTACATTTCTGATCATAAATCATGAATATATTCCTAGTAATACAGAGCGATACGATTCCTAATTACATCAAAATCATGTTTTTTGGAGTGAAAATAAAGTGTTCGCTAGCAAACAATCTATTTTCAACCCCTTAAAACCATGATTTTAAAGTAATTAGAAATCATATCGCTCTGTAACTCAGGATATATTTATTTATGATCAGAAATGTAAATCTGCATGAAAATCTACTTTCTAAAAAAAATCATGGTTAGAGGGCGCCCCCTGGAAAAGATCACATAATATGCCTTTAACTGGAGTTTCCACTTTCCAGGAAATTATGGTTGCTTTCAGGTAGGAAACCGTGATATTTCAAAAATGGAGATAATTCATATCTTAAGAGAAAAAACCTTTCCCCCTTTTATTCTTTTTTGTCATCTATGTTGGGTGGCCCGTAATAACCGTAAATAAAACAGTTGCTAACATTGGTCGACAATCACCCCCGGCCCTGGTCCATTTTGCATTTACAAAACACATAGGGCCGTATTCTCGGACATATTTAAACATGCTTATAGTTTTAAGCTAAACATGTTTAACTTTGACTTTAAACATACTGTTTAAAAACTAAATGCAGTTCTCAAAAATGTTTAAATTAAACACGCATCGTCTAACTCACTGGAAATTGTCTAACTTTAAACATGGTATGGGTAGTTTAATTCGCGTTTAAAGGTATATTAGTCTGTATTATGTGATCTTTTCCAGGGAATGCCCTCAATCTTTAAAAAAAAATGAAAGCAGATTTTCTTGCAGATTTACATTTCTGATCATAAATCGTACATACATTCTAAGTTACAGGGCGATACGATTCTTAATTACTTCAAAATCATGGTTTTAGAGTGAAAATAAACTGACAGGATAACACCACCTTTGACACTAATTCACCCCATTTTAGCCTATAATTCCTCAATGGAACATTTCTGGCCCCTAAGATTTTACGGACATAATGAGAAAAATATGGGGATTCTTCTGATATCAAAATATCTTGATGTGAAAAAAAATTCTTAGCCCCAAAAAAGTGATCGGAACATACACCTTATACTGTCAACCTAATAAAAGTTATTTTCACTCTAAAACCATGATTTTGAAGTAATTAGAAATCACATTGCCCTGTAACTTATTGTGTATACGATTTATGATCAGAAATGTTAATCTGCAAGAATATCTGCTTCAATTTTTTTGACAATTGAGGTCCCCATATTTTTCTCATTATGTCTGTAAAATCTTAGGGGCCAGAACTGTTCCATTGAGGAATTATAGGTTAAAGGAAGTGTCCCGCAAGCATAAAAGTGTGCATTATATGTTAGAAAAATAACTATCGAGCCCAACTTTTGTAATTATATAGAACAAAACACCACATTTATGACAAAAACAAATAAAAACCGCAATCTCTCAACATGCACTTTTTAAAATTCGCGGCGATCGAAAGTCCCAGTGTCGATGATGTCATAGTTATACAATGCACATGCGCAAATTTTAGCACCGATACCCGTGACGTCATCGACACCGGGACTTTTGATCGCCGCGAATTTTAAAAATTGCATGTTGAGTGATGGCAGTTTTTATTCATTTGTGTGACTAGTATGGTGTTTTGTTCTATATAATTACGTAATTTCGGCTCGATAATTATTTTTCTAACAAATAATGCTCAATGTTGTGCTTGCGGGACCCTTCCTTTAAAACGGGGTGAATTAGTGTCAAAGGTGGTGTTATCCCGTCAATTTATTTTCACTCTAAAACCATGATTTTGAAGTAATTAAGAATCGTATTGGAATGTATGTACGATTTATGATCAGAAATGTAAATCTGCAAGAAAATCTTCTTTCAATTTTTTTTTTTGATGTTGAGGGCATTCCCTGGAAAGATCACATAATCAGACGACGATCGACATGCGAAAACCTAAATTTTGAATTCGTATTGGAATAACACGTAATCGCGAATGTTGATCTAATCATTTGGAAAAATTCATCATAGGTTAGAAGAAAATGTTTCCATCCAAAACCGTTGTTTTACTTTGATGCAAAAAAACTGATTTCCAGGATAATTGAGGGCGCACTCCCATAAGTATCTCTCAATGCCCCTTTAAATAAATTCACCTCTCGAAAAGTATCAAAAAGTATACATTTTGGGAGCAGTCACAGTGAGTGATCTAGGGGTGTAGGGGCGTATATGTAACTATGTATGGATTGTTTAATTGCCATTGAGCTTATCGCAGCCCCAGTAGTTAGACTAGGGTTCCATTCATTAAGTTCAAGATGAAGATCAAGACTCAATGGTGACTCTCATATCTGCCCATTGTTGAAATTTGGTTCACAGTATTATAGCGCTCACTCTATCAGTTCTTCACCGGTAAGTTAAGCGTAAACTGTCAATAATTCGTTGTGAATGAATATTCATCCATGACTATTCATGACCTCACACGATGTGATGTGATCGTCACGATCCGACGTCCTTCCCAACTGATCTGATTACAATATTCATAAAATGTTAACGAAGGCCTAAAAAACACCATAGAAAGTAGATTTGTTAATTTAGATTTGTCATTGCATACACCAGTGGAACAGTGTAGTGCACACATCTTCAATTCAATATCATCAAGTTACTTGTTCCAATTGAGACGAAGAAATTTGGAACAATTTTTTATACCCTAGCCAAATAGCTGGGGTTATGGCCAAATAAAGACTAGATGGTGGTGTACTGAAGGATGCACTAGTACGGTTTGTAAAGGACCTAGAATGCCATTATCGTTACAAATTTCACAAAACGACCATATTCGCTACATAGGTTAACATGAATATATGGAATAAGATTTTCTCACGACGCAATTCATTTTTGTTTATCTTCGTCCTTTTTTGGCTAAAAACGCCTTTTTTGGTGTAAAATAACAAAATCACAATTTTCATCATTTGAATATGGTACAATTTGTCTATCGCTTCTTAAAACGGTGGAAATATTGTAGCATGAGGTAAATTTATGTAGAAACCAAAAAAATAGAATTGTTTAATTCTCGGACATTGTTTTAGGCCAAAAATGTGTGTTTTTAGGTGAAAAACTCAATTTTTCTTATTTATTTATTTGTTTTGAGGTAGTTTCAGGCATCACATTACTTAAAAAGTGGCCTTGATTTAAAGATAAGGCTTTAGAAGAGTTTTTGGTTTAAAAAAAAGCGGGTGTCATTAATGCTAAAACAGCTCAAAAAAGGTAAAAAACCCGTAAATATTGAATTATTTTCATTTGTTAAAATCTAAATATTTCATTTTTATAGTGTTTTACATGATAAACACATGTTTACGCCCACCCCTTACAGACTTTAATGTGTAATCAAATTTACATATAAATGAATCCTTTTTTGGCTATGTTTCTTAAATTTTAGAACAATATAGAAAATGTATAATTGATAAATATTCAGTTACAAGAAAAAAAATTAACATTCTCAAAAAATACATGATATAAAAAGTTTCAATCACCCAAGTGTTGTACAACTATTTGTGTACATGTATATATGCGTAGTGCAATAAAATCTCAAAACGCAAAAGTTACGTCCATTGTTATATAACATTTTTACCTAAAACCATCTTTTTAAGGCAAAATGTTTGTTTTTTTACATTTTTATTGTTCTCATCATCAAATAACATTGAGCAATCTGCATACTGTATGTTTGGGTGTTGATCCTATTCCTGTCCCACGCCACTTTCATTGGCTTTTTTACTAGCCCAATTGTGTTTACTTGTATTTTTGATTATTTTCTGAGTTGCAGTGAACCAATTGATTGGCCCATCAGAGCTCTCTGTTGAGAGTTACCCGTTTGATTTGTAATCACTCAGTTCATTAACTTTGTTAATGTCTGTTGGGCTATTGTTCACATTTGCTCTTTATATACAAAAATAAATAAAAATACTGCCTTAGTTCACAAGGCAAACGCCTGATTACAACAAATGCACACAAAAATGCTTGTCAAAATGTCTAAAGTATCATATTTTTAGATGTAAATGTCTTAATTTTAAGGGGGAAAATTCGACCATTTTATAACAAATTGTTATGGTCATCATTTGTGTATTATTAATATATGATATGACGTAATTAGTTATGTTAAATATTAGTTAAATATTATGAAACGGTTCATTGACACGTGTAGTGTCATTATATAAATGGTATAAAAAAATTAAGTCATTGCTATCCAGGTTTGTTTTTAAAAAAACAATGAAATTATATATTTGAGTTGATTCTGCTTTCGAAATTTTTATTTAACACTAGGCAATTATATATTTGTGTACATTTTGAACCGCTAACTACAAGTAGAAATGTTGATTCTGAATGGTAATTCAACAACAGATAAAAGTGATAATACTGTATGGGCGGCAAAAGACATGTTTTGGTAAAACATTTTTTTTGTATATATATTTATGTATAAATTTGAATTTTTAATTGTTTGATTTTATCTTTGTGCGGCGCATTGTGTTTCCTTGCGGTTTGAAATGCGTCTTTTAAATGCCTGTTTATTATTATTATTATTATTAAAACCATAATTTTGAAGTAATTAGGAATCATATCGCTCTGTAACTCATATTATATATTTATGATTTATTATCAGAAATGTAAATCTACACGAAAATCTACTTTCTAGAAAGAAATCATGAATAGATGGCACTCCCTGGAAACCCTGGAAAATATCACATAATATGCCTTTAACTATGGTTGTTGTCTGGTGAGGTCCAGGAAATGAAATAATTTAGGGAAACCATGACATTTCTAAATTGGAGATAATTGATATCTTAAAAGAAGACCCCCCCCCCCCCCCCCCCCGTATTCTTTCACAGAGTAAACTGTTGGTGTCTGCGCCGACAACTTATTTGACTCTAAAGTCACTCTAAAACCATGATTTCGAGGTAATTAGAAATTGTATCGCTGTGTAACTATATCCATGATTTATGATCAGAAATGTAAAACTGCTACCATTTTTTTTTGAGGATTGAGGGCGTTCCCTGGAAAAGATCACATAATATACCTCTAATGAAAATTTCAACTTTTACAGTATTTGACTCTAAAACCATGATTTCGAGGTAATTAGAAATCGTATCGCTGTGTAACTTGGAATATATCCATGATTTATGATCAGAAATGTAAATCTGCGATAAAATCTGCTACCATTTTTTCTCTCTCGAGGATTGAGGGCGTTCCCTGGAAAAGATCACATAATATACCTTTAATGAACGAACATTGATATGCAAATGAGCTAGTGACGTCTCCTATTGTACATACTCCTTGGCAGTCAGTCATTAGCGCCAGTGGCGGCACCACGGGGGGGGGGGGGCATTTTGTTATGAGGATCCCGTGGATTCTCGTTGTTAATCCTGTTGTATAAAGATGCTCGATCATTCGGAGATTCTAAATTTTTAGGTGCGTTGACGTTAGTAAATGATGATCAAAATGCCCATAAAAACAATAGAACCCAAAACCTATGGGTAAGGTTTCCAAAAGAAGTTGTCTCACAAAATCCCTGAATGGGTGCATGATTTCATTTACGAGCCCATCGATTATTTGCGGTCAGATCATGATCAATTAAGCGACAAAAGAAAAAACACCATAGAAAGTAGATTTGTTACTTTAAGTATTCCATTGCAATCATCTTTATATGTTGATCTTGATCTTGTTAAGTCTTATTTGGAACTTGACAACATTTTTGAAACCCTAGCCGAACTGCTGGGGCTGTGATAAGCTCAATGGCAATTTATACACCCGCTCCTACATAAGCGTTATTTAATCACTCGCCGTGACTGCTCCCATTCGTATATACAGGTACATTTCAATTTGTTTGAAGTCAATCTTTAAAGAGTGAAAAATTGTTTATTTTTCACTCTAAATCCATGATTTTGAAGTAATTAGGAATTGTATCGCGCTGTAACTCAGAATATATTTATGATTTAAGATCAGAATGTAAATCAGCAAGAAAATCTACTGTCTAAAAAAAAATCATGAATAAAGGGCAACCCCCTGGAAAAGATCACATAGTACGACTTAGCAAGGGTGGGTAAGGTTAAGAGTCGTTTTAATTATCTTTACCCCCAGCAATTTGGCTGTGGGATCAAAAATTATTAGAAAAAGTACTAATATAAAATTAGCTTGACTTATAAACAAGTTGTAGGCAATAATCTTTAAATTAATAAATCTACTTTCTATGGTGTTTTTTTCTTCGCTGTCGCTTTTTTGATTATATCTCACCACACATGAGATTCTGGCCCACTTATATGCTCCAGCAGCAGCTACACTAATCATTATATTATTATTTGTTTGTTTGTTTACACGGTCGCTCTATGCAGGAACCAGATTCAAGTAAATTGCTTGAGCCAGGCTTAAAATAGGAATTTTGACATCATATAATTGGATATCTTACTAGCGTGATGTTATTTACGGAATTAAAAGTGCAATATAATGTCTAAGGCGACGAAAAAGGGTTGGTCGGTCAGGGTTTTTTTGGAGGGGGGGAACCTAAAATGTCACCAAAATCTGAATTTAAAAAAAATATTGTAAAACAAAAAATTTCGATCGATTTTCGGCCCAAAACGGCTGAAAAAAAAGTATCTAAAAACAATGTTTCTAAGGGGGCTGGCATTTTCTTCAGAAGGGGGGGGGGGGTCCCAAATATACTGGGGGGGGTCATAGTTTTTTTGACATGAAAACAGGGGGGTCATAAAATTATTTCATTGAAAATGGGGGGGGTCACAAATTTATCAAAGCATTTCTGAAATGTGTGTGGGGGGGGGTCACAAATAATGGACTGTATTGGTAGGGGGGGGTCATAAAAATATGCAGCTCTTGGATAGGGGGGGTCATGAAAAAATTGTCTGGGTCTATCCACATTTTTGGGACCCCCCCCCCCCCCCCCCCCCCCCCCCCCCATTCCGAAGAAAATGCCAGCCCCCTAAAGATCGCAAAAAGTGGGTCGGTCGGGCCTGTAAAATAGACTTGTTTTTTTCGTCGCCTAACACAGCTTTATTCTGTAGCTGGTCCGAGGGGAAAATCATACTGGATACATATAAAGGGGAAAAATAAAGAGAGGGAAAAAGGGGAGGGGAGAGGAGAGGAGGAGAGGAGGAGGGGAGAGGAGGAAATTACAATATTCTGGCCTTATATTATAGTTTTATGATTTAATGGAGAAATAAGTATTGGGTACTTCTTAATTCTTCGCAACCGAAATTGGTATATATATGGCTTGATGGCCGAGTGGTTGAAGCCATTGGCTTTATTCGCAAAGAATAATAATTTGATCATGAGTTCGAATCTCGCTAGGGTCACTTTTTCTTTTGTCTTTATTTTTGTAACAAATGACGTTGTTTTATGAGTTAAACATTGGAAATTTAATTTTGTACTATACAAATGTTTTATTTCCTCTGAAATATGACATTTGAATTATTTGCAATTTAATATTAGAGAAATGTACAGCTTTTCAAGAAGCACGGCGCAGGGCCGGCGGATTCCGACGGGTTTTTTTGTGTGTTGCCGGTGTGTTCTTACGATACAAGCACGTGACCAGGAGTCTTGTCACAATGATTTTTCGCGACCGGCATCGTCTGTATTATGTGATCTTTTCCAGGGAACGCCCTTAATCCTCAAAAAAAAATAGAAAGCAGATTTTCTTGTAGATTAACATTTCTGATCATAAATCGTACATACATTCCAAGTTACAGGCAATACGATTCATAATTACTTAAAAATCATGGTTTTCGAGTGAAAATAAAACTGTCAAAATCCGCGCCAACAACTTATTTGTATGACTTATAGCACGAGGCAGCGTAGCTGCCGAGAGCTATAAGGAATTAATAGCACTCATCGACAGTGCTAGTTTTAGTGATGATTTATGTGGCAGAACTCTACTGTACAAACCCCTGCACAGTAGGACACTGATAGAACTTAGAAGTTTTGATTTCAAGCAACACTGATCAAGATAAACAATCATCTACTAAACACACACACACAAAGTTGGGATGAAATCAGGTTATTTACCATGTCAAATTTATAGCACTCTGAAGCTGTACGATTAGTGTAATTTGTGGAACTCTGGACTGGCTGTGTATGTGCTATTATTACTCTAATAGCACATACACAGCCAGTTCAGAGTTCCACAACCACTTCAGAGTGCTATAAATTTGACATCGTAAATAACCTGATTAATTATATCCCAACTTGGTGTGCTTGTGTTAAGTAGATGATTGTTTATCTTGATCAGTGTTGCTTGAATCAAAACTTTTAAGTTCTATCAGTGTCCAACTGTTCAGTGGTTTGTACAGCAGAGTTCTGCCACATGAATCATCACTAATACTAGAACTGTCGATGAGTGCTATTAACTCCTTGGTGTGCTGGCCCAAGTGGCAGCACACCAAGGAATCCGAAACCCAGTCAGTCCAAAAAATCCAACCCCAAAACGTAACCCAAACCCTGACCCTAATCTTAACCCTTACCCTAAAACCAATCATAACAACCATAACAACCATAACCCTAATCTTAACCCTTACCCTAAAACATAATCCTAACAACCCTAACCCCAACCCCTAACCTGACCATAATTCTAAACATAACCCTAATCTTAACCCTAAACCCTACTCTTAATCCTAATAGGGCCTACCTACCCTAAACATGCACTAAACCCTAATCCTAACCTAACTTTTTTCGGACTGACGGGTGTCGGACTAGCGGGTTTTGGACTGACGGGTAGACTCCCTCCCCCACTTGCCCAGTGAGACCAAAGAGGGCAAAAAGTTCAATTTTGCCCCCCCCCCCCCCACACACACCGAAGCACACTTTTCCCACTAAATAAGTCATACTAAATGCACTCTAAAACCATGATTTTTAGATAATTAAAGGTAGATGACCCGATCACATTTTCGTAACACAGAATTATTTCAAACATACAGAGATTTTCATATCATATCATCATATGAAAGCTCGTATTTTTCTCATCATCATACTGAAATTTGACTGCCTAAATCGGTATAATTACGGAGAAATCGATGAAATAACGTTGAATTACCGCGAAAGGTGGTAACCACCGATATAGTTTGTGTACTACTCAATGGGTACAGTTCACAGCATCTTGTGCGTCTAAAATAAAAAGAACCATTAGAGCTATGCAACTCAAACTTTGGAACACGACTTTTTTAAGGATGACCTTTCATGTAGAATAGAAAACTTCAAGTTGAAAATCGGAACATCTACCTTTAAGAATCGTATTGCTCTGTAACTTGAATATATTCAGGATTTATGATCAGAAATGTAAATCTGCAATAAAATCTGCTTCCAATTTTTTTTCTGAGGATTGAGGGCATCCCTGGAAAAGATCACATTAAATATACCTTTAACTAAACGTCTGCATCACATGTGTATGTCGCAACACGTAGCATTGTTTGAAAAGGCTAAAAAACCACTGCCCATGATGACGACTATCCATTAGTTCTAACGAAGGTCTAAAACACCATAGAAAGTAGATTTGTTAATTTAGATTTTATATTGCATACACCAGTTACACAGCGCTTGCTTGCGTCATCCAGTTCTTGTTCCAATTGAGACGAAGAAATTTGGAACAATTTTTGATACCCTAGCCAAATTGCTGGGGTTGTGGCCAAATAAAGACTAGATATGGTGGTGGTACTTAAGTTAAACAAAACAGTATTTTTATTTTCCAGAAAATTAACTAGAAATTCAGGTAAAAGCATATTTATGTGATCTTTTCCAGGAAGCGCCCTCTATTCATGATTTTAGTTAGAAAGTAGATTTTCTTGCAGATTTTCATTTCTGATCATAAATATATTCAAAGTAAGAGAGCGATACGATTACTATCCTAATTACTTCAAAATCATGGTTTAAAGAGTGAAAATACACTGTCAGGTCTGCGCGCCAACTTTTTTAAACTCTAATTTCACTTTAAAACCATGATTTTTGAGTAATTAGGAATAATATCTATGTAACTCAGAATATATTTATGATTTATGATCAGAAATGTAAATCTGCAAGAAAATCTACTTTCTAGAAAGAAATCATGAATAGAGGGCACTCCCTGGAACCCTGGAAAAGATCACATACTATGCCTTTAACTATGGATGTTATCTGGTGATGCCCAGGAAATTTAAAAGAGGACAATAAGTGTCCTTTTATTTATAAATAATTAAATCATACTTACCTATCCTGTCAATCACAAATTTGCATATCCCCCCCCCCCCCCCCCCCCCCCGGGACGATTAACCCCCAAAATATTCAAACTTGAACATATTTTAGGCCTAGTTGGTGTAGCAACCCCCTTTAAATCCTATCTTTGGGCTACATAGTAGCGTACCCAGGATCACCTGTAATCGGCAACCTGGGCGCCCAAACCTGGCAAAACCTCCTCTTTCTCTTAGACCATAGAGACCAGTGGTTCCCAACTTCTGGGTCACGACCCCGGGCGTCATGGACTAGCCTAATTTAACAAAAATAAAATGCTACGTTTTCATGAAAAGTGTACAGTATAGTTATAGCAAATATATTGGCTAATAATCAATGTAACTACACTACGGGTGTCAAGGCTAGTTACTGCGCCAACTATATGGGCTGGGTCCAATTTTTTCATCGAACATGCCCAGCCCCCCCCCCCCCCCCCCCCCCACCAAGTATTTATGAACACTCCCTTAGAGAAATGTACAGCTTTTCAAGAAGCACAGCGCAGCGACGGCGGATCCCAACGGTTGTTTTTTTGTGTTGCCGGTGTGTTCTTACGATACAAGCACGTGACCAGGAGTCTTGTCACAATGATTTTTCGTGACCGGCATCGTCTGTATTATGTGATCTTTTCCAGGGAACACCCTTAATCCTCAAAAAAAAATGAAAGCAGACTTTCTTGCAGATTTACATTTCTGATCATAAATCGTACATTCCAAGTGACAGGGCGATACGATTCTTAATTACTTCAAAATCATGGTTTTCGAGTGAAAATAAACTGCCAGAGTCTGCCTCAACAACTTATTTTTACTCTAAATGCACTCTAAAACCATGATTTTTAGGTAATTAAGAATCGTATGGCTCTGTAACTTGAATATATTCGCTTCCAATTTTTTTCCGAGGATTGAGCAATGTGTCCCCTGGAAAAGATCACATAATATACCTTTAACTAAACTTCTGCATCACGTGTATGTCGCAACACGTAGCATTGTTTGAAAAGGCTAAAAAACCACTGCCCATGATGATGACTATCCATTAGTTCTAACGAAGGTCTAAAACACCATAGAAAGTAGATTTGTTAATTTAGATTTCACATTGCATACACTGCAACAAAACTTGTAGCTTGTTTTCATTCAAGTCTTGTTCCAATTGAGACGAAGAAATTTGGAACAATTTTTGTTACCCTAGCCAAATTGCTGGGGTTATATTACGGCTAAATAAAGACTAGATAAGGTGGTGTCTGTTTTCCCAGAAAATTATTATAAATTCATCAAATGGGCTATGTTTGGGTAAATTCCCCCATGGGGCAAACTTGCATGGGCCCTTTCGGACAAAGTGACCAAAATAGCAAGGGTCCCATACGACCTTGCCCAGATGGGGGCCAACTCGCATGGGCCCTTTCTGACAAAGTATCTATTCTTTCTCTCTCTCCATGAAAAGACAATTGTAATCCGAACATCTCACATCATCAGTTGTTTCCAACACCTGTATCTATCCATGACCACTATCATCCATGATGTTCGTAAGCCAACACACCTGTAACTGTCTCTCCATTTCCGTGCAACCTTGTAACTCCAAATCGAAGAGCAACTTCAGTTACAGAAACTCCAGACACTTTTCATGGAGAGAAAGAAGTTGTACACTTTAAATTTACTGTTTTATTTACCTTCTTTTCATGGATATATACATTGGATAGAAAATGATGCAGTTTCCATTGTTGCACTTATGGTTAACTTCAACACTAATCAGACAGTTCATTTACGCAATTAGGATTCACATCACTCTATAACAGATTTCTATGATTTTATGATCAAAAATGCAAATCTGCTTTCACTTCCAAGTTGCAAAGTAAAAATCAAGGATAGAGCGGTGGTTAACACGGTTGTTAACGGTGTTAACACGGTTGTTAAAGGTGAGTCAAACCATGGAATTTAACCAAAAAATAATAATTGTCTGGCGCAGACCCTGACACTGACTCAGCTCAGACAGTTTATTTCAACCTCTTCAAAACATTATTTTGACGCAATTAGGAATCGTATCGCTCTGTACCTTACAAATGTTTACGATTTATGATCAAAAATGAAAATCTGCATGAAAATCTGCTTCCACTTAGTCAGATTTATAATTAAACGAACATATTGAAGCAGCGTATTGCATACATTGCGTGAAGCGCGCACAACCATAAGCGTGATGATTTCGGGCGCGATCATCTTTGTGCTGTCATGGCTGTGTGCGTGTTGTTCGTTCAATTATTAATTTGACTATAGTCCTTACAATTACATCACTCCCTACTCTGTGTGTCGTCACTTGGACAAAAGTGATGCCTTTTATATAAGTTGTTGTAAACTGTCATCTGTCAATATCAATCATGATATCGTTTTATTTTTTTTATAAAATAATATACACCTGTCCTGTATTATCTTACCGTGAATTTGTGTTTGTGACAAAGAGTCTGTAGGCGGAATGGTACATGTTGGTAATGTGCACAACGCAGTAGTCGACAGTTTGAGCAATTCAGAATTCAGGGGAGAAGAAACACGATCCCACAAATGTTCAGTCAGAAAATCGACCAAGTTCACAGATAAAATGGAATCATAACGTCGCAAAAACGTCAACAAGCACTCGAGTTTAGGTTCTAACTCTTCCATTTTAAATGTTTTCGACTCCTAGGTTATCAATTAAAACATTTAACAGCTCATTTATTCAATTTGCTGGAAAGTATAAATCATCGATTCACCCTGATGTTTTTCTCCATGGGCGCTGACATTTTTGTTTGGGTATTTTATTATTTGCATATGATAGAAAACACAACAAGGACATTAAGGTTTATTTTGTTTCTCTTTGAAATTCTTTTATATGTATTTTTTTACATGATTGAAAGATTTTACTATTTTTAAAAAAACAATGCGTATGTATCATTATTTTAATTCTAAAACTGTGTGAAAAACTGTTTTACTATTCAAATCAGCTGTAAAACTACATGAAGTAAATGCAAATAAGTAACAGAACTGTACATAAATGCAGTACAGTTGATGTTCGACTGAAGGCTAATCTCTCATAGACGAGTGTGTAAAGATTTGAAAAATAAAAGCATCAACTACATGATAATTATTACTGATAACGCAGCGTAGCGAAATAACATTATTTTTGAATCGAACTGGCTATTCCCAGTACGATACTGCGAATTATAACAGTTTGTCTACTATTCGCAGTACGGTTCATAGCCAATCACAAATCAGATACCCGGAAAATACCCGGATGTCGTTTGGTCTATCCCGCAAGCTTTCACTTTATAGTTGTTAAAATTTGCAAATATGTCAATGCTTTGGACACTGGCACTTCAAAGAAATGAAAGTTTATTTGACTTTTACTTAAATATTGACTTCTTCTCACCCACTTCCAATTGCATTCGTTAGTGATGGTGACAAGGGAGACTTTTACACATATTGATGTAATTCCAGAAGTTTGTTTTGCTGAAATTGATTAAAATATTTATTCTATCCAGAATCCGGAACATTTTTGTTTTATATTTCGCACAAGCTTTGACAATCAATTTGTTGTCCATACTAATTTAGGCCAAAATTAAACTGACTTGGTTGCCCTCCCTCGCCAACTTTTTGGGAACTGAGTTAACCCCTCTCAACTACTAACCTAAGACCATAACTTTTTTAAAGCCAAAATCTATTCTAATAAGAGGGGTCTTAGGTTAGTAGTTTACCCCCTCTCAACTACTATGAGACCCTAACTCTTTTGGCACCAACATCGATTCTAATGACATTTAAGAGGGGTCTTGTTAGTAGTTTACCCCCTCCCTCTCAACTACTTACCTGAGACACTAACTCTCTTTGCACCATAATCAACTCTAATGACATTTAAGAGGGATCTTGTTAGTAGTTTACCTCCCCCCCCCCCCCCCCCCCCCCCCCCCCCCCCCCCCCCCCTCAACTACTAACCTGATACACTTGTACTCTTTTGGCACCAAAATCAATTCTAATGACATTTAAGAGGGGGTCTTAGTAGTTTACCCCCTTTCAACTAACCTAAGACCCTAATTTTTTGGCGCAAAATCGATTAGGTTACCGTTATAGTAGTTTATACCCCGGGTTTATACCCTCTCAACTACTAACCTTTTTGGCGCCAACATTGATTTGAATGACATTTGATACCCAAAATAGAGTCTCTGTTCTGGCTCATTTCATTAAAAAACACTTTTATGTACACTTTAGTTTAAAAGTTACAATGCTTGATAAATTTGGCGCCAAAAAGGATTGAAAGGGGACATTAAAAACATTAAAAAAATCATTTTAAACTGTTGCACTGTCGTACTGTGAATAAGCTGGCAACCCCTTCTTATTCGCAGTATCATACTGCGAATAAGCTAGCAACCCCTTCTTATCCGCAGTATCGTACTTCGAATAAGCTGGCATCCCCTTTTATCCGCAGTATCGTACTGCGAATAAGCTGGTCAACCCTTCTTATCCGCAGTATCGTACTGCGAATAAGCTGGCAACCCCTTCTTATCCGCAGTATCGTACTGCGAATAGACCCTTCCTTTTTGAATTTAGTATTTCAAGCGGTGCGTTTGAAAAAGAGATTCGGCTGATCATAACAAGGTTTGTTTACATGCAGGAATCCCTTAAGTCTTAAAGGTTTTTTGAGTGAGCTTTATAAAAGGCACGGCATGCCAAAGGCACAAGGCACATTATTTATTTTGCTGAATTTGATCTTGTATCATTTTCAGAGCGATACACAAGATTTATTATTATCTTGGTTGGTTGGTGCTCCTAAACTAATTATAACATGTATAGGAGGGAGATCAACCAAACAACAACAAGGCGGAATTTGAGAACAGGAACAAGACAAGACTAAAAAATTAAATAATAAACCAAAACGTCATATTACAATTTAAATACAATTGTCAACTCAAGTCAAAAATCGAAAACAAAAACGATTGACTTGAGTTGAGAAGAAAGCTTGTTTTTGTTTTCCTGTTTTTCAAACAACACTTGACTTGTTTGAGGAGATGGGGTGGCGCAGTCGGTTAGAGCGGCGTAACACAGCTGCGCACCGTAGTTGGAAGTAGAGGTTGGCCGAGCGATCTAGCGCGCTGATCGTCGGTCGGGAGTTTTCTATCAATACTCAAAAGACAAAGTCAAATACTAGTGTGGGTTCAACTTCAAGTCGCCTTGAAACCAGGATTCTTTGTTCACCCCAAAAAGTTCCTATCTATATTAAATCTAGGTCGGAAATTCTACAATCAAATCTTAATTCAGTGAGGGTTAGTTATCGGAGTCTCTTTTCGTGGTAACTGATAACCAGATTTAATTGTAGAATTTCTCCTCTACCCCATTCACCGTACATTGAGGTCTATACAGTGAGTGTCAGTTCGCCGTGTTTCGGAGAGTCACGTTGTCGTTAAGCCGTTGGTCTCGTGTATTCAGACGCTTCGCCCTGAACACGTTAAAAGTTACAGACCTTATCGTTAAGCGTAGGGGATCACCCCGGGTCTATACCTGTACAAAAATCACAACCTCTAGGTAGTACAGGAAACCCATACGTTGGTGGGTTTTTTTGTGGGTTTTTTCCCTACCAACGTATGGGGAACTTGTATAGCGAGAAACTGTCAATTTGATTTGCTGTATAAAGTGAATGGTGTGGTACTCAAATGATTGGGGGGTGAATTACAGCAAAACTGCATTCCCGTTGATTTTCATACTAGCTACGCACCTTCATAAAGTCCTCATCTTTCTTTCCAGCCACTTTTTAAAACATGAAAATGCTAAATTATTCGATATTTAATCATTATTCTCCTCCGTGTAAACGCAATGGCAGAATTTTTTTTTAGACATTTCGCGATATCGCGGTCCAGATTTAGTCTCATCCCCAATCGCAAAATAACAAACGTCTATATACGCTACGCACACCACTTGCGAACTAACGAAAATATTAAATGAGACTATTTATTAATAAAACATGGCGCCGATTTCGATAAACATCGTTAGTGCCGTTAAGTGAATGGGCTTAGAATTTCACCTTAAATTTCAAGGGAATAGTGCATTTGTACAAAATGTTAAAGGAATGGCAAGATAGATGAGAAAGAGTAGATAAGAACAAGCACAAAGAAGTGTGTTTTTGAGCTCTGGTAAGCGATACAGAAATTACCACCAAAATCATATTTAGAAGGAGTCATACTTAGGATGGGGACAGATAGTGAAACATGCAAAATACCCTATGATGAATAATACCAACTGATGACAAATATCACTAAGGCCAAAAAAAAAAAAATTGTTATATTGGCGTAACCCGCCCGACCCTAAAAATACGCCCGACCCTACACTTTTTTTTTTTTTTTCAGTGAAAAAAAAAAAAAAAACCAACCGACCGACCCTAAAAAATAAAAAAATGAAAAAAATAAATGTTTTTTCTCGAACGAAATACGACGGTGCTCCTCGAATAAACGGAAATTCCTTCCGAAAATATGGTTTATTGTGTTTTATTTGTATATAGACTTGTACTGAGGGGTACTTCTAACAAACAATAGGGAATGTTTAAACTCGGTTAACATTGTTCAAAAACAGCTGCTAAAAAAAAAAAAAAAAAAAAAAAAAAAAATCCCTACCTACCTACCCTATTTTTGTTCAGCCCGTTACGCCAATATAACAACAACAAAAAATTTGGCCTAAGTATGATTTGTTGTACTAACCTCTAGGTTTCAGAGGGCTTCCAGTTTAGCCGGATAGGCTGCTATTGCTATAGGGAGTTAACCAGCAATAAGCAATAATAATAATAATAAGCAATAAGTTCTGTTGGTGGATCGTTTGAGCGTGAGTTCAATTCGATACACCAACCAACACAGCCTTGTCCCCATGCCTCCTTCAGACCGTGCAGACTGACGTAGGCATGTATGTACACGGTGCATCGTGGTTCGGAAGTCACATAGAAATGTTGGTCCCGTGTATCGGTAGAGCTATCCCCGAGCACGTTAAAAGGTCACAGACTCCTTCGTAAAGAGTAGGGGATCATCCCGGTTCAGGAACGTTTGTGAAGTATTAATCTGAGCATACAGACCACGGCTGTTTGATCCCACATAATTTGTCCGTTTTATTCTGATAACACCGTTACTTGCTGGCCCGGTTCTGGTTTTAACTGATTCAAGTACCAGAATATACTGGCCATCTTTTGTAGAAATTTCAGAACATTTGTTGGTGCCATTTTTGAGAAATAGTGCTTTGAATATTATTATTTACTATAATAGCGCCCTCATCGGCCACATTTCCCATAGAGTTACATGTAAAATGTGTGTAAAGTAGAAAATGCGGATAATTTAAAAAAGGCTCGTACAATTTTCTTGAAATTTTCACCGCATAATCGTATTCATTAGCGCTACCTAAATCAGGTCAAACCATAACTGGGCCACTATGTAATTTATTTTTTATTCCATAATTTTAATTATAAATCGGACAGTCAAACAGCCGTGAGACTGCAATGAAAACAGAAAACAGAACCTTCCACTTTTGCGGTATCATTATTAGCACTATGTATTGTATAGACCACCCGGTCATCTGGGTATTTTTGTCATTTGCCATTGACGACAAAGTAAAACGTTTTAACATCCATTTATTTAATATCATTTGGTATCCTAGGCTATCCTACACAGCACTGCCACAGTGACAGTTCATCAAAGCCTAGCCAAACATCCTACACAAAGAAGATTTCTTGATGTACCCATCATGCTTAGCGCCCCTATAGTACCAGCAGGGCTTATCACCAAAACAAACATGTGTTAAAGTAATTAGCAGCTGGAGGTCGTCTGACCTCTACCATAGTAAGGCTAATGAAAGTTGATTCCATGTTTCCCGTAACATTTGGTTCAAACCATAATGAGGTAACTTTTTCATTATTCATTATTTTGCAGCGGTTCATTATTTTCAAAATAACGACCATTTCACCAATGCTTAGCATGCTCTATACCCTTCAATCTATTTTTAGGTTCCAATTGATTCAGAATGTAAACAAAATGCGATGTTCGATGAAGGAAATTAAGGAAAACACCGAAAAACTTCCAACAATATAGATCTCAAAAACGGCGGAAAAAAATGGAAAATATCAAATAATGAATGATTTCGCTATTTTGGCATTCATAACACGGTCGAAAAAACCAAACGCGGGCGGGTTACGGGAAACGGAATCAACTTTCATTAGCCTAATACATGGTGCAGATAGGGTAAACTTGGCCACAAATATGAAAGAAGTTGAATCCCAACTAAAACTTATCAATCATCAACAGGATTTTCTTAAAGACCCTCTTTTTACAACTTTATAAGCATTTCCTTGCACTGTAATGTCAATGGGAACCAGTAGACACTGGTGACAGAAATCAGTGGTCATGTGATGAAAGTGAAGCATCCTGGAGTGCATCAAGAAATCTTCTTTGCATCCTACACATGTAAATGACCAGTTTGTATCAGTCTTCTCTAATGAGGACACAGCCACACTTCCATCTCTTAGGATTAGTCCTCACCCGCCTGTACCGGAGTTTCAGATTGGCTGTGAAGGAGTCCGTAAACTTCTCTCCAACATCAAACGGTTTACTGCACCAGGTCCTGACAACATACCCGCCTACATCCTGAAGGAAAGATCAGATGAGCTTGCACCAATCCTTACCCTTCTCTTCCAAGCCACACTTCATCAAGGCAAAATCACTCAACAATGGAAGTCAGCCCATGTCTCGCCTATCTTCAAGAAAGCAGACCGACATAAGCCTGAAAACTACCGGCCCATCTGGTTGACTTCAATTGTTTGCAAGATCATGGAACACATCATCCACAGTCAGATCATCCAACATCTAGACGACCAAGGGATCTTGACAAACAAACAGTTTGGCTTCAGGAAGAAATGCTCATGTGAACCGCAGCTCATCCTTACCATAAACGACCTCGCTAATGGCCTACAGGACAAGGAGCAGATCAATGCCATCTTACTGGACTTCTCAAAGGCCTTCGATAAGGTTCCTCATGAATGTCTTCTCCTAATACTCCAACACCTAGGCGTTCAAGGCATGCTTCTGTCATGGATCATAGACTTCCTGGCAAGCAGAACTCAACAAGCAAGCAGTACATCCACGGTCTCATCTGGGGTCCTTCAGGGAACGGTCTTAAGGCACTCTACTCTACCTAGTGTACATTAACAACCTCCTAACATCAGAGATCCGTTTGTTTGCTGACGACGCTCTCCTATACAGACCAATCCGGACTGAGAAGTATGCCACTGAATTGATGAATGACCTGAAGCGTCTCCAAGATTGGGAAAACACATGGCTTTTGACCTTCAATTCTGACAAGTGCAAAGTTCTACGTACCAAGCCAAATACCTCGGTGTGACGATACAAAGCAACCTCATAAAATCTGTAAGAAGGCCAACAGCATCACATCAGAGGATTTCTTCAACGTAACCTGAGGAAGTGCTCACCCAAAATAAAGGAGCAGGCTTATAAGACATATGGTCACATTTATTAAGTTGGGACCCTATTGCGTCACATGCATACATTTGACAAAAAGTACATGTGATAATGCTCTAAGCCTAATAACTCAAAAAGTATACATCCAAAGTGTGCAAAAGTATACATTGTTAGAAAGCTGAGATATCTAGAAATGTGAATATTTAGTGTTTGTTCCAGTATACAGGGTGACTTAGGAAATATATAGGGTGTAACAAAAGAAATATTACTATGAAATATAATTTACTGTATGCCTCCTAATTTAAACATAGTGCATTGAAATAAATATTGAACCCCATATTTGAGAAGCCAAAGGCAAGGCCCTTCCGGTCATATATTATTTGTAGGGGTTAATTAACTGTCAAACGAAAATACAGGGTGATCAAAATGTGTCAATTTTTACATAAAAAACTATATATTCTGTGTGGACGGTATGACAAAAATGTATATAAATGTTGTTTGTTCAACAGAAACACTTAAACGAAGTTTATAAACATACCTTTCTGGTAGAAAGGTACAATTCATTCAAATTTGATTATACATGGTGTCCAAAAATGAAGAAAACAAATTCGGCTGATTACTTACAACCTCATTTCTGTATATGAATTGATTACAATGTTATGCCTGGCATTAATTGCACTGACATCTTGCTGACATACATAGTTAAGTCTGTTGATCTATAGAAATTAGCATTGGATATTGAACAATTTGAAAATGATATACTAGTAGGGTGACGGAGATGGATGTTAATCCTAAACACTAAAAAGTGATATTATTGTGCGGATTTGGTGGATAAAATAAGCACTTCCTAGGTAATTAGTATCAATATAATTAACAAAGAAAATATTAAGGCACATTCAACATTAGGTCCAACTTCATTAAAACACTGCAGAGATATTGCCCCCACCCACCCAGTTACCATTTGAAATTGGTAATAATCTGCCATTAATACATTTTCAGATGTTATTTGTTGTATGTAATTAATTAGTCATATTAATTAATTGTGAATGTCATTAACACTAATTAAGGTTTGGTAATTACAATAATGATACTAATCACACAAAATAGTAATTCAATGAACTAATATACACAAGATTTAATCATTTATTTTGCCTATCATATTGGAAATACATAGCATGCATCCTCACCCGCATGCATCCTCACCGCCTCCACTCTGACTAATTGTAGTTAACGAGTTATAGTAATTAATCTCAACTTGATTTATACATTTTTCTTATAGATACTATTAAAGCAATAAATTATCTTCCAAATGAGACTAAATATACTCAATTGTGATGTATGGTTTGAAAAATATAAGCATTTGAATGGCAAATGAGCGAAAAAATGTTGCCCATCCCATTGGAAATACATAGTGTGCATCCTCACCCGCGTGCATCCTCACCCGCTTCCACCCTGACTAATTGTAATTAACGAGTTATAGTAATTAATCTCAACTTGATTTATACATTTTTCTTATAGATACTATTAAAGAAAGAAATTATCTTCCAAATGAGACTAAATATACTCAATTGTGATGTATGGTTTGAAAAATATAAGCATTTGAATGGCAAATAAGCGAAAAAATGTGACAAGTCCACCCTTTTTAGGGTCCCAACTTACGAAATGTGACCATATGTCCGTCCAACCCTGGAGTATGCTTCATCTGTATGGGACCCACACAAAAGAGACCTCATCTCCAAGATTGACATGGTAGTTGGTACAGAGACGGACAGCTCGCTTTGTCAAACGCGATTGTGACCAGCGTCACAGTGTATCAAAAATGCTACAAGACCTCCAATGACAGACACTGTATGAACGACGGGCTCACAGCAAAGTCATCATGCTGTTCCGAATCACCCATGGACTAGTGGCAATACCATCCTGCCCCCCCCCCCCCCCCCCCCACACCTAGTACCATCAACAACACAAACCAGAGGACACTCCACTCAGTTCCAGAGACAACACTGCCGGATCTCGGCTTCTCTTCACTCTTTCTTTCCCAGCGCCATCTGCCTGTGGAACAACTGCCAGCCTCAGCGGTGCCTGCCCAATCCATGAAGCAGTTCAGGAACAGGCTGAGCCCCCTGACCCTACGTTAACAGTTGGGTGGCGTCTTTTTTACTTGCATCCCTCCTACCAGCATCCCATCACATGTAAATGATGGAAAAGGGTTCCTGGAACAGTAAGACATCAGTCTGTCCGCTCTTGTTTAGACAACCCGCCCAGTCATGAATAGCCTCAATCAGTTGAGTCTAACATGATCTCTTCTCTCTGAAAACAGTGGAGAGTCGTATTATTAATATAAACACAAACAACCCATTTAAACCAAATACTTTAAAAAGTTAAAGTAACTAATCATAAATGTAACTACATGTAATCATAAATGTAACTACATGTCATCATAAATGTATTTTAGGGCCTACATATTTTTTGAAGGTTAAATTTCATTTTAAAAAATGGCAAAAAAACCCATGCCGTGCTATGCACTGTTACCTGTTTTATTTCTCCCCGCTCCCTAGGTGTATAAAAACTCATATGAACTTATGGACTTGGTCTTGGAAAGGTAAACTGCTAAATGGCACCCAATTCTAGCTAATCATTTTTGTTGCATGTATATACTTATTTTTATTTATTTATCTTAGGTTGACATCATCTGCTAGCTTACTATGGAAGGGACAGTCGTGATTAAATCTGTTGTCTTGGCAGCGAATCAATATGTCAGCGCAAACACACAAGAAAACCTTGTTATTCTTCTCAGGCAACTTGATGTGAGTAGACAGACACTATTATAATTTATAAACTGGATACAAAGTCTACAACGATTTGAATTAGGGACCATGTGCTGTGCAGGTGTAGCATGAACCCCTGATTGTGAGGGAATAACGCCCAACTTTTGGACATGTAGCCTATGGTCGCTATGGCCAAAAAAAATGTCACGCCCAACTTTTGGGCCTTAATGCTACCCTGGTGCTGTGTGATTAACAGGCAAAAGTGAGTGAGTCATTTTGTTCAAATCTTGATGGGATGTCTGCTGGGCCCCCCTACTGTGTGAGACCCCTAGGGACTCCAGAAAGGGGCTAAGATATACGTTTGATCAATCATTGGAGGTACTATCTCAAACCTCTTTAAGATTAACAGGTACAACAATACACAGATTATGGAATGGCCCCTGCCAGACAAATTATCTTCTCCCAAATCCTTGTTTTTATTTTTAAAAACTGGGGTGAGAGTTAAGGTCGCTGTTTCAGGGTGACATGTTTCATGAGATCTGAAATAATAACCATCTTACGCTCCGTTCACACAGTTCAATCAGTTCAAAACACGCTAAGTAATCAAGCGTATAAGTGCAATTTTGGCATACGCAAGCATCACTCATACAATGACATTGCACGCCATGCGAGTGATGCAGTTCGTTATCGCAATGGGTTAAAAAGTATTCAACTACTATTGCGGCAGGCTGCGACGCATTGCGTTAATGATGATGTTCTTTTATTTTACCACACAACGCTGGCTACCATCACATACGGTGACCTGCATTGACCCAGCGTAACCTGCGACGAATTACTGTACACTGCGGCGGAGGTCACGCTGCCGTACTGCATTGCACTCGCAAGGCAAATATTGCCTAGTGTGAACGAACCTTTAATTCTAGAACTTTGGTATTTAAAGACAATTGTGACCCAATGAAGCAAATGTCACAGATAGCTCAAAAGATAAAATACTTTTCCAATCAATTATCAAGGTGCTGTGATTTTGTCCACTGCATTGTCAAGATTGGAGTGCTCTATTAGCACTTTGTGACAGGGCTAAATTCTACACTTTGGCAGAATTTCAGCATATATGGGCGTCTGTGTAAAGATAACCATTTGGTGTGCAAATTGGAGAAAAAGTGCAAATTTATTAGCAAATAAATTTTCAAAACTGACCTTGTAAAATGCGCAAAATATGCCTGTATGACTGGCTTCCTAAACCCTGCTTTCTGATTGTATAACATGCAAACAAACATACATTCACACTATTATTATACCATACCCATGGAATTGGAATGAATGATCTAATCTCCATTCCAATTTATCATTCTACTGAGCTATGGACGGTATCACAGTAACAACAGCAAGCAATTTCCTCATTTCCTACTTTATTCCAATTGATTCCATGCTTCCCCCCATCAACACAGGTACTGACCGGCATGACATCGCGGGGGAAATCCCTGAAGTTCTTTTGCCCAACACAGATGGTTGCTACAGAATGTCTATCGTCTCTTCTTGACCTCCTCATGGAGGTGAACACACCGGTAGATCTAGCACTCAAAACTATGGTGCTGCTTTTCAATTTGGGTGAGTAGCTAAGTTTTAACTCTCTTCAGTCTTAGGGGTGCAAGTCTTCTTTTTTTTTGGGGGGGGGGGGGAAATCCGGATTTATTTATTTGTTAATAAAATAAAAAAAGGCCCCAAATTTGTTTAGTGGGAGTGATACCCTTACCATACCATGCAGCCTATTCTCTAGATTAACCCCCATAAATGTTCGATGCTGCACACAAGTACCCAGTTAGCATAATCAACCGGTGTCATTTAAAGCAAGACATGTGTATATTTTTTCAAAATATACTGACATCGCATATTATATTTCCTTGCAGATGAATATACGAAAATGACTGAGCTGTTGCGCATATAAGATGCAAAGACAATTGTAAATTCAACTTGTCAAATTCTCTGCTCTTAGTACATAATTTCCATAATGTTCACAAATATTCTATGTCTATGCATTTTTGCAGCTGCTGATAGTGAGATTTGCGAGACATTACAGGTGACGTACAATCTTCCGGCCACGCTTGCTGCGTGCGTACATGTGTACACCAACGGGAAGAACCCAGAACAACCAGAACATTTAATACTACAGGTAGGCCGTGCATATGATGAACTTAGTTTTAAAATGGCTTCAATTGAAAAAGTATGCCCCTTTGACATCATACTTTACAAAATTCCTTGGGTAGTGTAGTTTTGTGATTGATATGGCTAGAAAAAATGGGGAACTCAGGAACCTGGTTCTAGGAAAATTTGGACTTTGGAGGTAAATTTTAGATACAAAAAAATAATGAAATACAAATTTGAAGGTAATATTTCTTCATGAAGGGAAATATTTTATGTGAAGTGAACCTACCGTGACATGCGTCCATTATAAAATGGGGTTTATCGATGAAACTCATCATATTATTCATGTAATTATCTCTTGATTTCATTTTTGTATTTTTTGCAGTGTTTACAATTACTACAGAAGATTACATACAATTATAAGATTTCCTATCCAAACAGCTACGCAGAAGACTTAATACGCTTCTTGGTGATACATGTGTAAGTATTTTACGACACCGCAAGTTTTTTCTGCTTTGCTTAACCCCCTGAGAACTACCGGCCGATTGGTCAGAGAGATAGATACATAATTTATTGCACCAATCAGAGACATTTTTACAATAGTTGTATCCCTGATAAAGATTGGAGTGAAATATTTTACAAGCTGCATTTTAATTGGCTATTCAAATGAGTATATCTTGCAATAAACCAATCAGAACCACTGTAAGATAAGCCGGTAGTGCCCAGGGGGTTAAGTGTGAATTCATGTAATGACACGCACAAAACCGTTGAGGCCGTTAAAAGTATTTGTTTTAATTTAAAATCAATATTTTGAATCAATATTCAGGCCAGTTTCTAATACTGTAAAAGTGGTAATTTGTGCGCGCTTTTTTCGCGCTTTTTCGATTATGAAGTGTTTTGCGTGTTTTTAAATTTGCGGTATTCATCACATAGACCTATGCGCAAAAATATTATTTTCTCGGTAGCTGTGTCAAGCGCGAAAATAAATGTAGCGCAAATATTTTCACTTTTACAGTATTAACTAATAAAATTATGTAATTATCTTGTATGCAAATCTTAAACTGTCCCTGTACTAAGCTATTTCAGTTAACACTTTCCACGCGGCTATTATTTCTACCATACGCAAAACAGATTTTCAGAAACTTTTCACAATTTTCAAAGTCTATCTCAAGGATTACTGAACCAATACTAGGCATGTTTGTACTTATTTCAATGCATTTCACATGGTGATTCCAAATATGATCATGAAACATTTTTTGAAATTTTCGAATGGCGTCTGCAGTTGCCTGCCGCGTGGAAAGTTTTAAGTAGACAAATTCTAGTATTCATTTCATTCCTTTTAATTAATGTTTACTCATCTCTTTGTTGTTATTTTTCAGCATAGGTACAGAAACAGATTTGACCCTTCCATGTTTAGGTCTACTAGCCAACTTATGCAGGAATAACATCTCCATACAAGCACACATCAAAGCCTTGGTAAGTCAAACGATACATCACGTTCAACAGTTTTAGCCAACTTATGCAGGAATAACATTTCCATACAAGCACACATCAAAGCCTTGGTAAGTCAAACGATACATCACGTTAAACAGTTTTAGCCAACTTATGCAGAAATAACATCTCCATACAAGCACACATCAAAGTCTTGGTAAGTCAAACAATACATCACGTTTATGTCAACATCTACCTTTAACAAATCAATGGAGTAAATGAAAATTAAATGCCTTAAATTATAGTTTAACTCTTTATTTTCATGAATTTGATTCTTCGTTTGGATACAAGGTGTATCAAAGCCACGCCCCAACAGGTGACAACAGGCAGCTCCTGGTAGATTTAGTTCATAAGTTTGTTGTGTAGGTTCTCTTGATGCCCATCAGACCTCCAGATATGATTTTGTCTTTTATTTATATTTTGATGTTGTTCTCTATGTTTGGGCTTTTATCTTATTTTATGTCACTTTCATTGGCATTTTTAACCCCTGCCCATTTGTGTTTCTTGTATTGTGCATATTTTCTGAGTTACAGTGAACCAATTGATTGGTCTTTCAGAGCTCTTTGTCAAGAGTTACCAGTTTGATTTGCAATCACTCAGTTCATTAACTTTGTTAATGTCTGTTGGGCTATTGCTCTTTATATACAAAAAGAAAAGAAACAAAAAAGTTCAAATGCATTTACAATGTAAATTATATAGGGTCCTGTGCACCTGTTTTATACGGAAAAAACTTAACCGTTTCAATATTCAATATTTTTGACTTTACAACAGTGCCCTATATCTTAATAAGTAGACTTATTCTTCTTCAGTTTTCAACTCTTCTTAGGAAGTTTGTTTAAGAATTTGTGAGTTCATATCTTCATGATATTAGACCCTAGGTTAAACTTTAGAACTTAGCCCTTCATCATGAACCTCAATTTAGGGGAAATTCTTAAATATTCATCTTAACCAGGCTTAAGAAGAGTTAAGAATAACTCTTCCTAAGTTCACTTAAGATTAATCTTAACTTTTATACAATAGGGCCCAAGACAATGTGAAAACCATCTACAAGAAGGTGATCAATTGTCTATCGCACATGTGACGTGTGCTACCGAAACCAGACGGAATTGGGCATAGCTCCAAACTGAGAAATAGCCCAAAACCTAATTTGGGGTGATTTTTTGGGAATTTGAGTTTCTTGTAAATAATTAATCTTCAGAGTGTTTATAACATTATTGTGAAAGTTTCAGATTAAAAAATCAAACCAACAACAAACAAATGCATTTTTTTTATTTTTAAAAGTACATTGTAAGTACATTTTAAGTACATCTTTAAAGGACGATATCTCAGTTTGGAGTTTTCATAAAGACGAACTTGAAAATGATTTAACTCCGCTTTGGGAAGTCTGATTAAAAAAAAAAGTACCTTTGTAAAGCTGAAGATCTCTACCTAACTCAATTTTGACATCTTGCCCAATTGTGTCTGTTTTTGGTAGAATATGTCACATATTTTATGATACTAGACAATAAGAATAAGAAATAGATGCATTTAGTGTTTCAATATTTCACATAATTCTATTTTGTTGCTTTTAATTTTATACAGGATAATGTGAAAACCATCTACAAGAAATTGATCCAGTGTTTATCACACAGTAGCCAAGCCATCATTGTGTTCTCACTATCAGTGCTGTCTAGTCTATGTCTCAATGAAGCACTGGGAGATAGGGTAAGTGTTTATCACACAGCAGCCAAGCCATCATTGTGTTCTCACTATCAGTGCTGTCTAGTCTATGTCTCAATGAAGCACTGGGAGATAGGGTAAGTGTTTATCACACAGTAGCCAAGCCATCATTGTGTTCTCACTATCAGTGCTGTCTAGTCTATGTCTCAATGAAGCACTGGGAGATAGGGTAAGTGTTTATCACACAGTAGCCAAGCCATCATTGTGTTCTCACTATCGGTGCTGTCTAGCCTATGTCTCAATGAAGCACTGGGAGATAGGGTAAGTGTTTATCACACAGTAGCCAAGCCATCATTGTGTTCTCACTATCAGTGCTGTCTAGTCTATGTCTCAATGAAGCACTGGGAGATAGGGTAAGTGTTTATCACACAGTAGCCAAGCCATCATTGTGTTCTCACTATCGGTGCTGTCTAGCCTATGTCTCAATGAAGCACTAGGAGATAGGATAAGTGTTTATCACACAGTAGCCAAGCCATCATTGTGTTCTCACTATCAGTGCTGTCTAGTCTATGTCTCAATGAAGCACTGGGAGATAGGGTAAGTGTTTATCACACAGTAGCCAAGCCATCATTGTGTTCTCACTATCGGTGCTGTCTAGTCTATGTCTCAATGAAGCACTGGGAGATAGGGTAAGTGTTTATCACACAGTAGCCAAGCCATCATTGTGTTCTCACTATCAGTGCTGTCTAGTCTATGTCTCAATGAAGCACTGGGAGATAGGGTAAGTGTTTATCACACAGTAGCCAAGCCATCATTGTGTTCTCACTATCGGTGCTGTCTAGTCTATGTCTCAATGAAGCACTGGGAGATAGGGTAAGTGTTTATCACACAGTAGCCAAGCCATCATTGTGTTCTCACTATCGGTGCTGTCTAGTCTATGTCTCAATGAAGCACTGGGAGATAGGGTAAGTGTTTATCACACAGTAGCCAAGCCATCATTGTGTTCTCACTATCAGTGCTGTCTAGTCTATGTCTCAATGAAGCACTGGGAGATAGGGTAAGTGTTTATCACACAGTAGCTAAGCCATCATTGTGTTCTCACTATCGGTGCTGTCTAGTCTATGTCTCAATGAAGCACTGGGAGATAGAGTAAGTGTTTATCACACAGTAGCCAAGCCATCATTGTGTTCTCACTATCAGTGCTGTCTAGTCTATGTCTCAATGAAGCACTGGGAGATAGGGTAAGTGTTTATCACACAGTAGCTAAGCCATCATTGTGTTCTCACTATCGGTGCTGTCTAGTCTATGTCTCAATGAAGCACTAGGAGATAGGGTAAGTGTTTATCACACAGTAGCCAAGCCATCATTGTGTTCTCACTATCAGTGCTGTCTAGTCTATGTCTCAATGAAGCACTGGGAGATAGGGTAAGTGTTTATCACACAGTAGCCAAGCCATCATTGTGTTCTCACTATCAGTGCTGTCTAGTCTATGTCTCAATGAAGCACTGGGAGATAGGGTAAGTGTTTATCACACAGTAGCCAAGCCATCATTGTGTTCTCACTATCAGTGCTGTCTAGTCTATGTCTCAATGAAGCACTGGGAGATAGGGTAAGTGTTTATCACACAGTAGCCAAGCCATCATTGTGTTCTCACTATCAGTGCTGTCTAGTCTATGTCTCAATGAAGCACTGGGAGATAGGGTAAGTGTTTATCACACAGTAGCCAAGCCATCATTGTGTTCTCACTATCAGTGCTGTCTAGTCTATGTCTCAATGAAGCACTAGGAGATAGGGTAAGTGTTTATCACACAGTAACCAAGCCATCATTGTGTTCTCACTATCAGTGCTGTCTAGTCTATGTCTCAATGAAGCACTGGGAGATAGGGTAAGTGTTTATCACACAGTAGCCAAGCCATCATTGTGTTCTCACTATCGGTGCTGTCTAGCCTATGTCTCAATAAAGCACTGGGAGATAGGGTAAGTGTTTATCACACAGCAGCCAAGCCATCATTGTGTTCTCACTATCAGTGCTGTCTAGTCTATGTCTCAATGAAGCACTGGGAGATAGGGTAAGTGTTTATCACACAGTAGCCAAGCCATCATTGTGTTCTCACTATCGGTGCTGTCTAGCCTATGTCTCAATGAAGCACTGGGAGATAGGGTAAGTGTTTATCACACAGCAGCCAAGCCATCATTGTGTTCTCACTATCAGTGCTGTCTAGTCTATGTCTCAATGAAGCACTGGGAGATAGGGTAAGTGTTTATCACACAGTAGCCAAGCCATCATTGTGTTCTCACTATCAGTGCTGTCTAGTCTATGTCTCAATGAAGCACTGGGAGATAGGGTAAGTGTTTATCACACAGTAGCCAAGCCATCATTGTGTTCTCACTATCAGTGCTGTCTAGTCTATGTCTCAATGAAGCACTGGGAGATAGGGTAAGTGTTTATCACACAGTAGCCAAGCCATCATTGTGTTCTCACTATCAGTGCTGTCTAGTCTATGTCTCAATGAAGCACTGGGAGATAGGGTAAGTGTTTATCACACAGTAGCCAAGCCATCATTGTGTTCTCACTATCAGTGCTGTCTAGTCTATGTCTCAATGAAGCACTGGGAGATAGGGTAAGTGTTTATCACACAGTAGCCAAGCCATCATTGTGTTCTCACTATCAGTGCTGTCTAGTCTATGTCTCAATGAAGCACTGGGAGATAGGGTAAGTGTTTATCACACAGTAGCCAAGCCATCATTGTGTTCTCACTATCGGTGCTGTCTAGCCTATGTCTCAATGAAGCACTGGGAGATAGGGTAAGTGTTTATCACACAGTAGCCAAGCCATCATTGTGTTCTCACTATCAGTGCTGTCTAGTCTATGTCTCAATGAAGCACTGGGAGATAGGGTAAGTGTTTATCACACAGTAGCCAAGCCATCATTGTGTTCTCACTATCAGTGCTGTCTAGTCTATGTCTCAATGAAGCACTAGGAGATAGGGTAAGTGTTTATCACACAGTAACCAAGCCATCATTGTGTTCTCACTATCAGTGCTGTCTAGTCTATGTCTCAATGAAGCACTGGGAGATAGGGTAAGTGTTTATCACACAGTAGCCAAGCCATCATTGTGTTCTCACTATCGGTGCTGTCTAGCCTATGTCTCAATGAAGCACTGGGAGATAGGGTAAGTGTTTATCACACAGTAGCCAAGCCATCATTGTGTTCTCACTATCAGTGCTGTCTAGTCTATGTCTCAATGAAGCACTGGGAGATAGGGTAAGTGTTTATCACACAGTAGCCAAGCCATCATTGTGTTCTCACTATCGGTGCTGTCTAGCCTATGTCTCAATGAAGCACTAGGAGATAGGGTAAGTGTTTATCACACAGTAGCCAAGCCATCATTGTGTTCTCACTATCAGTGCTGTCTAGTCTATGTCTCAATGAAGCACTGGGAGATAGGGTAAGTGTTTATCACACAGTAGCCAAGCCATCATTGTGTTCTCACTATCGGTGCTGTCTAGTCTATGTCTCAATGAAGCACTGGGAGATAGGGTAAGTGTTTATCACACAGTAGCCAAGCCATCATTGTGTTCTCACTATCAGTGCTGTCTAGTCTATGTCTCAATGAAGCACTGGGAGATAGGGTAAGTGTTTATCACACAGTAGCCAAGCCATCATTGTGTTCTCACTATCGGTGCTGTCTAGTCTATGTCTCAATGAAGCACTGGGAGATAGGGTAAGTGTTTATCACACAGTAGCCAAGCCATCATTGTGTTCTCACTATCGGTGCTGTCTAGTCTATGTCTCAATGAAGCACTGGGAGATAGGGTAAGTGTTTATCACACAGTAGCCAAGCCATCATTGTGTTCTCACTATCAGTGCTGTCTAGTCTATGTCTCAATGAAGCACTGGGAGATAGGGTAAGTGTTTATCACACAGTAGCTAAGCCATCATTGTGTTCTCACTATCGGTGCTGTCTAGTCTATGTCTCAATGAAGCACTGGGAGATAGAGTAAGTGTTTATCACACAGTAGCCAAGCCATCATTGTGTTCTCACTATCGGTGCTGTCTAGCCTATGTCTCAATGAAGCACTAGGAGATAGGATAAGTGTTTATCACACAGTAGCCAAGCCATCATTGTGTTCTCACTATCAGTGCTGTCTAGTCTATGTCTCAATGAAGCACTGGGAGATAGGGTAAGTGTTTATCACACAGTAGCCAAGCCATCATTGTGTTCTCACTATCGGTGCTGTCTAGTCTATGTCTCAATGAAGCACTGGGAGATAGGGTAAGTGTTTATCACACAGTAGCCAAGCCATCATTGTGTTCTCACTATCAGTGCTGTCTAGTCTATGTCTCAATGAAGCACTGGGAGATAGGGTAAGTGTTTATCACACAGTAGCCAAGCCATCATTGTGTTCTCACTATCGGTGCTGTCTAGTCTATGTCTCAATGAAGCACTGGGAGATAGGGTAAGTGTTTATCACACAGTAGCCAAGCCATCATTGTGTTCTCACTATCGGTGCTGTCTAGTCTATGTCTCAATGAAGCACTGGGAGATAGGGTAAGTGTTTATCACACAGTAGCCAAGCCATCATTGTGTTCTCACTATCAGTGCTGTCTAGTCTATGTCTCAATGAAGCACTGGGAGATAGGGTAAGTGTTTATCACACAGTAGCTAAGCCATCATTGTGTTCTCACTATCGGTGCTGTCTAGTCTATGTCTCAATGAAGCACTGGGAGATAGAGTAAGTGTTTATCACACAGTAGCCAAGCCATCATTGTGTTCTCACTATCAGTGCTGTCTAGTCTATGTCTCAATGAAGCACTGGGAGATAGGGTAAGTGTTTATCACACAGTAGCTAAGCCATCATTGTGTTCTCACTATCGGTGCTGTCTAGTCTATGTCTCAATGAAGCACTAGGAGATAGGGTAAGTGTTTATCACACAGTAGCCAAGCCATCATTGTGTTCTCACTATCAGTGCTGTCTAGTCTATGTCTCAATGAAGCACTGGGAGATAGGGTAAGTGTTTATCACACAGTAGCCAAGCCATCATTGTGTTCTCACTATCAGTGCTGTCTAGTCTATGTCTCAATGAAGCACTGGGAGATAGGGTAAGTGTTTATCACACAGTAGCCAAGCCATCATTGTGTTCTCACTATCAGTGCTGTCTAGTCTATGTCTCAATGAAGCACTGGGAGATAGGGTAAGTGTTTATCACACAGTAGCCAAGCCATCATTGTGTTCTCACTATCAGTGCTGTCTAGTCTATGTCTCAATGAAGCACTGGGAGATAGGGTAAGTGTTTATCACACAGTAGCCAAGCCATCATTGTGTTCTCACTATCAGTGCTGTCTAGTCTATGTCTCAATGAAGCACTAGGAGATAGGGTAAGTGTTTATCACACAGTAACCAAGCCATCATTGTGTTCTCACTATCAGTGCTGTCTAGTCTATGTCTCAATGAAGCACTGGGAGATAGGGTAAGTGTTTATCACACAGTAGCCAAGCCATCATTGTGTTCTCACTATCGGTGCTGTCTAGCCTATGTCTCAATAAAGCACTGGGAGATAGGGTAAGTGTTTATCACACAGCAGCCAAGCCATCATTGTGTTCTCACTATCAGTGCTGTCTAGTCTATGTCTCAATGAAGCACTGGGAGATAGGGTAAGTGTTTATCACACAGTAGCCAAGCCATCATTGTGTTCTCACTATCGGTGCTGTCTAGCCTATGTCTCAATGAAGCACTGGGAGATAGGGTAAGTGTTTATCACACAGCAGCCAAGCCATCATTGTGTTCTCACTATCAGTGCTGTCTAGTCTATGTCTCAATGAAGCACTGGGAGATAGGGTAAGTGTTTATCACACAGTAGCCAAGCCATCATTGTGTTCTCACTATCAGTGCTGTCTAGTCTATGTCTCAATGAAGCACTGGGAGATAGGGTAAGTGTTTATCACACAGTAGCCAAGCCATCATTGTGTTCTCACTATCAGTGCTGTCTAGTCTATGTCTCAATGAAGCACTGGGAGATAGGGTAAGTGTTTATCACACAGTAGCCAAGCCATCATTGTGTTCTCACTATCAGTGCTGTCTAGTCTATGTCTCAATGAAGCACTGGGAGATAGGGTAAGTGTTTATCACACAGTAGCCAAGCCATCATTGTGTTCTCACTATCAGTGCTGTCTAGTCTATGTCTCAATGAAGCACTGGGAGATAGGGTAAGTGTTTATCACACAGTAGCCAAGCCATCATTGTGTTCTCACTATCAGTGCTGTCTAGTCTATGTCTCAATGAAGCACTGGGAGATAGGGTAAGTGTTTATCACACAGTAGCCAAGCCATCATTGTGTTCTCACTATCGGTGCTGTCTAGTCTATGTCTCAATGAAGCACTGGGAGATAGGGTAAGTGTTTATCACACAGTAGCCAAGCCATCATTGTGTTCTCACTATCAGTGCTGTCTAGTCTATGTCTCAATGAAGCACTGGGAGATAGGGTAAGTGTTTATCACACAGTAGCCAAGCCATCATTGTGTTCTCACTATCAGTGCTGTCTAGTCTATGTCTCAATGAAGCACTGGGAGATAGGGTAAGTGTTTATCACACAGTAGCCAAGCCATCATTGTGTTCTCACTATCAGTGCTGTCTAGTCTATGTCTCAATGAAGCACTGGGAGATAGGGTAAGTGTTTATCACACAGTAGCCAAGCCATCATTGTGTTCTCACTATCGGTGCTGTCTAGCCTATGTCTCAATGAAGCACTGGGAGATAGGGTAAGTGTTTATCACACAGTAGCCAAGCCATCATTGTGTTCTCACTATCAGTGCTGTCTAGTCTATGTCTCAATGAAGCACTGGGAGATAGGGTAAGTGTTTATCACACAGTAGCCAAGCCATCATTGTGTTCTCACTATCGGTGCTGTCTAGCCTATGTCTCAATGAAGCACTAGGAGATAGGGTAAGTGTTTATCACACAGTAGCCAAGCCATCATTGTGTTCTCACTATCAGTGCTGTCTAGTCTATGTCTCAATGAAGCACTGGGAGATAGGGTAAGTGTTTATCACACAGTAGCCAAGCCATCATTGTGTTCTCACTATCGGTGCTGTCTAGTCTATGTCTCAATGAAGCACTGGGAGATAGGGTAAGTGTTTATCACACAGTAGCCAAGCCATCATTGTGTTCTCACTATCAGTGCTGTCTAGTCTATGTCTCAATGAAGCACTGGGAGATAGGGTAAGTGTTTATCACACAGTAGCCAAGCCATCATTGTGTTCTCACTATCGGTGCTGTCTAGTCTATGTCTCAATGAAGCACTGGGAGATAGGGTAAGTGTTTATCACACAGTAGCCAAGCCATCATTGTGTTCTCACTATCGGTGCTGTCTAGTCTATGTCTCAATGAAGCACTGGGAGATAGGGTAAGTGTTTATCACACAGTAGCCAAGCCATCATTGTGTTCTCACTATCAGTGCTGTCTAGTCTATGTCTCAATGAAGCACTGGGAGATAGGGTAAGTGTTTATCACACAGTAGCTAAGCCATCATTGTGTTCTCACTATCGGTGCTGTCTAGTCTATGTCTCAATGAAGCACTGGGAGATAGGGTAAGTGTTTATCACACAGTAGCCAAGCCATCATTGTGTTCTCACTATCAGTGCTGTCTAGTCTATGTCTCAATGAAGCACTGGGAGATAGGGTAAGTGTTTATCACACAGTAGCTAAGCCATCATTGTGTTCTCACTATCGGTGCTGTCTAGTCTATGTCTCAATGAAGCACTAGGAGATAGGGTAAGTGTTTATCACACAGTAGCCAAGCCATCATTGTGTTCTCACTATCAGTGCTGTCTAGTCTATGTCTCAATGAAGCACTGGGAGATAGGGTAAGTGTTTATCACACAGTAGCCAAGCCATCATTGTGTTCTCACTATCAGTGCTGTCTAGTCTATGTCTCAATGAAGCACTGGGAGATAGGGTAAGTGTTTATCACACAGTAGCCAAGCCATCATTGTGTTCTCACTATCAGTGCTGTCTAGTCTATGTCTCAATGAAGCACTGGGAGATAGGGTAAGTGTTTATCACACAGTAGCCAAGCCATCATTGTGTTCTCACTATCAGTGCTGTCTAGTCTATGTCTCAATGAAGCACTGGGAGATAGGGTAAGTGTTTATCACACAGTAGCCAAGCCATCATTGTGTTCTCACTATCAGTGCTGTCTAGTCTATGTCTCAATGAAGCACTAGGAGATAGGGTAAGTGTTTATCACACAGTAGCCAAGCCATCATTGTGTTCTCACTATCAGTGCTGTCTAGTCTATGTCTCAATGAAGCACTGGGAGATAGGGTAAGTGTTTATCACACAGTAGCCAAGCCATCATTGTGTTCTCACTATCAGTGCTGTCTAGTCTATGTCTCAATGAAGCACTGGGAGATAGGGTAAGTGTTTATCACACAGTAGCCAAGCCATCATTGTGTTCTCACTATCAGTGCTGTCTAGTCTATGTCTCAATGAAGCACTGGGAGATAGGGTAAGTGTTTATCACACAGTAGCCAAGCCATCATTGTGTTCTCACTATCGTGCTGTCTAGCCTATGTCTCAATGAAGCACTGGGAGATAGGGTAAGTGTTTATCACACAGCAGCCAAGCCATCATTGTGTTCTCACTATCAGTGCTGTCTAGTCTATGTCTCAATGAAGCACTGGGAGATAGGGTAAGTGTTTATCACACAGTAGCCAAGCCATCATTGTGTTCTCACTATCAGTGCTGTCTAGTCTATGTCTCAATGAAGCACTGGGAGATAGGGTAAGTGTTTATCACACAGTAGCCAAGCCATCATTGTGTTCTCACTATCAGTGCTGTCTAGTCTATGTCTCAATGAAGCACTGGGAGATAGGGTAAGTGTTTATCACACAGTAGCCAAGCCATCATTGTGTTCTCACTATCAGTGCTGTCTAGTCTATGTCTCAATGAAGCACTGGGAGATAGGGTAAGTGTTTATCACACAGTAGCCAAGCCATCATTGTGTTCTCACTATCAGTGCTGTCTAGTCTATGTCTCAATGAAGCACTGGGAGATAGGGTAAGTGTTTATCACACAGTAGCCAAGCCATCATTGTGTTCTCACTATCGGTGCTGTCTAGTCTATGTCTCAATGAAGCACTGGGAGATAGGGTAAGTGTTTATCACACAGTAGCCAAGCCATCATTGTGTTCTCACTATCAGTGCTGTCTAGTCTATGTCTCAATGAAGCACTGGGAGATAGGGTAAGTGTTTATCACACAGTAGCCAAGCCATCATTGTGTTCTCACTATCAGTGCTGTCTAGTCTATGTCTCAATGAAGCACTGGGAGATAGGGTAAGTGTTTATCACACAGTAGCCAAGCCATCATTGTGTTCTCACTATCAGTGCTGTCTAGTCTATGTCTCAATGAAGCACTAGGAGATAGGGTAAGTGTTTATCACACAGTAGCCAAGCCATCATTGTGTTCTCACTATCAGTGCTGTCTAGTCTATGTCTCAATGAAGCACTGGGAGATAGGGTAAGTGTTTATCACACAGTAGCCAAGCCATCATTGTGTTCTCACTATCAGTGCTGTCTAGTCTATGTCTCAATGAAGCACTGGGAGATAGGGTAAGTGTTTATCACACAGTAGCCAAGCCATCATTGTGTTCTCACTATCAGTGCTGTCTAGTCTATGTCTCAATGAAGCACTGGGAGATAGGGTAAGTGTTTATCACACAGTAGCCAAGCCATCATTGTGTTCTCACTATCAGTGCTGTCTAGTCTATGTCTCAATGAAGCACTGGGAGATAGGGTAAGTGTTTATCACACAGTAGCCAAGCCATCATTGTGTTCTCACTATCGGTGCTGTCTAGCCTATGTCTCAATGAAGCACTGGGAGATAGGGTAAGTGTTTATCACACAGTAGCCAAGCCATCATTGTGTTCTCACTATCAGTGCTGTCTAGTCTATGTCTCAATGAAGCACTGGGAGATAGGGTAAGTGTTTATCACACAGTAGCCAAGCCATCATTGTGTTCTCACTATCAGTGCTGTCTAGTCTATGTCTCAATGAAGCACTGGGAGATAGGGTAAGTGTTTATCACACAGTAGCCAAGCCATCATTGTGTTCTCACTATCAGTGCTGTCTAGTCTATGTCTCAATGAAGCACTGGGAGATAGGGTAAGTGTTTATCACACAGTAGCCAAGCCATCATTGTGTTCTCACTATCAGTGCTGTCTAGTCTATGTCTCAATGAAGCACTGGGAGATAGGGTAAGTGTTTATCACACAGTAGCCAAGCCATCATTGTGTTCTCACTATCAGTGCTGTCTAGTCTATGTCTCAATGAAGCACTAGGAGATAGGGTAAGTGTTTATCACACAGTAACCAAGCCATCATTGTGTTCTCACTATCAGTGCTGTCTAGTCTATGTCTCAATGAAGCACTGGGAGATAGGGTAAGTGTTTATCACACAGTAGCCAAGCCATCATTGTGTTCTCACTATCGGTGCTGTCTAGCCTATGTCTCAATGAAGCACTGGGAGATAGGGTAAGTGTTTATCACACAGCAGCTAAGCCATCATTGTGTTCTCACTATCAGTGCTGTCTAGTCTATGTCTCAATGAAGCACTAGGAGATAGGGTAAGTGTTTATCACACAGTAACCAAGCCATCATTGTGTTCTCACTATCAGTGCTGTCTAGTCTATGTCTCAATGAAGCACTGGGAGATAGGGTAAGTGTTTATCACACAGTAGCCAAGCCATCATTGTGTTCTCACTATCGGTGCTGTCTAGCCTATGTCTCAATGAAGCACTGGGAGATAGGGTAAGTGTTTATCACACAGCAGCCAAGCCATCATTGTGTTCTCACTATCAGTGCTGTCTAGTCTATGTCTCAATGAAGCACTGGGAGATAGGGTAAGTGTTTATCACACAGTAGCCAAGCCATCATTGTGTTCTCACTATCGGTGCTGTCTAGCCTATGTCTCAATGAAGCACTGGGAGATAGGGTAAGTGTTTATCACACAGCAGCCAAGCCATCATTGTGTTCTCACTATCAGTGCTGTCTAGTCTATGTCTCAATGAAGCACTGGGAGATAGGGTAAGTGTTTATCACACAGTAGCCAAGCCATCATTGTGTTCTCACTATCAGTGCTGTCTAGTCTATGTCTCAATGAAGCACTGGGAGATAGGGTAAGTGTTTATCACACAGTAGCCAAGCCATCATTGTGTTCTCACTATCAGTGCTGTCTAGTCTATGTCTCAATGAAGCACTGGGAGATAGGGTAAGTGTTTATCACACAGTAGCCAAGCCATCATTGTGTTCTCACTATCAGTGCTGTCTAGTCTATGTCTCAATGAAGCACTGGGAGATAGGGTAAGTGTTTATCACACAGTAGCCAAGCCATCATTGTGTTCTCACTATCAGTGCTGTCTAGTCTATGTCTCAATGAAGCACTGGGAGATAGGGTAAGTGTTTATCACACAGTAGCCAAGCCATCATTGTGTTCTCACTATCAGTGCTGTCTAGTCTATGTCTCAATGAAGCACTGGGAGATAGGGTAAGTGTTTATCACACAGTAGCCAAGCCATCATTGTGTTCTCACTATCGGTGCTGTCTAGCCTATGTCTCAATGAAGCACTGGGAGATAGGGTAAGTGTTTATCACACAGTAGCCAAGCCATCATTGTGTTCTCACTATCAGTATTGTCTAGTCTATGTCTCAATGAAGCACTGGGAGATAGGGTAAGTGTTTATCACACAGTAGCCAAGCCATCATTGTGTTCTCACTATCAGTGCTGTCTAGTCTATGTCTCAATGAAGCACTGGGAGATAGGGTAAGTGTTTATCACACAGTAGCCAAGCCATCATTGTGTTCTCACTATCAGTGCTGTCTAGTCTATGTCTCAATGAAGCACTGGGAGATAGGGTAAGTGTTTATCACACAGTAGCCAAGCCATCATTGTGTTCTCACTATCGGTGCTGTCTAGCCTATGTCTCAATGAAGCACTGGGAGATAGGGTAAGTGTTTATCACACAGCAGCCAAGCCATCATTGTGTTCTCACTATCAGTGCTGTCTAGTCTATGTCTCAATGAAGCACTGGGAGATAGGGTAAGTGTTTATCACACAGTAGCCAAGCCATCATTGTGTTCTCACTATCGGTGCTGTCTAGCCTATGTCTCAATGAAGCACTGGGAGATAGGGTAAGTGTTTATCACACAGCAGCCAAGCCATCATTGTGTTCTCACTATCAGTGCTGTCTAGTCTATGTCTCAATGAAGCACTGGGAGATAGGGTAAGTGTTTATCACACAGTAGCCAAGCCATCATTGTGTTCTCACTATCAGTGCTGTCTAGTCTATGTCTCAATGAAGCACTGGGAGATAGGGTAAGTGTTTATCACACAGTAGCCAAGCCATCATTGTGTTCTCACTATCAGTGCTGTCTAGTCTATGTCTCAATGAAGCACTGGGAGATAGGGTAAGTGTTTATCACACAGTAGCCAAGCCATCATTGTGTTCTCACTATCAGTGCTGTCTAGTCTATGTCTCAATGAAGCACTGTGAGATAGGGTAAGTGTTTATCACACAGTAGCCAAGCCATCATTGTGTTCTCACTATCAGTGCTGTCTAGTCTATGTCTCAATGAAGCACTGGGAGATAGGGTAAGTGTTTATCACACAGTAGCCAAGCCATCATTGTGTTCTCACTATCAGTGCTGTCTAGTCTATGTCTCAATGAAGCACTGGGAGATAGGGTAAGTGTTTATCACACAGTAGCCAAGCCATCATTGTGTTCTCACTATCGGTGCTGTCTAGCCTATGTCTCAATGAAGCACTGGGAGATAGGGTAAGTGTTTATCACACAGTAGCCAAGCCATCATTGTGTTCTCACTATCAGTGCTGTCTAGTCTATGTCTCAATGAAGCACTGGGAGATAGGGTAAGTGTTTATCACACAGTAGCCAAGCCATCATTGTGTTCTCACTATCAGTGCTGTCTAGTCTATGTCTCAATGAAGCACTGGGAGATAGGGTAAGTGTTTATCACACAGTAGCCAAGCCATCATTGTGTTCTCACTATCGGTGCTGTCTAGTCTATGTCTCAATGAAGCACTGGGAGATAGGGTAAGTGTTTATCACACAGTAGCCAAGCCATCATTGTGTTCTCACTATCAGTGCTGTCTAGTCTATGTCTCAATGAAGCACTGGGAGATAGGGTAAGTGTTTATCACACAGTAGCCAAGCCATCATTGTGTTCTCACTATCGGTGCTGTCTAGTCTATGTCTCAATGAAGCACTGGGAGATAGGGTAAGAAAATCAAACAAATAAGGCCACAAAAAAAACACCTGTTCAGCAGGCAAACGGACCCCTCAGGTTAGGTCAGGCATTTTTGTTTTGTTTGATTTTTACAAAAATATCAGGAATTTGGGGAGAATTTTCAGCAAAAATATGAAATGTATCTAAAATGTCCCCAAAATTGTCAACAACAAAATGGAGAAGAAAAAATGAGTCAATCTGGCCTGTAGAACGGGGGGTTTTCCTTCGCCTAAAATCAAATGATTCATTAAACGAATACTACAGGAATATAAGCTCCTATCATTTGATTCATACCAAATAGATGGAAATCGTCAGACTTAGTTTCAAATGTGTATCAGTCTGCTACAGGTGTATCAATGCAGTGCACTAATGATTATAAGGCCGACAACAAAAAGATGTTGGATTGGCCTTTCCCGACCGACCGACCATAAACATTGGGAAAAGTCAGTAGCCTTTGTTTTCTTCTTGTTTTTTCTTCTTGTTTTTTGAAAAAAAAGTTAAAATAAAAATATTTTTAAAACTTTTTTTATAGAAATTACAAATGTATCACCTAAATGACCTCAAGTGACCCCACTCTGAAATATTTATTATCCATTTAATATCAACATTTAGTTAAATTATAAACCTCAGTGTTTTCCAGTGTGATTTAGTCATTCTTTGGAATCTAAAACGAAGAAGAAAAAATCGACCTACCGACCCAAAAGAAATTTGTGGTGAAAGGGCAATACAACCTTCTTCTTTTTTAGGCCTAATACTAGTGCTTGAGACTTATTGAGCGCCTTATGACGTAAGCAGCCTCAAGGCATTTGATGCACAGAATAACTTCAAAACTACAAATAGGGCCCACATGCTGAAATATACTAATGATCTTGCACACAATTGTGCTAATCTAGCAGCTAAGAGCTTCATCCGTCTCCAAATCCTAATAGGGCCATATTTTGGTTGAACATAAAGAGTACTACAATATTACTTGCATAGTGGGTTGATAGGACAAAACTATAGTTACCACTCACTCACTCACCACGCATGTTATATTGCATATGTCGCCGCTTTCTCTGAGAACTAATGCCAATTGCTTAAAAACTTTCCGCACGGCTATTAGTTTTGCCATTATACAAAACAGATTTTTCAGAAACGTTTCCCAATTTTCAAAGTCTATCTCAAGGATTACTGACCCAATACTAGTATGTTTGTACTTATTTCAATGAATTTCTCATTTTAATTCCAAATATGGTCATGACATTTTTGATGAAATTTTTTAAACATTTTTTGACATTTTGGAATGTCTTCTGCAGACGCCTGCCACATGGAAAGCATTAAACTTTCTTAGCTGTCTTTCTTTCTTTTAAATGTTCAAAAGATACTCCAAGCAACTTTTAGTGCCCACCATTGTATCTATTTAATATTTCATAATATAAATTGGAAATTGTATTTATGTTAATCCCAATCTTCACACAGTTATTCAATGCCAAAAACATCAGCCAAACATTCGAGTTGATATTCAACATACTTGTGAAGAGCGACAGTATCATTACCCGACGCTACGCCGTGGACCTGGTCGTAGACATACTTAAGCATCCACACATTAGGCAGTCTTTTATATTGTAAGTATTGACTGTGAAATCGCAATAGCATAAACTAATTTGCATATCGAGGGTTGAGCGCCACAAGGCAGTAACTCAATTTTTGGGCAAATTGATTTATTGGTACTAAAATAATCTATATAACCTAGATTTTCAGAACCATAAAGAGATAACTCATAAACAATCTTAATTTGATTAAAATTAGAGTTATAAGTTGGGTGCTACAGTGTATTGTAATGAGTCCCAAATATTTGAAAGTCGATTATCTCAAAATAGCATTTCTTGAGTTACAGCCTTCTGGCGCTCAACCCTCGACATGTATCCCTGCACAAACTGTGTCACAGGACGATGACACAATGAAGGCGTTACTCAGTACAGTGATAGAAATTCATCACATGTAAAAGTGAAGTAAAGACTCGCGCCAAGCTTCTTAGGCTCGCGCGCGGAGTGCCCATCTCTCTTTCATTAGTGTTTGGGCCAGACTCCCCCATGTAATATTTGGCTGTGGGGGTTCGCCACTCCTCCCGCACAGCCAGTCTGTTTTACTTCCCAACGCTGGCACCAACGGGGCTCGAACCCGCAACCTTTGTGTTGTGGTGCGAGGGTGAATCCGTTGGACCATGCATGCTCGCGTGTAATTGTAATGAATTTGACAAAAATCCAGGGATTTTCACCAAAAAATAAATGTGAAAAATTGAAATGTTTATGAGAATCGAGACGTCCACAAGTAGAATTATATTTGCCAGAATTGATTCTTTGATGTGATGTGATGAATACGTTTTGACATAAGTTCTTTTGACATCACAGTATGGCTCCATTTTCTTGTATGTGTGAATGAATATAATGGTACAATCCTTTTATGATAGATTTTGTACAGGGCTTATTCTAACTAAACTACTTTCCGTGTAACCAACTCCATTACCGTACCAATACCCATAAAATATCAGGTATTATTCAACAAAAAATAACATTTTTATGCCTTTCTTTTTTAGATATGAGCATTTCCCAGTGTGTTTAGAACAGATATTAAAATTATTAACAACACTACAAGCAGATGCTGTATCCAAGGTAAAGCTGAACAAAGTTTGTCTAAAAAGCTAGATGCAATAGGGAGAGCATGTGTGGTCTAGTGGATAGCATGCAGGACTCACTATTCAAAGGTTGTGAGTTCAAGCCCCGCTACGGCCAACATGTTTGTATCCTTGGGCAAGGTACTTAGTCTCAATTGCCTCGTGGTTCAGAAGTCATGTAGAAATGGTGGTCCCGTGCTTCGGAAGAGCAATACCCAAGCACGTTAAAGGTTACAGACTCTTTTGTAAAGAGTAGGGGATCATCCCGGTCTGTATCTGTTCACACACCTAACGGACCCCAATGAAAATAAGCTTCAATCGGGGCTATCCAGGGTCGTAAGGCCCAAATAAATAATACAAAATAATACAAATACAAATAGGGAAAATAAACAAGCGAAAAAGGGACAAGCTTTTTTGGTTTAAGAAACCAAAGTATTGAAGTCTCTGTAGATTGTCAGCCTAATTCTCAGTTAATTTTTTTAAAACCGAACTTGCTTCTTAAATACATTGTGTAGATCCTGTAATCATGCCTCGATAATTGACTGATTAAAAATGGCGGATTAAGCAAAACAGATCTGCATATTTGTATTAATTTAATTCTGCAATAGTCACCCAAGAATTTGTGCCTAAGTCACTAATCTTTGTCAAAGATGTGCGACGTTGCAAGCGCCGAGCTAAGCGAGGCCGTCTTTGCGCAAATAGCTATTCTACCGTGTAAGCAGTATGTGTCGATCAAACACGGTCGTCATCGTAACACACGATTAGCTCCACCTAATTCGATTGACGACAACATATAAAGGTAGCACTTGGTACCGATGACATCTCCCGATATAGCATGACATCATTATCAACCAATCAGCAAGCGCAATTTTTCCGGCCAAAATCGTCCGTAAAACAATACAAAACATAACACAAAGAATATTTGCTGAAAGGCTTTGTATTCCACAAATTTCATAGAGGGTGCTCACACTGTTTTACCGCCACAAAGCCTTGATGAAAGGCTAGTCACTGGAAATCACCTAAAATTCATGTATACATTAGTCATGTGATAACGCTGACAGTAGGTGATTAATGCATTTCAATTATTGTTTATGTCCAAAAATTGTGATTAAAATATGTTTATACATGTTTTTGAACTATGTTTTATCAAATGTAGATTTAAATTAGGTTGGCAATTGTCAAAGCAGGCTGATGGTATCTTGTTTCTTTGCGAAAATGAAGAAGATTAATTATCAATTGGTATAACTCACTTTCTCTTGAAATACAACCATACAGATATTTGAGCTCCTGCTAGCCTTCTCATCGATGAACGAGTTGCGTGTCACAATGTGTCGCAGCCTGATGATGACCTCAAACCTGCAGGCCTTAGATCAGTCTATAGAGCCAGCTAGACTGGCACAATCTGAGCCATACTTTGCAGCTATCAACTGGGCGATGCAGGATATAGATGTTCATGAGACGGCGCCGCTCAAAGCGTTGGAATTCTTGACGGAAGTGTATGAGGTGAGTTTTCCTGTAGTTTACTTTAAAGGGGCACTAAGAGATCCTTCATGGAGGGAGCCCTCAATTTTTCAGAAGTTGGGTTTTTCACATATACGTAATGCTTACATACGTACTAACTACCACCCAAAATTATAGAGCTTATTTTGCAGTATTTCATGTGAAATTCATGGATTTGCTAGCATTTTGAGTTTCTATATGCTCACATCGAAACTACCCATATTCATCTAAAAGGCCACAGATGGCTTTTCCACTTATTTGTTTCATGTTTATTCAAAATAACCTTGAAGACCGACCACCCATGGCTTGTTACATGATGCTTAGTCATGACCTCCCTGATTCAATTGGTGGTTTCTAACCATTAACATAAATATCATTTAAGATGAGTAGAGTATACAACCCTTTTGGGTAGAGCTCAAAATGCGAAGGGCGATTAGCCCACATTTTTAGGTCGTCCGTAGGAAGAGACCTTATGGCAGCATCCTTCGTGTGTGTTGTGTGTAGTCTGTGTGTGTTGTGTGTAGTCTGTGTGTTGTCTGTCTGTCAACAATTTGGTATACACTTTTTGTTTTGTCCATTTTCTTTTCCATACAATAACCAATTGCAACCAAACTTCGATCATAGATGCAACATGGAAACCTTCATATGTTAATGAGGTCAAAAGTCACATACCAAGGTCAAAGGTCATCTGAGGTCAAGATATAAAATTTAGTACACACTTTTTGTATTGTCCATTTCTTTTCCATACAATGACCAATTGCAATCAAACTTCGGTCATAGATGCAACATGGAAACCTTCATATGTTAATGAGGTCAAAGGTCACATACCAAGGTCATCTGAGGTCAAGATGTAAAATTTAGTATACACTTTTTCAACAATTTGGTATACACTTTTTGTTTTGTCCAATTCTTTTCCATACAATAACCAATTGCAACCAAACTTCGATCATAGATGCAACATGGAAACCTTCATATGTTAATGAGGTCAAAGGTCACATACCAAGGTCAAAGGTCATCTGAGGTCAAGATGTAAAATTTAGTACACACTTTTTGTATTGTCCATTTCTTTTCCATATAATGACCAATTGCAATCAAACTTCGGTCATAGATGCAACATGGAAACCTTCATATGTTAATGAGGTCAAAGGTCACATACCAAGGTCAAAGGTCATCTGAGGTCAAGATGTAAAATTTAGTACACACTTTTTGTATTGTCCATTTCTTTTCCATATGATGACCAATTGCAATCAAACTTCGGTCATAGATGCAACATGGAAACCTTCATATATTAATGAGGTCAAAGGTCACATACCAAGGTCATCTGAGGTCAAGATGTAAAATTTAGTACACACTTTTTGTATTGTCCATTTCTTTTCCATACAATGACCAATTGCAATCAAACTTCGGTCATAGATGCAACATGGAAATCTTCATATGTTAATGAGGTCAAAGGTCACATACCAAGGTCAAAGGTCATCTGAGGTCAAGATGTAAAATTTAGTACACACTTTTTGTATTGTCCATTTCTTTTCCATATGATGACCAATTGCAATCAAACTTCAGTCATAGATGCAACATGGAAACCTTCATAAATTAATGAGGTCAAAGGTCACATACCAAGGTCATCTGAGGTCAAGATGTAAAATTTAGTACCCACTTTTTGTCTTGTCCATTTCTTTTCCATACAATGACCAATTGCAACCAAACTTCGGTCATAGATGCAACATGGAAACCTTCATATGTTAATGAGGTCAAAGGTCACATACCAAGATCAAAGGTCATCTGAGGTCAAGATGTAAAATTGGCTGCATATGTAAAATTGATTACATTTAAACAGATGAAGTACAATTGCAACCAAACTACCCATATAAACGGACGACCTATTTGGGACCGCTGTCCCTATTTTTCACAAAATAGCCCTCTGAGAAAAAATGTTGCCCTATGGTAATTTAAAATGAACTAAAAAGGTGTTGTTTTGCAGAATTTGCTCAAAATAGCCCTCATTGCCCAAAAAGTATTTAACCCCTACTTTTGGGCACAACATCTTGGCATTCTACAATTCAAAGTAGTAATATCAAAACCTGGAACTTTCAATTATCATTCCATCTTATTTGAAAACATGTGATGATCTATTTTCTCTCAGGAACTTCTTGATTCCAGCATGACCGAAATATCCCCACGTCTTGATATCATCATCCCTGTGGCTACTGGACAGCTGGTGTGTCCCACAGAGACAGAGGGCGCTATGTTAAGGCCGAGGTACAAGAAGCTTGGGAAAGCCATCAACTTGTGCTTGGATATCCTTTTTTTGATATACTAGACTTGTATTTAGTTTTCATTATCTAGATTTGTATTTGAGGAAAGGTTGATATTGTTTGATTCACTAAAAATTCACTTCAAGAGGTCCCACTCAACACTGATATCTTGGAATTTAAAAGGAACCATTTGTATAGATTTAAATAACATTTGTAATGTGAATAGTGAATTGATAAATCATACAGTATCCAGATATGGGTCCAAAATTGTTGAAATTTGAACCAAAAGACCATGAAACTTGGTACAGTGGTGCCCTTGAATGATTCATTCCTGGTTGGCAACGTGCAATATATGCTATTTTATTTGTGTAGCAATTCCAAATATTGCGTAGCATTTCATCACATCTGTATGCGATACAATTGGGAAATTGTTTAGCAATTCTTCAAGATTGTGTAGCATTTCGCTATGTGATACCGGATATATTGCACCCTGCTGGTTGGAATGTATGTCATGTGTCATTTTTGACAATATTGAATGAAATTGACAAACATATTATTGGAAATTGTCATTTTAATTATTAGTTGATTATACTGAATAGGCTGTTAATTTGACATAGAAAAGACACTCGAATCACATGACAAGTAAACGCAATGCTGCTAATTAATGGCAACAGTAATGGATGTTTGGTGGTATTTCTATTCCTTAACTCTCCATCTTACTTCTATGTGGTGATGAAGGCGTGAGGTCAGAGGTCGTAAGGCTATTAGACGTATCCACCTGTTTTGCAATATTAGAACATCAACTTAATCACAATAGGATTGGGTTGAACCTCAATAAATCTGGCGACAATGAGGTGGATTGGAGGTTAGTACTATACAACTGAAAAGGCATCTGTGACGCTACTAGCGTATTATAAATATTATTATTCCTTTATTGTCAGGAATGAAGTGTTTCAAGCGTGTTTTATTAGCTTGATGTGGTAGCAAAACTTTAAGCTTATTTGCCTAAATTTACCTTGCGTTGCAGTCCTTTACATAAATGTCTGATATGAAGCACCAGTTAAAGGTAGATGACCCGATCATATTTTCGTAACACAGAATTATTTCAAACATAAGGAGATTTTCATATCATATGAAAGCTCGTATTTTTCTCATCATTATACTGAAATTTGACGGCCTAAATCGGTATAATTACAGAGAAATCGATGAAATAACGTTGAATTACCGCGAATGATATAGTTTGTGTACTACTCAATGGGTACAGTTCACAGCATCTTGTGCGTCTAAAATAAGAACCATTAGAGCTATGCAACTCAAACTTTGGAACACGACTTTTTTAAGGATGACCTTTCATGTAGAATAGAAAATTTCAAGTTGAAAATAGGAACATCTACCTTTAAACTTGGTCAACTAGAGTACTTATATTTCTTCCCCGGTTTGTCTTTGTTGAGAATGAAGCTTCCGGTATGCTAGATTCATAGAGGGCACCCATTCCCATGAACATTGACCTGATGTGATATTGCAGGCATGAAAATTGTCAGCGTTTCCGCGGATTTCAGCGTTTTTTATTTTGCTGAGAAACTTTTCAGCTTTCTTTTTTACATTAAAAAAAATAAAAATAAAAATAAAAATAATATTTTTTTTTTTTTTTCCTTCTTCTTTTTACTTGAATTAACTAGAGGTGATTGTAAAGACAGTCTTATTTTTTGTAAAATTGGTGTTCCAGGAGGGCTTCCAAATGGTTTTTAAACCATAAAAACCAAAAAAGATTAAAGGGAGCGCTGCCCCCTTGACTCCCGCCGGGCCCTAAGTCGGGCCCTGGACCCCGGCCATAATTTTCAGTGATTTTTATAAAGCCCAGTTTTCATGCCTGATATTGGTATTCTGCCATTATTCCTCTATAGTGAAGCTGGTGCCGAGACAGTACTACTTATGACAGATCTGCTCTTGAAGCTTCAACCCTACTCAGCAGAATTACAGCAACCTTTGCAGCAATTGTTACAGGTGAATACAAATATATATATATATATAAACAAGGAATGTAACTATGGATAAGATGTTTAGTTCTATAGTTAAATCAGGTCCAAATTGGCGAGAAATATTCATTATTTATCTTTACACGTGCTAAAGTAATCTATGCGTACAAAAATGATTATGGCCATATGCACACAGTTTTGGATGCACATACGTCACGCATATGATGGAGGACAGTGCACTTTTTGCCTTCATGTGGCTGGGTGTCTTTCTGTATTCATTCGCTGTTGTAAGAAGGCTTTGCCAATTTGGAGCTGATCAAACTATAGAATCTGAATGAGATTTTAATCTCACCCATTATCAGTATATAAGGTGTAAATAAATGCTAAGGCTTAGTGTTTGTCTCTAAGATTTCAAGATCAGTATGAAGGGTATCATTTTACACCAAAGAAGATTTCTTGATGTACCCCATCATGCTTAGCGCCCCTATAGTACCAGAAGGGCTTATCACCAAAACATACAGTTCCACACATGTGTTAAAGTAATTAACAGCTGGAGGTCGTCTGACCTCTACCATAGTAATGCATGGTGCAGATAGGGTAAACTTGGGCACAAATATGAAAGAAGTTGAATCCCAACTAAAACTTGTATTTATAAAAATACAGGGTCTTTAAGAAAATCAAGAGAGGACTGTATTAAAGACACATCAATCATATTACTTGCAACAGGATTTTATTAAAGACCCTCGTTTAACAACTTCATAAGCATATTCTTGCACTGTAGTGTCGATGGGAACCAGTAGACACTGGTGACAGAAATCAGTGGTCATGTGATGAAAGTGAAGCATCCTGGGGTGCATCAAGAAATCTTCTTTGATTTTACACCATAGTTATAACTATATTGTATGTTGTGCTTGTTTTAATGATTGAAATGAAGAACAAATGGTTTATCTTTTTACTGTTCTTTTCTCAGATTTCAGCCAGAAATGTAAAAAAATATGCAAACAATACGAGAAAATGAAAATAGACTTTTCAAATAAGTTACCTCAAAATGTTGGTATCTTAATAATATGTATATAAAAAAACTGTTCAACTATTTAATTATACAGGATCAACGATTGATGCCGTTTTTGGCACACGCCCTCACAGGCAGTGTCCGTCAGCAAGTGCAGGTAGCGTTGCAAATTACCACAGCCGCCTCAACACTGCAACAGTTTCCAACCATAATGTGAGTACAAATTAGGCCAAATTAAATTAATTGTTTGTCTCAAAGCTCCTCTCCTGTTGTAAAACTAATGCGGAATGCGGGTTTTTTTCTAGTTTTTTTTATTGTTTTTTTTAAATATAAAATATTGAAATCCTTGTAAAAGTGAACTTTTGTATTTATGATGTGATCAATGAAAATCTGAAAAATCTGTGAAATGTTGGATTTTTTTTTTTTTTTTGGAAAAAAGAAGAAAGAAAAAAAGGATTTTTCAGATTTTGTTTTTATAATGCGCATCAATAAACTATAACGCGCGCGGGAGCTTTGAGACAAACAATTAATTTAATTTGGCCTTACCAGATTTATTTATTTTTCATCTTGTTAACGCTTTCCACACGGCAGTCTGCAGACGACAGTTACAAAAGTTCACAATTTTTTTTAAAAATGTCAAGATTATTTAATTACATCGTCATATTTGGAATCACCATGAGAAATGCATTAAAATAAGTACAGACATGCCTAGTATTGGTTCAGTCATTCTTGAGATAGACTTTGAAAGTTGGGAAAGGTTTCTGAAAACCTTGTTTTGTTATTGTAAAACTAATAGCCGCATGGAAAGTTAGAGAGGTTGATAAAACGGTGATCGTAAAATGGAATTTAGTGGTGAAAATGATAAAATTAATAAAAAAGACTTTGAAGTTAAAAAAACAAAAACTTAAAAAGCAATTTACAATTACCCTGGTAGAATGCATGACTAGTAAAAGGGAGGTCCCTGATTCAATTCCCAGACAAGAAAATGTTATTAGTGTTACATGTAGTATTCTAATGACACTATGTCTGTATGATGTGCTGTACAAAATGCGGAATTCTTATGTGGTGTGGCAGCATTCAATATTTGGACTGCACGCAAATCTGAAGGATTTACTGAAAGTGTCACAGCCTCCTAATTCATTCTTTCAAACATGTACCTCTTTTTGTGTAGTCTTGGAGAATGCATTGCAAGTAACAACACCCATAAAACAGATGAAATAGAGACGCTTAGGAGACCTATGAACCCAGCACCCGAGCCAATGATGGCGTTCTCTGAGAATAGGCCGCCCCTGTCATCGCTGATGAGCAATGGTCAGACGAAAAATAGCAGGCTATCCGACAGCAATATACAAGGATTGATTGATAAAATGAAGACAGGCATGGATGTAAGTGATAAATAGATAGAGGAGGGGGTTTACAAACCCCACTGTATCCGAGTGGATGGTGCTGAACTCAGAGAAAATACCACTGCTTTAATTTGTTCATGTGTTACTGTCAGAAAAAGAATAACCACCCAACTGTCTGACAGTAGTATATAAGGATTGATTGATAAGATAAAGATAGGCATAGATGTAAGTGATAAATGGATGGAGGGAGGGGGAGAGGAGGGGGTTTACAACCCCACTGCATCAGAGTGGATGGTGCTAGACTCAAAGAAAAGACCACTGCTTTAATTATTCATGAGTTACGGTCAGAACAAAATAACCACCCAACTGTCTGGCAGTTGGATATAAGGATTGATTGATAAAATGAAGACAGGCATGGATAAATGACTAGAGGAGAGAGGGTTAAGGAGGACTTTATGAGGTGATAGCTAGGGAAAGGGGCAGGTAATTGTTCAAATTGTCTAGGGTATTTTTCGATGTGAAAAAGATGTCTGATTTCACTGTAGAAAATGTTTTGATTTTTACTGAACAAATGACATTGACCAATATACTATGGCTAGAGTTTTGGAAATTTGGTGACTGTATACATGAAGGGTCTGAAAACCTTGCAGAAAATGTCTATTGAAAAGGATAGTTTAAAAAAATACCAGTTTATGGTTAGACATATCCTACCCTGATACATACTCAGGGTTCAAATCCAACACAAAATACTCGCTTTCAGGTGGTATGTGGGTCGATGATTGTTAAAGCTAGTTCAATGGATCCCAAAACTTTGAGGATGAAAACCATGAAGGTTTGAGCTCCATTGAAGTGACATTGTTGCCAGATAATTGAATAGGATGTCCGTTATGGTTGCAGTCAAATGAAAGATTGCCGATTGTGGTGTACCGAGTGGCTCAAGACAATTTTTTGCAGGAAAACGCTTACGCTGCCCTCTGACTGACCAGAGAGCAGAGGTGAAATTCAACTACCGGTCACCAACTTAGTTTTCCTAGTAGCCCGTCGGAAAACTTTATTCTCACAGATTTCAACATGATAAAATCATGCAGAATAAGAGAGTGTAGCAAACAATTGTGAGTAGAGGGCACCATTTGACCTAGACAAGCTAGTAATTAATTTGAAATTTCTCTACTCCATTTTGTCCACAGCTCAAAGACGCAAGGGCATCAGAGATAATGGATGTGTATGAACATAAATTGACATCACTAGCGGTAAGTCAGTTGCAGGGATAGCACTGGATCAAAAATGTGAGAGGTCCCATGACATTTTTCAGGACCCCGTAGGACTTCCAAAAACAAATTTAAGGGGTCCCCCAAGAAATTGAGGAGTCCTGAAGTTTGGGTATTTGAAAATTTTACTTTTTTATGGGCAGTTTCAATGAATTTATATTGTGAGGAAAGGATGGATATGTAATTTACAGAATTTCTTAAGATTTCCATTTCCATACATCTTGAAATTTAAGGGGTCCCTTCAATTTTGATCGGGACCCCCAAGTCTTTCCAATTTGAAACCTGACGCGTCACTATTAGAAAGTGAGAGGTCTAGGACGCGCAGACGCGTCAGAATGCGACCCCTGGTCAGTTGCTTAATGTATCTTTCAAGCAGCTACCTAAAGTTTGGTGAGAAAATATCAGAGTTTTTCAACACAGGATATTAAGAAATGTACTGTTAGAAACTGAATGTGACCTACATCATTTTGCTACGTTACTCCCTGTGCTGCAGATCTCGTGCTGTGAAGATTGGGATTTGATTGGTTGATTTATTCCCATGATGTAGCAACCTGAAGTCTGTACGCTGTTATAGTACATGTACATTTTGTGAGATACCCGAAATATGTCTTTCTTAAAGGGGCGTGTACATCTCAAGTGTTTGTCCTGGACAAAAATCACATGACTCGCTTCGCTCCCAAGTCCTGGCGTGCCCGGCAAAAAGCCCATGATGCAATTCTTAGTCGTAAAAGATGTGCACATAAATCGACAAAATGCTGTACGAACGAAATATAATATATCTAGAATTGTTTCAAAAAGTAGTGTTATTCGTTACATTTAAATCAGAATTACATTCTTTAACAGTAAATAAACAACTTTTGAGCGAGAAACTATCTTAAAACTGCAAAGATTAAGAAATATAAAGCATTTTAAACATCTAATTTATAGAAGAGTGGTATGTTGAACCATATTACTTTTGTTTGTTAGCGAGTTCACATAGCGCATGGTTGGCTCAGCGGTAGAGCATTGGACTAGTAATCCGGAGGTCGTGGGTTCGAATCCTATCACGGCTTGACATTTTATTTTAATCGTTTATATACATTTTTTTTAAATTAGTTTTCGATATTATTTATCATTTCGTATAATCATTCATTATTGTTCCATTATAGTTTATTTTGGAATGTGGAATTATTTACGATTTCATTTTAATTTTCCACTGACTGGTTAGTGTGCATGGCATCATGAAAGGTGACATGTACCGCGGTATACCACCGCACTGTCCTACTCATGCAACAGGCCAATACAATAGAAACTCGTTGTGTGTTATTATTGATTGAGCTAAACTTGTAAAGTAAATGCCAGCCGTTATGTAATACAAATCAATGTGCCTGTATTATTATTATTGAAATAAATACACCACCATTTGTAGTTTCTGAGTAATATATTTAAAACTAGCTAGGACGGTTCACGGATTTCGCGGCTCGAAAAGGATGTTTGAATTTGATCTCAATATAATATAATCCAAGCTGCTATAGGCAAAAGCTATATACAAATGACCGTGCAGCTATTTCGTGAAAAGCTATACAGCCGATGATCCAGCAGCAACCCTTACCCTAATCCTAACCCCAACCCTAACTCTAACTCTTACCCTAACCCTAAGGCCAACAAAAGGTAGGGTCGGTAGGTCGGAGTGTTAAACGATCTTGGGTTTTTTTATACGGATATTGTATTTGGGAATTTTAATTCGGCATGGATACTGTGTCCAAACACAAAACACAAAACACATCGCTTTGACAATAAAGTAGAACTCTTGTTCATGAGTTTGCGACATTGCTGCTTTACTTTCGGCCACCTTCACACTGCCATGACTGCTGATCTCCAAGTAAGTGTCGAATTGGTTGCAACACTGCAAACTCGGTCAAATATAATTTTTGTACCAAGTTTGCAACGCGCAGATACCGTGTAGGTCGCCGCCATTATTACAGAAAGCGAAAGAACGTTGTGTTGAAGTTTTGTTAGAAATATAAACGTGAGAGTATTACTAAACCTATTTTTCCTGTACTAACTACCCCAACTTTTTATACTATGTTGAAATTAATATTCATGCCGTTGAGCAACATTTTGGGAACAAATATTAACCGTAACTAGATTTCTTCATATTTTCTTACAGTATAAAAAATGACATCACTTGCACGAGCGAACAATTTTCATTTAGTCCTTTTAATAGTCCCCGCGGGTGCCAAGTTCACGCAATAAACATCATGTTACACGAGATTGCGCATTGGGGGATGGTGTTATAAAGACCAGATTGAATATGTCATACGAAATCAGGAATAAAACGGTCCGTTTGGCCGTTCAAATTGCTAAAAATGTTGTTTTAAAAAAATAATCGAAAATTAAAAAAAGAATACGGTCGGCACCACAGGTACACGGTCGGTCGGACGTGGACAAACAAACAATTTATTTTTCTTGGCCTAACCCTACCTTACCCAACCCTAACCCTAACTAACCATAAGGCTAACCCTAACCCTAACCCTAACCCTAACCCTAACCCTTACCCTTACCTTTACCCTTACCCTTACCCTTACCCTTACCCTGATCATAACCCTACCTAACCATTACCCTTACCCTAACTATAGGTTGTACAGTCTGGTACCATAGGTTGTATAGTCTGGTGAAGCAATTGGCTACCCGATGATAGGTCGTATAGTCACTTCCATATAATAAACAGTGGTAGATTTGTCAAGCAATTGAAGCAGCAACGGTGTGTGGTTAGTCCACTGTTAAGTTGCGATTTTGTCTCAAAACAGAATGAACATATAAAATGGCGATACATTCTTAGTTTTTACTCAAACCCTGGTATTTCAAATTTGGGCATCGATGGGTATATCATTTTGTGACAGCCTGTGTATGAATAAATGCACCAAATTGGAAACAGACAATTTTGCGCATTTGACTTAAATGTTTTCTGAACACTTTGGAATACGTTTCATTTATGTAATGTTAGCATAACACTGAAGTTTTGACAATTTCTTTTGCAAAAACCCACATGAATGGAATCTGAAGAATGAGCACGTGTTTACCATGTTTGAAAGTGATTTCAATGTGTATTGTTTTGAGTTATACAATCAAACATTTTATAGCTCATGGGGCCTCAGAAATTGTTAATGTTAAAAACTTATTTTACAACTTATTGAGCCACTTGTTGGCGCACCCGCTACGACGGTCGCCTCTATCATGTTTATAATGTTGAGTTTAAACATAAAACTAGTCGGCATACCCACCTGTGATCTTTTCCAGGGGACGCCCTCAATCCTGGAAAAATTGGAAGCAGATTTCTTGCAGATTTACTTTTCTGATCATAAATCATGAATATATTCCAAGGTACAGAGTGATATGATTCCTAATAACCTCAAAATCATAGTTTTAGAGTGAATTTAGAGTAAAATTTAAAATAAAAAAAGATTGTACCGCTCGGTACAACCTATTTTCAAACCATGCATGATTTTGAAGTAATTAGAAATCGTATCGATCTGTAACTTAGAAGATCTACGATCAAAAATGCAAATCTGCAAGAAAATCTGCTTTCATAGTAAAATCAATGATAGAGGGCGCTACTTGGAAAAGATCACATAATATGCCTTTAAGTCTCACAGTGTTTCACAGTACAAATAAAATATCTGTTTCACCTGTGGTATGATGTGGTCAAGACGAGAGAGAGAGATTTTGGACAGCGAAAACGGAAAATTACCCTCAAAATGTATACAGTCATGTTTTTGCTGTTTTTCTCCGTATTGTATCGATAGATCTAAGACTGCGATTTCAACACAGAAAATGGAATTACTGTTGGATTATATCTAAATATAATATGGAACGATCATATTGCAAGAGTTAAAGGTTTTGTACTTGCAGATAGCATAATATGAACTCCAATGTATTACTATGCTTTTAGCATATCTGGAATATTTCTAATCGGTCACATTCATTGTAAAATGTATGTCATAGTGATGCCTCTTATGTTAAATCTTTAGAATCTTTATGAGTTTCTGTGTGTGCAACCTTCAGAATAACCAATCAGATAGTCAACCGTACAGAAAATCAATTCGTGAAGAGACTTGAATCATCTTCAGTTAGTCCTGTAATTGATATATCTCAGTTCAAAAACAAACTACTTTTGCAGTATTTCTTATAGGGGAGGGTAAAGCTTAATGGTTGTCTTGACCTGGATCTGGATAATCAAATGCAATTTAATATCAAATTAGCCATTTCTATTGTTTGCAGTCTGTGAAGTGAAAGAGATATCTGAAATTTAGACCGGTTATATTTGACCTTATTTCACAGAAATTCACACTAAATGGAAATTTGGTTTTCACTGAACATATTATGGTACTGATATCAATATACTTGTAGCTGAGATTCAAAGCTACAATTACGGAATATTGCGTAACACTTTCCACGCGGCTATTGGTTTTACCATATAAAAACAGATGTTCAGAAATCTTTCCCAATCTATCTCAAGGATTACTGAACCAATACGAGGCATGTTTGTATTTATTTCAATGCATTTCACATGCTGATTCCAAGTATGGTTATGAAATTTAACAATTTTGACAACAGTTTGAGACATTTTAGAATGTCGTCTGACGCCTGCCACGCGGAAAGTGTTAAAACTGGCTTATATAATAGAAAAGGTAGTTGGCAAAAAAGGAACAATAGCGTAACCTACAATTTTTCCTGATCTTTGTACCATTGAAATTGACAACAGAGAACTGTAGTCAATCTCGGGGGAAAAATACCTTTACTTTTGACATGTTTGACATTGCTGAAAACTGACGAAATGAAAATATTGTTCACTATTGCAAACTATATGCAGCGGGATATATACATGTACATTGTATCAAACACCATTGTAAATTATCAGGTGATGTATGTATTAGACCAAGCGTGTGCAACCTGCGGCCCGCGGGCCACATGCGGCCCGCCGACCTCTAATCTGCGGCCCGCGAAGCAATCCTAAAATTCCCATTGATGCGGCCCGTTTTAACTGGAACTCTCTAGTTTTACACAAATGGCGGATTGATTTAGTGGTGTGCTCCCTTATAATTAGTAAGGTGACGCTGCATTTAGTAAATATAAACTCAAGGCGTGATTGCGTAATAATATCCTGGTTTAAATGGCGCTTGCAGTAGCAACAGCGAGTATAACGAGCAAATTACAAGAGAAACGGTATTCTATGAGCAATGGACTTCCCCTCTCCATATTACTCCTCCTCCGGACGTGTTTTGGAATGTTTGACAATCACTGCGGCCCGTGAAGAGATCTCAAAATCACAATGCGGCCCGTGTGGTAGAAAAGGTTGCACATGCTTGTATTAGACCAATAATATGGACAACATCTAATTAATTTGTTCTTGTGGAAAATTAACACAAACGAATAGGCCTATCCTCGCATATAATTTTATTTGTTCAAAATGTGTATAATGTTTTCTCATTTAAGAAACCATGAAATTGTGAATAAAAGGTCCGAAAAGGTCATCGACCCGGGCAGTGACTTGTATCTGTTTTATTTACAGTCAAGGTTTAAATAAAATAAAATTCCGAACAACTCGTATCATTTTATTTTAGTTATATCGAAATAACCATAATGAGCACTATATCTGTATAGTTGCGTTCAATTAGATTATAGTCGATATGACACTCAAGTCAAGTCTAACATTTTTATTTATTTTATGCTCACGTGATCCTAAAGCAATTAAGCTTGGTTGCAAAAATTGTCAATTTAGGCAAATCTGATAATTTTCACGAATTCAAAATAGTTCCATTATAACGTTACGCCAGCATTTTATAATTACGCTCTCGCAGCAATGAGCATGATGAGTTCAGCACGGTATCAAATCCACGCCAAAACTGTCGCCCAAATCAGGCCGTGAAAGCCGTGAACCGCGTAATGTACTTTTGAAGATACAACTCTCTTTTCTGAATTGTGAAGCAAATTACAAATATCGGTGGTGTAGGAAATAGGAAAATCGATTCAAGGACATAAGCCGACTGGCTTCTTATTTACATAACAATTGGCCTTTGCAGATCATGTTCATAGACTAGCTAGGGCCATTCAATGTAGGCCTACGGAGTAGTAAACACAATTATATTTACAAATATATTTCAATTCTTTTGAAATTGCAAAAGAAAAAAAGTATCATATTTTCATTCAATAAATATAGCGAACGATAAGCAGTCCTGTCAATTTATAAAAACAAACAGTGTAATAACAAAACAGAACAGAAAATAAAAACCCCATCCCCAGGACGCGAACCACTGACCTCATGATTGTAGAGCCGGCGCTTTGACGATTGAGCTAATGAAGGCTATTCATAAACATTATGAAGAAAAGCATTACATAGAGTTCAAAATACAAATATCTCTTAAATCGGAGGCTAAAATGCTTTATATTTCGATTGGTGTGCATTTTTAACATGGGTTATCGCCCAAAAGTTGATTTTATGCTGAAGGAGATTGTAATTCTGATTTCATTATAATGCATAACACTATTTTTTGAAACGATTCTAGACACCTATTTCGTTCGTAAATAAATTTCACCATTACGTTTGATCGATTAAAATTCGCGGCGAATCTATTGCACCATGGGTATCATTACTTGGAAACACGGAGACTCAGATACATAGGGAGTCATGTGACTTTTGTCCAGGACAAACACTTGAGATGTACACGCCCCTTTAAGCTGTTTTGTATGGTTTTTCATTATGTTTTTAATAACTATTTTATAAACTATTGATTTCAGACCAAGGAAAGTCACCTACAAGATTTACTGGAAGCCAAAGCCTTAGCCCTAGCCCAGGCAGATAGATTAATAGCCCAGTATAGGTGTAGACGTGCACAGTCAGAGGCTGAGGTGAGTATCCTAACCTCAAGTTACAGACAGATTAGACTTGAGTCAAGTCAAATATACCTTAATTGTCATCAAATCAAATCAAGATAAGTCTTTGCAATAGGTCAAGTCTAGTCAAGACATTGGTTGACTTGAGTCAAGTAAAGTAGGTTTACTGGTCATGTCAAACAAACAAGAAATTGCTTCATAATTAAATAATCTATCAAATCATCTTTAAATCACTTATTACAAGTGGTTAAGTCATGATAATATTAATCTCAACTTACTTTTAAAATCAAAATTCCCCAGACTATCAAATTAAAGCTATTTAGAGACGTGACTTGAGTCGAGTCAAGTCAAGTCAAGTCTTTTAGGTGGTTGACTCGAGTTACGTACGGTCCTTTAAAAAGGTTGAAAGCGAATTGCAAGTCAAGTCATTGGGTTTCACAAGCGCGTTAAAGCATGTGTAAGAAAGACTAGAGAGCAAAGTGTTCTAGCGTTGCAGGTCCCACACCACCAAATAAGTTCCCTATTGCTTTGTGTGGTTAAGAGGTCAAGTTCGTGTCAATTGTTTCCACCTTTAGAGCAAACTGGTTCATTCGAATCATTGTTTTTATTGAAGATCAAGATGACTTCTGCTTAAAAACAATCACTTTGGTGGGGGGTAACTGGGATTTTTCCCCCCGCTACAGGCGAATGATATCTATCTTAGGTACAACAGGCTGCCTATATCCTAAGATCCGGGATTTTAGCTCTAAATTGGTGGAAACAGTGAAATCATTAAAATAATTCCATTCAAGAAAAAGCTAGAGATTTTGGGCCTAATGTGGAGGAAATAACCTACAAATGCCAAATTATGAAAAATGTAGGTACATTTACAGCACTTTTACCTTTTCTACCTTTTCTAGGATGTTAAATTTAGACTTATGGTGGGGTCTATCTTAATTTCAAACACTGCCGGGTATTGCCAGAATGCAAAATATTAGTTAGTGGTGTCTTACCTTTAACCCTTCATTTTCCTACCATTTTCTTCAACTCCTCCAGGCTCGTAAGTTAAGATCAGTCCTCAAGGATTCAGAGAGGAGAAGTGAAGACTACAGGGAACAGTTGCAACATGTGTCCATGGAGAGGGATAACCTCGCGGGAGAGTTTCAGAAATCCTCCACTGAGGTCCAGAGACTGAGGGTCATAGCTTCCGAGCATGAACAATTAGTCGTAAACCATGCGGAAACATCTAAAAGGTAACATTTATTGTATGATGCAACTATTCTCCCTTTACCTACCTCTGTGCAATGACATCAGGGCTTATTACAGTGAGCCCACCAAATTATCATGGGCATGATTGTAATGATTCCTGGCATGTGCACGTAATGCGTTCATTGAAATAGGCTCCGGAGTCTCGTAACAGAGTATAAGGCCCCAAAAAAGAAGTTCTGTTTCACATACATTTCGGAAAATAGCTATGCGAAAAACTTTTTCTTTTTTTTATTAGAAAAAATAGCATTGCTGAATGCGGAAAATCTTTTTTTATTGTGTTTTTGGCTCTCTCTTTTTGCCCTTTAGGAGCCCATTTTTTCCAGACGACTAAAAAACAAAACAAAAAAAACCCAAATTGGGCTCATCGCGTTGGATTATGCATTAAAAGTGACTCCCTCACATACTTATGCAGGCAGGGTATGTGAGACAGATCTTCTTTTTGTTTTTGGCTTAAGCACCAACAGGTAGCCAGAAATAAACAGAGTGAGATGGGTCATTCAACAAACTCAGTGATTCTGAGATATTTTCTGAGATATTTTCACTCTCGAAGCTGCAACTTCAAAAATAACATACTAATATATTTCTTTTTAAACTCTACACAAAAAAAGAAAGCATCCACTTTTTTCGAGGTGCCCTGTGTTTAATTTTTAGGACCCGTAAGAAATTCAAAAAGTGGACGCGCAGTTTTTCAACAACTTTTGTTCATTGTACTCAACATTTTTTCTTGCTCCCCGTTTGACCCCCGCCAAATGTTGGGAAGTTTCCCATAGAGTGTGTTGAGCAGACGTGCGTAGAAGGTGACCACTTGGTGTTAGAATCTTCAATAGACAACAAGAGGAGAATCACATGACACAGTTTGAAGAATTGCAGCAGGTGTTCACCTCCATGTATCACCACATGAATTGAAAGATCACATGAAATATCTCTCAAACAGTCCCTTTTAAACCCAAACAGCTCTTCTTATAGAGCTCCCATTACGAATGCACACACTATAGTTCGCCAAAACCGATGCCATCGTCAGCCCAGGTGATTTCTTGCTTTTATACACAATTTATGAACATTTGGGACATCATCATTTTTCAGAAAAATGCTCTTATTTGAGAACCACAGATCGCACAGAGGTGTGCTTTGGCAGTTTATCTTAGAAATACTTGTTCTGTTGAAATATGTAGAAAAAAGAATGAAAAACCAAAAAAGTGTTGCTTCTAAGGGGCACTACACTAAATCCTTGAGCGTTTGGTGTAGGGTTCGGAGAAATAGTACCTATATCAATTTGATCATCGTCTCAGGGGAAGCAAATAGAAGTAAATCTTGCTTATTTTTTATGAAAAAGATAAAATTAAACCTCCGCATTGCTAATGTGGTCAAAAATCGTCGAAATCGAATATGCACGGGAGCCTAGGCTGCGGAAGGATATCGTGGCCGGAACCGGTGAGGAAGCGAAATTATCGGTTTAAAATGGTGAGGGTGCTGTTTAGGTGCCTGTAGCGGAAAAGTTGATCTAGATGGGTCAAGAAAAATCAAGTTTAAAATCAAATTCAACACATATCTGAGACATGCATGCAAAATTAAAACATCCATCATTGTTACGTGGGGTACAAATACGGTCTTGAAAAAGGGCCGAAATGCATGTATTTCAATGGGGGAATTATTTAGTGTTGTGCCCCCATATGACTCAGTTCTTCAACAAACGCTGCACAATTGTTCATTGCTATACATAGCCCGATTACACCGTCTCATTACCATGATTGCATTTACACTTTGGTGCTGTGTAGATAGTTTAAGGGCAATTTCTATTAACAAAGCGTGTCAGAGACAATAATAATATAGTCTTCTTCACATACGGATAGTACTACAATATTTATTCGCAAGGTCCATCAGCATGCAAAAAGACAAGTAGTTTCACAACTGCGCAGATGATTTTTGTACTACGGGCTGTTGCTATCATAAAGTTTGAGGGAGTCGACACAGAGGTATGAGGTAAAGGTAGCTTCTTGCTACATACGGGTCATTTCTTTGCACGATCCGACATTTATTTGCACGATCCGTCGTTGCTGAAATGCACATTTTGGCGTTTATTTGGTGTATCGAGATTTGTCAATTATAGCCTGTGTCTATACATGGCTCACCCGCATGTCGGTACGGCGGATGATTGATGCTTCCATACATTTAGCACATTTAACACCTTATCATTTGATATTTACCATTTTGTTTGCCCTACACAAACTTAACCAATTTGCATAAAGGTGGACATTTTATCACCTTCTCATTTGATATAACATTTTGTTTACCATACACTTAATTTCACTGATTTGCTTAAAGGTGGACATTTTATCACCTATCATTTGTCATAACATTTTGTTTGCCATACATTTAATTTAACTGATTTGCATTTAAGGTGGATGATTAATCACCTCCTCATTTGACCAAACTTTTTGTTTGCCATACACTTATGGTACTTTTAATTTACCTGATTTTCGCATGATCACATTATTCCTTTAATAATTGTTAATTTACTTTGCTTATATAATATTATACGGTTATCGCTCCCATTGTTATCATGCAACATTCGGTAAACCTACTGACAATTGCGAAAGTGGGCAATTTAATTCCCCCCAATCACAACCGCCAATCAAAGCTCCTAATGAAGGAGTTTGCCCCAAAAGAAAAAACCTAACTACCCCCCCCCCCCCCCCCCCCCCCCCCCCCCCCCCCCCCCCCCCCCCCCCCGCGCAAGATTTTTTTTCTCCCCCAAAAACCCAAGTGATACTAATGTATGTGTTGAAGGCCCTGATGAACCTGCTCAAACCTGCTGAAAATTGACCTCGGCGCCGTCTGGGGCACCTTTTGTCCTACAATTGTACGCCCCGTGACCACCTTTCCCACAAAGAGTACAAGAATGATTGAATTTGCAAACTTGACGCCTACATAGCCCTTTATTAAAATCGAAGCATGATTGATTTTGAGCGAATCGATTTGGGGGATGTGAGCTTGTTGTAGACGAGGAAGGTGCAGATTGAATATCTGCCTGCTCATGGTTGAAACATGACGTTGGTACAGCCACATACAGTGCCCATAGTTCGCTATCTATGGTACACCACAAGCGTTCAGGAGCCGCCATTTTGCGGAGCCTGAACTGCCTGTCGTACTCACGCCAACCCTCCCCAAAGCGAGCTGCCGCGGTGCGAACCAACTGACCATATTTAAGGATTTCTTGGGTATGATTTGGATGCGCCCTGAGGTAGATGGCCGAAAAAATCAAAAAAGCGCTAGTCCATGTGTTAATTGAGATCAACTTCTTTGCATGTTGTTTTCCGCGAACTACCACTTGACCAAACTCATTTAACCCTAACGCCCTATCTGATGAGGTATCATGAACCTCACCATCCTTCTCAATAAGGCAGTCAAAATCAATAAAAACCCCGTTTCTTATCTTATCCTTAATTTGTTGGGACACACTTTCACCTAGAGGATTGCAAACTGAGGTTAAGGCCTGCTGACTAACGCCAGCAGACATACCACCATTACTACTGTTTTGATTCATGACATTGGCCATGCCCGCTAGATTGTGAGCTTGAAGTTGCTGTACTTGTTGTTGGATATTATAATTTGTATTAACCATATTATTTTCCCATTGAGAAATTCCAAAGGGTTGTTGTTGTGCTATATTTCCAACAGGTACAGGTACCTGGGGCTGAGCGATTATGGCATTATTACGAGTGTAATTAATAGCTACGTCATCATCATGATTGATATTATTATTATCCTCATTGTTATTAACACGGGTACTGTTAAACGGAAAACTAGTATCATTAACAAGATCGTGTATTTGTACAACGTTCTCACCCTCCGCCTGGCTGCCATTCACCGCACTGGGTGTTGCCAATCCTCGAGAAACGTCTTGGTTTGGTTGACTCGCCACTGTCTCTGCATAGGTACGGCCATTTTGAACAGAAGTCCCAGAACTTGTTGTCATGCTGCTGCTGTTGACCTTTGCCCCCGACGATTTCCCGGAATAGCGCTACTTGCCCCCGACGCTGCCGGCGACCGTTGTTAGAGACGCAGCCTTGTACTCTGGTTTGGTTACTAGTTGTTGTGCTCGGCGCCGGGCGGGACAAACCTTCTGCCCGATTCGATGGTGGGCGGGACGAACCTTCTGCCCGACTCGATGGTGGGCGGGACGAACCTTCTGCCCGATTCGATGGTGGGTGGGACGAACCTTCTGCCCGATTCGATGCCTGGTTTCTTGCGGAGTTTCCCCCGGACTCTGACTGGGACAGGGCCTCAGAAAGATGGCGGGCCTGAGCCCTAGTCTGACGTGCTGCGGGTGCCGGAAAAGGGCGGTGTGGTGGCGGTTCCAGCGCCTTACGTTTCCTACCGCGAGCCATAGCGACTAGACGAAAAACAAAATCACCAATCAAACGGGGAAATGAAAGGTTCCAATGATAATACTGCCATATGCGTTGAATTAAACAGAAATCCCCCAATGGTATAGATGATTTATTGATGAATTGAAAGTTAATAAACGTTACTCTACCGTTGGTTAAACTTGGTAGAAAGTCCAGAAAGATGATCCCAAAAAACGACCGATACACAGTAACTGAAGAAACTGAAGCTGACGCTGGCTAGTCGCTATGGCGTTTAAAGCAGTGTACGTCTGACCCGTATGAAGCCAGAAACAGAATGAATCATACCGGACGACCCAGCCCCGATAATCCGAAAATTCGCGCGAAACAGATACTGAACGCTGATTCGTTACTGCGCTAATTATTCAGGGTCAGATAAAGCACCTCAAAATTCTGATGGCAAACTAGTCTTCTTTTACAGTCGCTGCAGAAGACTGGATTAATTTTGACATCTGGGACTTGGAGCATTAATTGATTGTTTTTTCTATGAGGCCACGGCAGATCAAACTTTCCAGGATGTATTTAATGACATTAAAATGGGACAAATTCATGCGTTCGGGGCTCTTCTAAAGCCCTTTTTTACAGACAAACATACACAGGCCATCAAAGCCAGTACTGGCAGTAGTGGATTTGATTCCACAGTCAAAAACATTTGGGTTGACACGCCTCTGCATCTTAAAACAACTGCTGATGTTGTAACATTTGGCTTTTCAAACTTGTCATAAATATTGCTATGGTCTGTGTTCCAATTCTAAATTGTTAACACTGTTTTATTTTTTAAAGTCTTTCTTTAAGAGAGCGCATGTGGCGCTCTCTATTTCCTACAGTATCAATCAATCCCACCAATCGATAACAGTCTTGTAATTTTTCCAGCCAGGTCCGCAATGAACCATTATATACCCTGCTCAAGTTTGTTACAGCGTCAAACGATCTTTACAGATCAGTGACCGCACTACTGTGCATTAGACTTTTGTAGTCTGTAGTAGACAAGGGGCAGTCTCTACGTTATTTCCATTGGTCAAGGGGCAGTCCTTTGGAGGTTCTATTATATAGAATCATATTTATGTATAGTAGGCCAGTGGCAACCTACGTGTTTAGTGGAAGCGGCAATCCATCTGAACGGCTCTTTTCAGAGCCACCAATTCTTTCACAAGTAGGAAAGATGATAACAAGAGAAGTAGCAATCTCTATGTTTTGTTTAATATTATAATAATTTGGTCCTGAAGAAGTCAGAGCTAATCCTGACGAAAGCTTAACAGATTAAAACTCGTCCGACAGCGAACCCGTTAAAACTTTTAACTTATAGTCTTTCTTACATTCTAAATTGAAACACAGAACATAAAACTGGGCTCAAAAAGAAACTTACAATTGTTCACATGGTTATATCTAGGAAATCTGTCCATCAAAATGAACCAAAATGACACACAGGATTACTGACATGTGTTTAGGGACGCACCATTTGATTTTCAGGAGGGGGGCATGGAAGTTGGGGTCGGGTGGATTTTTTTTTTTTTTTTTCGTCACCGAAGTAGGCAATTTTTTTTTTCGCCGCCTTTGGCGGTAAGTTGTTTAAATTTTTTTAGGCAAAGGCAGCAAAGATTTTTTTTAGGTTTGACTGTTTTTCTTTACATTGAGTTGGGCCTTTTGGGTGAGTCATCTTTTCTTTTACTTTTTTACTCAGCAGGTGGTCTTTTTTTCTTTTTTTTCCTGGTTGGTGGGCAAAGTTGTTGTTTTTCCTGGATAGTGGGCAAAGTTTTTTATTTATTTTTAAACTTCCATGCCCCCCCCCCTCCCCCCCCCCCTCTCCCCCCCCCCCTCTCCCCCCCCCCTCTCCCCCCCCCCCTCTCCCCCCCCCCCCCCCCCCCTCTGAGTGTCTAATGGTGCATCCCTTAGAGTAGAGTATTGAAGTAATCCGGTAAACATTGGTTCATTTTGATGGACAGATTTTCAAGATAGATAGGATTTTAAGATATGACCCTGTGAAAATGTTAAGTATCTTTTTAAAGAAAATGAAAAATTAAGATACTAAAAAAACCACTTGTATACATTGTTTTACTATTGTTTTACTTTCTTAATTGTCCTTCCATTATACAACTACATAGGCCTATTTATTAATCATTTATTTATTTATTTGTTATTCGGCAAAATCGACATCAACAATACAAAAATAATCAAGCACATTAATAATAACATCACAAATATATTCAGACAACCAAGTCGATAAACCAGGATAACCCATAAAGTTAGCTAAATATGCCAACTTATTTCCAATGGGGTCCCAAAAGGAAAATGGTGATGAAAAGAACAGAAGACAAAACAAAATAAATGGGCAAAAAAGGAAATAAGTTACACATATATACAGCCAATTCCTGGTTCATCGACGTAGTGGACAGATAGGTTTTGACATGGGATTTGAAGGAATTCTTGTCTGTTATAGATCTTATGTAAATGGGTAAAGAATTCCAGTCTAGGGTACCATGATAGAAAAATGAGTTGGAAGCAAGACTGGTAACTCTTGGGACATGAAAATTGTGTGAACATCACAATATTAATTTCAAATAAAAAACAATATCAGAAAGTATCAATGGTTGCAAATAGTAAGAGTAGGCTTACAAATTGATACACAAATAAAAAATGTAAAAAATATGGAAGACAAAAAAACGTGCGCATCGCCCGATTTCGAAGTCTTCGCAAGCTTTGAGACAAACCTTCTTTTTTTTTTGCCTAAGCTGCAAGTTTGTCTCTATTTTTAGGATACATTTTTTTCTCAACAAATTGCAACTGCCTCACCTACATGTTATGGTTGGACAGACAAATTACCTATGACAATATTGACATTTAAGTTTTTTCTTTAGTGTGGGTCATTTCATGGTATTTCCTTTGGTTAGCTAATCTGAAACACTTGTCACAATACTGACATGTGGTTTATCTCCTGTAGGTATCATTTCATGTCAATTCTTGTAACCAGTCAGGCAGAAAGACTTATCACAATATTGACATTTGTGTGGTTTATCTTCTGTATGTGTCATTTCATGTTAGTGTCACAAGATATAAGTGTGTTAGTGTCATAGACCTGACGGGAAAGTCCTCTTTTGGTCTATACACTGGCGCGTTCAATATTTATATGGCAGGTCCCAGGTTTAATTCCGCGGCTGGTGCTCCAAAATGTTGCTGGTATATCTTGTGAATTATATATGTTTAGGGCGGTACGTGACATTGACATTTGTGTGGTTTATCTTCTGTGGGTCTCCTTTCATGGCGGTTCTTGGAGCCAGTCTGGCTAAAGCGCTTGTAACAATATTGACATTTGTGTGGTTTATCTCTTGTGTGTGTGTCATTTCATGTTTGTTCTAGTTACCAGCCAGACTGAAGCACTTGTCAAAATAATGGCATTTCGAGGGTTTAGTGCAACAAAGGGCTATCTGCATTTCGGTCATTTTGAGAAAAGGTGAATTAAAGATTTGTACCCATCATTGTCACCTATTGGTTTTGACAAGTTAAAAGAAATGCTATTCAAACCTTTTTGATTAGGTGAATTACTATTTTCTCATAACTAGGTTCCTGATCGTGTGCGGATCATTTTGATACCAAAATCTAATTTTGGCCAAAAATGCAGATAGCCCTTTGTTGCACTAAACCCTCGATTTGTGTTTCTTTTCAGGTTTGTTCTTGTAACCAGCCTGGCTGAAGCACATATCACAATATTTACATTTGTGTGGTTTATCTCCTGTGTGTATCATTTCTCACAATATTGACATTTGTGTGTCATTTCATGTCTATTCATATCACAAGTCTGGCTGAAGCACTCTTTGCAATATTGACATTTGTGTGGTTTATCTCTTGTGTGTCTCCTTTCATGGCGGTTCTTGGAGCCAGCCTGGCTGAAGCACTTGTTACAATATTGACATTTGTGTGGTTTATCTCCTGTGTGTGTCAGTTCATGTCTATTCATATCACAAGCCTGGCTGAAGCACTCTTTACAATATTGACATTTGTGTGGTTTATCTCTTGTGTGTCTCCTTTCATGGCGGTTCTTGGAGCCAGCCTGGCTGAAGCACTTGTTACAATATTGACATTTGTGTGGTTTTTTTCCTGTATGTGTCAGTTCATGTTTGTTCTTGTTACCAGCCTGGTGGAAGCATTTCTCACAATATTGACATTTGTGTGGTTTATCTCCTGTGTGTATCATTTCATGTTGTTTCTTGTGAATAGCCTTGCTGAAGCATTTCTCACAATATTGACATTTGTGTGTCATTTCATGTCTATACATATCACAAGCCTGGGTGAAGCACTTGTCACAATATTGACATTTGTATGGTTTTTCTCCTGTGTGTGTCAGTTCATGTTGTTTCTTGTTACTAGCCAGGCTGAAGCGCTTGTAACAATATTGACATTTGTGTGGTTTATCTTCTGTATGTCTCCTTTCATGGCGTCTCTTGGAGCCAGCCTGGCTGAAGCACTTGTTACAATATTGACATTTGTGTGGTTTATCTCCTGTGTGTCTCCTTTCATGGCGGTTCTTGGAGCCAGCCTGGCTGAAGCACTTTTCACAATAATGACATTTGTGTGGTTTATCTCCTGTGTGTATCAGTTCATGTCTATTCATATCACAAGCCTGGCTGAAGCACTCTTTACAATATTGACATTTGTGTGGTTTATATCCTGTGTGTCTCCTTTCATGGCATGTCTTGGAGCTAGCCCACCTGAAGCACTTGTTACAATATTGACATTTGTGTGGTTTATCTCCTGTGTGTGTTATTTCATGGCGGTTCCTGTTGCTAGCCCACCTGAAACACTTGTCACAATATTGACATTTGTGTGGTTTATCTTTTGATAGTTGAGTCTTGCTTTCACCTTTATTTAAGTTCCTGTTATTTCTCTTTCTCTTTTGTATCCACCCCACACATATTGCTTGCTTTGGTGCATTATGGATCTTGTACCAGTAGGGTTCGATATGCCTCTTATGGTGACGGAGGTGGGAGAGAAACCTTGGCACATCCCAAAAATATCGCTGACAGTATATGCAGACCAAGGGTTGAATTTGTCTGTATGCCATATCTGCAAAAATAAACAGAAAAGTTTGATATTATTTGATATTATTTGCACATTTAATAATACTTTACACCATGATTTTGACAGTCAGTTTTTAATTTATACAGAACGAGTTATAAAAAGAATGGCACTTTTTCACAAAGGCATCATGAAAATGTAAAGCCAATTCACAGGATGGTCAAATTAATAATCAATCCATTCAATCTACATTCTATCTAGATCGATTTAGAAGCTCCATGATCTGCCACAGTCAAAGCCTGTTTTGTTGTGCCAGCCACAAAAGTATTGGAGTTTGCTCCGGGGGAGGGGAACTCATGGATTATTTTTTGGAAATAATTATATGCTATCATAAAGATCCCCCTTTTCAGGTCTGCTGGTCTGTTCTGAACTGTTTTCCCATTTATACCTCCTCGCTCCCCGTTTGCTTTCGCTCGCTCCCCTCCATTCTCTTGATGAATGATAAAGCTTATCGAAATATTGCACTGCCATTGCTACGACGTAAAAATGAGAGACTTAGCAAACGTACATAATTGATCTTAAGATTTCACTTTTTAAACAGTCAGTTCTTAAAGACTCACCCTTTTAATCATGTTCAGTTCTATTAGACCACCCTTTGATCTTCATATTTTAGTCACTGTCCTGACAGGGGCCAGACCCCTACCCTTTTTATTTTTGCCCCACCCTTTTTATTTTTAGCCACCCTTTTTAATTGGGAATGTTCAACCCCACCCTTTATACCGAAAAAGGGGACATTTTGATCATTTTGTGGATTCAAATTTGAAAAGGCACTCATTGGAAGAAAGGACAAAGTGACAGAAACATCCCAGGACCTGTTTTGTTTTTCGGGCGGGTCCCGGGATTCCCGAAAAGAAAAGAAAAAATTAAAAATTGCAAAAAACAAATAAAATAAGCTTACTTAAAAACCACCTTGTTGGCTAAATCACGATTATTTAATGAAAATTTATTGAGGAGAGTCATTTGAAATGGATTTATTTCATCAAATCAGTGCATTTTTTGGTACTCTTATGCTCCCTAAAATGTGATATTACACTTTCGTAGCTCCTGGCGAGTTTCCATTTTGAAAAAATGTCACGATTTCAACAATAGATGGCGCTATATAACAACAAACCAACAAACTCGATCCCTGCTCAATTTAAAGATGGCATATCGAAGTATATCGGACCCGATATCGGATACATATTTATGATATAACTAGCGCTAGCGAGCCGACAAGGTCAATATTTTGATTCTTTTGATGATCGCTGAGAAACCCCCACCCTTTTAATTTTTATCTCCACGCTTTATACCACTACACTCTTTATATCAGAAATATTCTGACCCCCACGCTTTTGTTGATTTTTGATTTCTGGAGTCCAACGCTTTATAAAGCTTCAGAGGGAAGGGTTTTTGGCATACAAACTTTGTTTTTTTGTCTCTGTTGCACACTGTCCAAACAAATAGGACATATTTTTAAAGCCTTATGAGTGTGACAGTTCTTAAAGACCTCACGCCAGTGATTCAATCATTTGAGTTAAAGGCATATTATGTGATTCAATCCTCGAAAAAAATTGAAAGCAGATTTTCTTGCAGATTTACATTTCTAATCATAAATCGTACATATTATATTTCAAGTTACATGGCGATACAAATTTTAATTACTTCAAAATCATGGTTTTAGAGTGAAAATAAACTGTCAGAGTCTGCACCAACAACTTATTTTGACTCTAAATTCATTCTAAAAGCATGATTTTGAGGTAATTAGGAACCGTATCACTCTGTAACTTGGAATATATTCATGATTTATGATCCAAAATGTAAATCTGCAAGAAAATCTACTTTCTAAAAAAATCATGACTATAGGGCGCTCCCTGGAAAAGATCACATAATATGTGAATAGCTCATTGCACCTAATGCGTATCATTGCATACTAGTAGTTGGTAAAACCAGCCAGGCAGCGTAATTCACCACAATTACTGAACTAAAATCACTCATCAATGGAGAAGAAAAGACCCCTGTCTGCCATCCGCCAACAGGGAAAATGTGCACATGCTACTGCCTAAAATCCTGAGTGCTTCTGGATGCCTCATCTCCTGGACCCTCTCAAGGATTTCAACCTCCACTGATGCTACCAAATATCAAAATGATCAGTAAATCCATAAACAAATGCCATGTACATTTACCTTGTTAGGGGGTGGTGGAAAATGTTATATCCTCGCCATTTTTATGACCCTCCCTAAATGTAAGCAAATAATTCTTATACCCATTCACATCTCCAGTATGGTTTGCAAACAGACTGGATTGTGATGAAAAAGCTACCAATTACAACACCAATGCAAAAAAGGTGAAAATGAAAATGCATAGGAAATGAAAATTGTGGTAGAGAGAGCCTGTATGACAAGAAAAATTACAGTGAACTATAGAGGGCAGTATGCATAAAGAAATTGCCATAAGCTCAGAGGGTGTTGTGTGTCGATCAATTTACAGATTGGTTCTGATTTTAGTCAAAGACAATGATTGAGTTGAGGTTACCTTGTAGAAAAACAATAACAAGCCTTGTTGTAAAGGATGACATTTACTGTACAGGCACTGAATTCTTCTGTATGGATAGTTTTTGTTCCAAGAACAATTTTGGGACCAAACTGATGAAATTGGAAGGAGGTAAATATCACTTACAATATTGTGTGATCTTTATCAAATCTTTGCACTTCAAGGAAAATCTTGTCTGGAAAATCACAAGGCGGTAAAGGCAGCCCTCCTCAGTATTGTTTGGATAGGTGATTATAGGTGATTATCGTCTTAAGCCCTCCTCAGTATCGACTACCAACCATAATTGCGGAAGATGATGGGAGATTTTCTAACATGTCTAAGTACACCCATCAATACATGAATGATTGTCAAACGACTCGCCGCCGTTGATGACACCAGGCCAGGGATACTATTAACTTTGGGATAGGAAAGTCGTATACTAACGTACGTAGCGAAAACGGACCCTTTTGCATATTTGAATAAATTATGGTTATCGTCCGGAATGTGTCGGTGACCGGCGTTTAACGCGTTTAACAATGTTTAACCAGGTTTAACGGCAGGTTAAACGGCATGTTAGTCAGCATAGGTTTGGGGGCGCTGTATATTTAAACAGACGACGGTGGCCACGCGAAACCTAAATTTTGAATTCGTAGTGAATAACACGTAATCGCGAATTTTAAACTATCATTTTGACAAATACATCATAATTAAAAGGATTTTTATCGTTAACCGGGCCGGGCGATGACTGTTAAAAATAATTCAAAATGGTGCACTCCCGTTGCCAAATTGGGTCGTCTGAGAGACGCGTGGCCAGCGTTGCGTCGTCTGCTTACAATCATCACGCCTGATCGGTATAGCGCCCCCAATTCTATGCTGACTAAGTTCAATTTAAAAGTGGACCCGATCGGCAAGCTCAGTGACATACCCCTGACCAGGCCCCCGACAACTTTGTTTGGCGGAACCCGTTTGAAAAATAATCCCATTCGTTTTCTGTGTGTTGCCAAGTGGCACTCGAAGCCATCAATACTGCGTACTGTTCACCCATGGAGGCCGCCATCCTATACCTTACCAGGAAAGGTGTTCCTGACTTTAAAGGTTCTACATGAGTTGAACTTTTTTTCCTAATACTGTAAAACAACTTAATTTCGCTAGCAATTTAATTTCGCTAGGAGATCCAATTGGCCAAATTAAATTGCAGCCAATTATAATAATGGTTATATAGGAAGATGATACAAATTAGTTAAATTAAATTACCGCAAAAAGTTGACTAAAATGCTAATTCGCTAAATTGAGTTGCTGTGACTGTTTAACCAAGGAGTTATTATAATAACTCCTTGGTTTAACAGTAGAAATATCTAACTTATCTACGTCAAGACGCAATGATTTAAAACAGACAACTGGATGTGTAATACTGCGAATTTGTTTTAGTTTATCTTATTTCAAAATAATCGAAAATCCGGGATTTGTTTTTTTAATTATGTTCTAGCTTGATTCAGTATAGGTAGGCCTATACCCTCTTCGTTTTTATGTTATGCCATTTTATAAAAAGGGCGAGGACTGAGGAAGGCACCTGTTATAATACCAGGGAGGTGTTTAAACTCTTGCTATTATTTGTTACTATTAATTCATGTCTGTCATGTCTACGTTTACTGAAACACAACACATGAATTAAAAGTTTATGAAGTCAAACAAGTAATTAAACATAATGTAGCGGCAGATTGGGCTTGAAATAATAAAAAGAGGACTGCTACCAAAACTCGTAGCCAATTCACAGTTGTAAATTGTAATTTAATAGTTTACATTAGCGCCTCAACAGCAGTCTGCTCTCCTTGCTAAAACTCGTAACCAATGCGTGGGCGTAGTATGGGCTGATGATGTAGTTCTTATAGCAGATAACGCAGTCGAATTGCAAAGGATGCTAGACATTGCATCAACTTTCTCACGAACCTGGAAATTAGACTTCAATATTGATAAATCTAAGGTATTGGTGGTAGGCAAACGTACAGATAAAACTAAACTCTGGAAACTAGGCAATCTATCGATTTCCGAGTGCGATCACTATAAATACTTAGGGGTCCACATATCAAGAAATTTGTCTGATCACACTCATGTCAATGAAGTTGTTAAGAAAGGTAATAGGTTGATCGCGTATATAAAATCGATCGTTGATAGTCACGATAATTTCAATAGGATTTATTATGGTAACATTCTTTGGAAATCTTTAGCGGTTCCCTCTATTAACTATGCATGCTCGGTATGGACCTGTGGTAGCAAGGCTGATAGCAATAAAATAGAGAATTTGCAGCTACAAATGGCAAGATATATCTTGAAGGCACCCCGTAACACGCCGGGCGTAGCCCTCTATGGCGACTTGGGGTGGAACCCCATCGCCTCCCTTCAAGATGTTCACAGAATTAAGTATCTTGCACGACTCTCTAATCTAGAGATGCACCGTTGGCCAAAACTTATGTTAAACGCTCTAATGAATCTAAACTGCGACATGGACCATATCAGGTTCAAATGGTTGTCGTCGATTAGAGATACGCTTTAATAAAAGATGCGACATGGAATACATTATTAATGACGCCCCCACAAGTCCACGCTGGGTCAACACATTTAAGCGCATTAATAAGATTGTCTGTCATAATGTATGGAGTAACACTGTTAGGGAAAAATCTTCTCTTAGCGACTATTTGCAGTTTAAAAAAACCGTTCAATTGGAAGACTATCTTTTAGACAAAACTGATTTCTTTGGTTGTAGTCTAAAATTCAAAGCGCGATCAAACACGCTTCCATTGGAACATAGAATACGCAAATGGTCTTCAAATAATAAGGATGGTAAATGTATGCTTTGTAATGATGATTCAATGGAAGACTTAAGACATTTCTTATTTACATGTAGATCACTGAATGAGATAAGGGTCGAGGAATATATCAAACTCGAAAATAACCTATGCAACGATGGTTTTAGTGATGTTTGGCTGGAATTTATTATCAGTAATCTGGACTCAAAATTGTATATAATGCTAGGTTGTCCAATTAATATCACCACGCCTTACAGACACACTAAAGCCGCCCGTTCTGCATACGCTATCCTTGACCAATTCTGCAAATCATACCTTAAACGTGCGTGGGCTGTTATATAGATGTAATATTATGAACTCAAAGTGAATCTATTGAGACTATTGTATACATGACTATATAATAATTGTTAATGTTCTTTCGTTTTTGTCAATTATTGTATGTATATATTATGAACGCACCGTCGGGTAGACGGGTGCCACTGTTGTAAAAGTGTATGTTCAAATAAATAAATAAATAAATAAATAAATAAATAAATATGCATGTTGTCAGTTGACGAAGCCACCACGCGTGCTATTGTTTCATTGAATTGATGGATACTAATCGATTTCAAGGAGGTGTTTACTTGATAGGATAATCTCCCATCATCTTCTGCAATTATGGTAGTCGATACTGAGGAGAGCTTAGACGATAATCACCTAACCAAACAATACTGAGGAGGGCTGCCTTTACCGCCTTGTGGAAAATCCATGTAGCGGTTCTAAGTAAAGATGTTGAAGAATTAACATATGGCAGCTAGTACAGATAGTGAATTTTCACATCACTATAATAGTTATCTGAACAAAAAGATCATAATTTGCAATAGCTGCTACATAGTTATTATCAATTGTTCAGCATAAACAATCCCATATATATAACTTCTGGCAGCTATTAGAGATAGGACCTTGTGGCACTACCCCCTTGTATACTGACATTATTGATGTTTGTATGGTTGTCAAACAAAGAACTTAAAAATACACCACTTAAATATTTATGCAAAAAAATTATTAAGATGATGGACATGACTGTATTCTATGATCCATTGATCTTTCACCTTTTGCATTCAACTTGGCCCCAAATGACGTTTGACCTATGCATGTAAACTTGACATTTACATTCTTCATTACGACACAGACCAGCATTTACTGAAAAAAGAGGCGAAAAGTGGGGTAACTTTGGCCAATGTTAAAGTTTATAAGAACAATTCAAAACAATCCATTATCGATGTTGGCTAATCCATCCAAAATCAATAATCAGTCCCAAAAATCTGAGATAAACATTAATTGAGCACATTTTTGCTTGCTCCATAGTTTGATACCTAATTCATAAATATTGAATGGATACTTTTAAAGTTATGATGATTTCAATAACCACAAGTAACGACAACAAAGTTGCACTAGAACACTATGAATTAGTTTCATATGGGATATCATTGATTAGTATTGTCCACTGTGTGATTTCTCAACCAGTCAAGTATCTGGATGAATGGGTAACAGGGAGTCTGTACACCTCCATTTTCATCATCACGAGTAATCATCACACACTAAGCAATAATATCCCATTGAAACCCAATTTGAGTGCAATTATTTTTTTGGTAATTGTGGTCATTTGAAACTATCATAACTTCAAAAATATCCACTAAATTTTCATGAATGAGGTATATAACTACAGAGAAAAAATGGCAGCGCGACAATGCATTCGGTATTCGATGCGTCACCTCAACTACAACCTATGTTGATCATTATTTCCTGTATATGTGTGGTGGTATGGGAAAACCCGTCGGAAGTCGCTAGTGTTAATATTGAGATATCTGGGTCATACCAAAATATTTCTAACAAAAGAGTTCCAAGTCAATTTTCCAACTTTGGTCCCAAGATAGAGATTATACCTTGAACTTTAGTCTCCAGGAGTTTTGTATGCAAAATTCCAGATGTTAAGTTTATTTTAGTACTTTTTTAACCTTGTTTATCAAATTTTATGTGTAAAATGCTATGTTTACGTAAAATGACATTGTTACCATGGTAACCACTTGTGAATTCCGACAATGCATTGTAAAGATTTTGAAAGTGAAGAACTTACAATTGTTGGTAATATCGCAAAAAACTAGGTTCATATCAAAAGTCCTTTTCATATGACAAGTTATTCTGTGTGATATAACAATAATAATTATAAGAGGGCCTGACGTTTCGATCCTAACAGAATCTTTATCGAAGGCAATATGACAAAATACAACAAACACAACTTATATATAGACAGGGAGACAATGGGCAGGAAGTAACAGGTAAAAATGAAACACAATAGAGGGTGATGTGACAGATGGATGAATAGGAGAAGGGATATGTAGACAGACAACTGATTGATGGAGTGGGTAATGTAACAAAGGATGACATAGACAATGGGTGATTGGATAAAAGGGGCAACAGGATGTGAGACAAGACAATGGTCAGTGAAGCCCATAATGTAAAGAGTAGGAAAATGGGGACAAATTTAAATGAATGTAACATGTAAAAGACAAAAATATGGAAGGGGAAGGGAAATAATGAAAATAAATAAATAAATGGGAAAACAAATGGAGTGTAGGCTAGTGGGTCTAGAAGGAGAAAATAAAAATAAATGGGAAAACAAATAGAGAGTGGGCTAGTGGGTCTAGAAGGAGAAAAGATGGAAATGCACTGGAACAAGTAATGGAAATTACTGTGCATAGGAGACAATGCAAAGATGAAAACATATAACAAGTAATGAGGTGAAAAATGAAGTGAAAATGTGATCAGTGGAGAAAAAAAAGAAGAAAAAAAATCAAAAAAAAAATCAATTTATACAAAAGTAGTAAAAATGAGAAGTGGTGAGGAGGGGTAGAGTCTAGTCGTTTCCTTCCTGAACGTTTAGGCCGTGGGGCTGGATAGTGAGAAGACGCTTCATCCATAGCTTCTCTCTGCTGAGGCGAACAACCTCTGAACGGCTACCTAAAGACTCGATGCCCTGTAAAATCATATCAGCCATGGTGTGGTTGGGAAGATTAAAATGCTGTCCGACAGGAGGCTTGTTGGTGTTAACCGTCGATCTGTGGCCATAGAAGCGCTTCTTCAGTGAGTTTTTTGTTTCCCCAACATACTGGACTCCACACACTCTACATGACAAAAGATAGATAACGTTAGAGGTAGTGCAAGTGATGTGACCCTTGGTCTTGTAGGTGTCATGGGTCGAGTGACTTGTGAAGGAATCACCTTCTCTGATGTGCTCCCTGCAAACCACGCATCTGCTGGTCGACTCGCACTTAGAGGTGCCATGCTGAACGGGGACAGAATTATCAGTCAGAGGGGGAATGGTGGCACGTACTAAAATATCTCGGAGGTTGCGAGGACGTCTGTAGGCCATGATGGGTTTATCAGGGACGGCACGACGAAGACGGTCTGAAGTGTGAAGGATGTGATGGTTGGTGTTAGTAATGTTACGTAGGGGAGGGAGGTTAGGATGAAAGGTGGTGACAAGGGGGATCCTGGGGGTGGCGTCTTGGTTTCTGGACCTCTCCTCAAGGACTGAGGCTCTCGGAAGAGATTGGACTTTCTGGATAGCTTGTTGAACTTTGGTAGAGCTGTGGCCCCTAGCAACCAGATGCTTCTTCAAATTCTGTGAATGATATGAGAATCTCGAGTTGTTAGAACAAATACGACGGATACGAAGAGCCTGACTATATGCTATACCAGTCTTACAATGGCGGGGGTGGCAGCTTGACGCATGGAGATACTGGTGCGTATCCGTGGGCTTGGTGAAGAGGTCTGTGCTCAATATACCATTCTCAGCTTTCTCGATTGTAACATCAAGAAAGTGTGCCTGTTGGTGAGAGTAATCAGAGGTGAACTTGATGGTGTTATGAAATGAGTTCATATGATCAATGAATGTGAGTAGACTGCTTTCGCCACCGGTCCAGATGAAGAATACATCATCAATGTACCGCCACCAAATCCAAGGTCGACAAGGAGCTGATGCTAGTAATTGCTCTTCCAACCTAGACATGAAAAGACAGGCCCAGGAAGGAGCCATCCTGGTGCCCATAGCTGTGCCATGTATCTGTAGATAGTCCCTGTCCATAAAAGTGAAATTGTTCTTGGTTAGGACATGGGTCATGAGGCATTCAATGTCTGATATGGGTGGACTGGAGTGACCAGCCTTGGCCAGAGCTGCACAACAGGCATCAATGCCTTCCTGGTGGGGAATGTTAGTGTAGAGGGATTTGACATCGAAAGTGCCAACAAGTGCAGTGCTCGGAACTTGGTTCTTGATCACTTCGAGTTTCCTGAGAAAGTCCGGGGTGTCATGGATGTAGGAGGAAACCTGTGGAACAAGAGGCTTAATGAAGTTATCAACATAGAGGGATATATTCTCAGTTGGAGAGCCGTTGCCAGAGATGATGGGTCTACCAGGATTATCAGGCTTGTGGATCTTAGGAAGTAAGTAGAAGCGAGCAGCTCTGCAATCTATGGGAGAAAGAAACTTATGGGCCTTGTCGGAGAGCTCATGACGATGATGCATATCGTCCACAGTATGCTGAATCTGTTGAGAGAATGTGGTGGTAGGATCTGAGTCAAGAACAGTATAATTAGTACTGTTGTCAAGTTGACGCATGGCTTCATCGATATATTTCTGTCGGTCCATGACAACTACTGCGGACCCTTTGTCTGCTGGCTTGATGATGATGTCTGTCCGCAACCTGATGGAATTCAGCGCTTGCCGTTCCTCCCTGGAGATATTATCATGAGATCTGCGGGAAAGATGATCAGAAGTGTTAACCTGGGTGCTAACTACTTGGACATAAGTCTCAAGGGCAGGGACTCTGTTCTTGGGAGGGACCCAAGTACTCTTCTTGTAGAACGGCTCAGGTACAGATGGTGGGGCATCAAGAAAGAATTCTTTGAGACGTATCCTGCGATAATATTGAGTGAGATCCTCGCTAAGCTCAACTTGATTGACATCAGGAGGAGTGGGGCAGAATTTAAGGCCCCTAGAGAGAAGTGTGAGTTCTGCATCAGACAGGGTGGAAGATGATAAGTTAATGACAGTGGATGAGGCTGGCTCAGGTTTCCTCCTACATCCATGACACCCCGGACTTTCTCAGGAAACTCGAAGTGATCAAGAACCAAGTTCCGAGCACTGCACTTGTTGGCACTTTCGATGTCAAATCCCTCTACACTAACATTCCCCACCAGGAAGGCATTGATGCCTGTTGTGCAGCTCTGGCCAAGGCTGGTCACTCCAGTCCACCCATATCAGACATTGAATGCCTCATGACCCATGTCCTAACCAAGAACAATTTCACTTTTATGGACAGGGACTATCTACAGATACATGGCACAGCTATGGGCACCAGGATGGCTCCTTCCTGGGCCTGTCTTTTCATGTCTAGGTTGGAAGAGCAATTACTAGCATCAGCTCCTTGTCGACCTTGGATTTGGTGGCGGTACATTGATGATGTATTCTTCATCTGGACCGGTGGCGAAAGCAGTCTACTCACATTCATTGATCATATGAACTCATTTCATAACACCATCAAGTTCACCTCTGATTACTCTCACCAACAGGCACACTTTCTTGATGTTACAATCGAGAAAGCTGAGAATGGTATATTGAGCACAGACCTCTTCACCAAGCCCACGGATACGCACCAGTATCTCCATGCGTCAAGCTGCCACCCCCGCCATTGTAAGACTGGTATAGCATATAGTCAGGCTCTTCGTATCCGTCGTATTTGTTCTAACAACTCGAGATTCTCATATCATTCACAGAATTTGAAGAAGCATCTGGTTGCTAGGGGCCACAGCTCTACCAAAGTTCAACAAGCTATCCAGAAAGTCCAATCTCTTCCGAGAGCCTCAGTCCTTGAGGAGAGGTCCAGAAACCAAGACGCCACCCCCAGGATCCCCCTTGTCACCACCTTTCATCCTAACCTCCCTCCCCTACGTAACATTACTAACACCAACCATCACATCCTTCACACTTCAGACCGTCTTCGTCGTGCCGTCCCTGATAAACCCATCATGGCCTACAGACGTCCTCGCAACCTCCGAGATATTTTAGTACGTGCCACCATTCCCCCTCTGACTGATAATTCTGTCCCCGTTCAGCATGGCACCTCTAAGTGCGAGTCGACCAGCAGATGCGTGGTTTGCAGGGAGCACATCAGAGAAGGTGATTCCTTCACAAGTCACTCGACCCATGACACCTACAAGACCAAGGGTCACATCACTTGCACTACCTCTAACGTTATCTATCTTTTGTCATGTAGAGTGTGTGGAGTCCAGTATGTTGGGGAAACAAAAAACTCACTGAAGAAGCGCTTCTATGGCCACAGATCGACGGTTAACACCAACAAGCCTCCTGTCGGACAGCATTTTAATCTTCCCAACCACACCATGGCTGATATGATTTTACAGGGCATCGAGTCTTTAGGTAGCCGTTCAGAGGTTGTTCGCCTCAGCAGAGAGAAGCTATGGATGAAGCGTCTTCTCACTATCCAGCCCCACGGCCTAAACGTTCAGGAAGGAAACGACTAGACTCTACCCCTCCTCACCACTTCTCATTTTTACTACTTTTGTATAAATTGATTTTTTTTTTGATTTTTTTTCTTCTTTTTTTTCTCCACTGATCACATTTTCACTTCATTTTTCACCTCATTACTTGTTATATGTTTTCATCTTTGCATTGTCTCCTATGCACAGTAATTTCCATTACTTGTTCCAGTGCATTTCCATCTTTTCTCCTTCTAGACCCACTAGCCCACTCTCTATTTGTTTTCCCATTTATTTTTATTTTCTCCTTCTAGACCCACTAGCCTACACTCCATTTGTTTTCCCATTTATTTATTTATTTTCATTATTTCCCTTCCCCTTCCATATTTTTGTCTTTTACATGTTACATTCATTTAAATTTGTCCCCATTTTCCTACTCTTTACATTATGGGCTTCACTGACCATTGTCTTGTCTCACATCCTGTTGCCCCTTTTATCCAATCACCCATTGTCTATGTCATCCTTTGTTACATTACCCACTCCATCAATCAGTTGTCTGTCTACATATCCCTTCTCCTATTCATCCATCTGTCACATCACCCTCTATTGTGTTTCATTTTTACCTGTTACTTCCTGCCCATTGTCTCCCTGTCTATATATAAGTTGTGTTTGTTGTATTTTGTCATATTGCCTTCGATAAAGATTCTGTTAGGATCGAAACGTCAGGCCCTCTTATAATTATTATATTTACTTTCACAGGCTATTTTTGTGGATAAGCAGTTTGCATTCAGCTTTTCATTATATTGATATAACAATGTAGTTTTAGTATTATTAGAGCATTTAAAAGATTTTGTGTACACCTTTGAATTGCCAGTTTCAATTTTTAGTATTGCGTTTAAACTTGCCAACTTTAAAATACTATAACTTTAGTTCTAGATGGAATTTCTGAAAAATTTAAACAGTCCTATACTCAGTAGAGTATGAAGCTCTCTGCCAAATAAAAAACCAAGTTGCTAGAAAATGACCATGTGAAGGGTTTTCCCATGCCACCACACATATGATAACAGAGCAACAATGTAATGTGGTGTAGAGTTGATTCTCACAAGTAATAGAAGCCTATACCTGCACCTATATGGATGAGTTGGCATGGGGATCCAGGGTACAGGGAACCAGCATAAATGCATACCCTTGTATGTTTAGTAATTCTTGTCCAAAACCCAGGAATTGCCACCAAAAGTCCTCAACTCTGTCCAATCTCCAGATTAAGCCCTTTAAAAGAAATCTGTGCCATGGAACTTTAGCGCTCAGATATGTAGCATTATTATTATACAGATCACTTCTGTAGGTCAAAGTACCGCATAAAGACAAAATCGGCTTTAGAAAAACCAAACAATTACATGTATGGACGTCGACATATTGATCAAAGCTATGACAAAAGACTTACGCGAAGTTCGCGTCTCTGTTACATATGTTGATATTATCAATTTCTGCATTGAATTCCTGCGTGATACCGTCCAGCGACCTGTTGCTGATGAGGCAGTTTTAGTTCCGATGACATCACCATCTATCGCATCAGCACTTTCGACACAGACAACCAGGTGCGAATTTCAAATAATCACAGGTTGGGAATGTGCAGTTTAAATTTGATTAATTGAACATTATAGTTCCGTGTTCAATTAAAATGGTCAATATACATTAGATAATCATTTCCTACCACATAATGCATGGTTTAATGAATAGAACGGTATCCCTTTAATTGAATTAATTTTGATGCAAGTGTTGTGACTTACATTGGTTACCCATCAAATCACGCATGTATAAGATTCTTCTATTAACTTTTAGCACCTATGTATCTGCCAGATCTTATTCAACAAGCCCACACACAATCTTCGTTCTGGCTCAAAATATCTTCTTGCCTATGTTTCTTCACCTTCTACATCATGTGGTCACCGTTCGTTTCAAAATGCTTCTGCTCAACTCTGGAACAATTTACTATATCATATTAAATCAGCCAAAACTCTTGAACAGTTCATATCATTGCTAAAACTCACCTATTTAATGTTATTGCTTAATTTCTTTCAGTTTTTCCTTTTGTGCATTTTCTGCTTTCTGTTTTATTTGTTTAAGCGCAAAGGGACTTAATTTGTTATTACTATTATTAGTTGTACTGTAGAATGGGGATACTTTGACGGGTGATGGGTAACTTTTGGCCCACCAACAGCAACAACAAAAAAGAGAGTTTATTTGTCAAATTTTGAGAAAAGTTTCATAGTGACTTTTTTAATCTGGTATAATAACATATTACCCTGCTACACAATGATATGTGTATCTGGAACGGAATATAAACACAATAAGGCCAAACAAAATAAATGGTTCGTCTCAAAGCTTGCGGGCGCATTGGTTTTGAAATGCCAAAAATACCGTGTCTGAAGTGCAGGAAATTGTAAAATCCATTTTTTTTCTTCAACACTTTTTTTATTTTTATAGTTTTTATTAAAAATATCGGCAGATTATCCTTTTGTCAAATATTTATATGACTCAGTTCTTTTACAAACGCTGCACAATTGTTCATTGCTATACATAGCCCAATTACACAGTCTCTTTACCATGATTGCATTTACACTTTGGTGCTGTGTAGATAGATTAAGGGTAATTTCTATTAACAAAGCGTGTCAGAGACTATAATAATATAGCCTTCTTCACATACGGATAGTACTACAATATTTATTCGCAAGGTCCATCAGCATGCAAAAAGTAGTTTCGCAACTGCGCAGATGATTTTTGTACTACGGGCTGTTAATTATGACATCTGGGACTGGGAGCATTAATTGATTGTTTTTTCTATGAGGCCATGGCAGATCAAACTTTCCAGGATGTATTTAATGACATTAAAAATGGGACAAATTCATGTGTTCGGGGCTCTTCCAAAGCCCTTTTTTTACAGACAAACATACACAGGCCATCAAAGCCAGTACCGTAAAACGGGGTGAATAGGGACATGGGGGTGAATAGGGACAAAAATGGGAAAAGTTATTGAAATCTCAATTTTTTGTATTTGATGAATACAATTTATTTTATTTTTCCAAATGATGAAAGAGCAATATAATAGTGTTCAGGAAATGGTTCAGTGGATATGAAAGAAAAAATGTGGAGCCCAGGGTATCGAAAATAAAGGTGTCAGATGAAACTCTGAAAAAAATGGAGTGGTCAAAACTTTCCTTCTCCTAACTGCATAATGTGAGCAAATTAGCTGGAAATGCACCAGGACCTAGCTCTAAAGGTTCTTCAACATACTCTTTGACATTGGTAAGAAATTCTGAAAGGATTTTTCATTTCAAGCTTTTGTGCATTTTTTCTGTAAATTTTGTAAAATCTGGGGTCAATAGGGACACCAACATTTTTAATGAAAATATTATACCCACTCCATATATTTAATTTTTTGAAAGAGCAGTTTAAAGGTTTATTATGTGGACATAATATCATCTTAAAAGTTTGGCTCATATGGATACAAGATAACAAATTATGGTCTGGATAAGTGTATATGTGTCCCTATTGACCCAGTTCTATGAACGCTTGATTGAAAGGTTGAATTTTTTAGCGTTATTTTCCCATTGTTGACCAGAAATGTTTATATTTCTTGTTAAAACTGATACTATAACTTTAATATGTTATAAAACAGCTCTGAAAAGTGTACCAGATACGTTCATGCTAATATTTTGAGAGGTGAGGGTGCTATTTTGTTCATTAGTATTTTTCACATTTAATGACACATAATATTTATCTCCATATTTTGTAGAAAAGATGACCATTTGATACTGAATTGTTACCATATCAATTAAAATATAAAGCTCAATTCAGAGAATAACTTATGTTATGATCTTCAAGCGCCGAAATAACTCTTTACCTAAATCAGTCAAGTATTTATTTCATTGTTTACTGAAATATCTAAGAAATATTGTTCAATTTTTTTGAATAGTTACGGTGGTATAAACCACTTAAAAATTACTGGGTTTGTTTTTTAAGCTCACTCATTATCCATATTCACCCATATGTAGAATTAAACAGGTAAAAACTCTTTCAATCTATTGATTTCCCTACCCAGAATAATGCTGTCCCTATAGACCATTTCAAATTGAGATCGGAAATCTTCGGAAAAACAGGTCACGTGGAGTAGGTGCGTTGCGCGTTCTTCGCAACAGTTGATCGCATTCACAGCATTGTCCTAGTTGGTTGTCCGCCTCATTGATTTACTATGTTCGCATACACGCGTGCACACATGAGAAGTAAAACGTGGAACGAGACTATTTTGTTTCTTTTATCAACAAAGGCGCTGACGGACAAATTCCAAATGTATCGAGCAGACGGTAAAAAGTGAAAATATTACCCCAAATCTCTTTCATCTCACTCGTTTTTGTAACTGAAATGCCGCAACATCAACTTTGTGAGGGATACAGTCTATCACCAACACCAGCGCAATCTACCACACGGGCAAACGGGTGAAAAACACGTTGTTTTTCTCCGGCACATGGCCATGACCTGTCAGGAGCTGACAGGTCATGGAACCGAGTGTCAAACACTCGGCTAATCGGAAACATTCGGAACCGATCGTATATTTTCGGATTTGAAATGGTCTATTCACCCCGAAGTCGGGGTGAATAGGGACACCTACCTTTGTAGGAAAAAAATATATTTCCAACACATATTTTCAATTTTTTATAGTTGCAGTTCAAAGGCATTATAGGTGGACATGATAAGTGCTCAAAAGTTTGGCTCATGAGGCAACATGGAAAAACCTTTAATCTAGAGAGTGCTGAAACTGTCCCTATCCACCCCGTTTTACGGTACTGGCAGTAGTGGATTTGATTCCACCACCAAAAATATTTGGGTTGACACGCTAAAACTGCTGATGTTGTAACATTTGGCTTTTCAAACTTGTCATAAATATTTCTATGGTCTGTGTTCCAATTTTAATTTGTTTACACTGTTTTATTTTTTAAAGTCTTTCTAACGTTCTAAATTGAAACACAGAACATTAAACTGGGCTCAAAAAGAAACTTATAATTTGTCACATGGTCATATCTAGGAAATGTGTCCATCAAAATGAACCAAAATGACACACAGGATTACTGACATGTGTTTAGAGTAGAGTATTGAAGTAAACCGGTAAACATTGGTTCATTTTGATGGACAGATTTTCAAGATAGATAGGATTTTAAGATATGACCATGTGAAAAATGTTAAGTATCTTTTTAAAGAAAATGAAAAAATAACATACTAAAAAACTACTTGTATACATTGTTTTACTATCTTTATTGTCCTTCCATTACACAACTTCATCACAATATTCATTTCAAATAAAAAACAATATCAGAAAGTGTTAACGGTTGCAAATAGTAAAAGTACAAATTGACACACAAATAAAAAATGTAAAAAATATGGAAGACAAAAAACCGCGCACATCGCCTGATTTTGACGCCTTCGCAAGCTTTGAGACAAACATCCTTTTTTTTTGGCCTAAGCTGCAAGCTTTTCTCTATATTTTTAGAATACATTTTTTTCTCAACAAATTGCAACTGCCTCACCTACATGAGGGTGGGGTGTCTTCATTCACTTTTATGTTATGGCTGGACAGACAAATCATCTATGACAAAACAATACCCGATTCAATTAAAAGTGCTTGTAAATATTGACATGTGTGAGTTTTTTCTTTAGTGTGGGTCATTTCATGGCATTTCCTTTGGTTAGCCAATCTGAAACACTTGTCGCAATACTAGCATGCGTGTGTCCGTACGGACCGACCGTGTAAACAAACAAACAAATATTGATATTTGTGAGATATCTCTTGTGTGTCCCTTTATGTTGTTTCTTGTTACTAGTTGGTTCTTGTCACAGGCCTGGGTGAAGCACTTCTTACAATAATGACATTTGTGTGATTTATCTCCTGTGTGTGTCATTTCATGGTGGTTCTTGGAGCCAACCTGGCTGAAACACTTGTTACAATATTGACATTTGTGTGGTTTATTTCCTGTGTGTGTCATTTCATGTTTGTTCTTGTTACCAGCCAGACTGAAGCACTTGTCAAAATAATGGCATTTTGAGGGCAACAAAGGGCTATCTGCATTTCGGTCATTTTTAGAAAAGGTAATTAAAGATTTGTACCCATCATTGTCACCTATTGGTTTTGACAAGTTAAAGAAATGCTATTCAAACCTTTTTTGATTAGGTAAATTTGCTATTTTCTCATAACTAGGTTCTTGATCGTGTGCGGATCATTTTGATACCAAAATCTCATTTTGGCCAAAAATGCAGATAGCCCTTTGTTGCACTAAACCCTCAATTTGTGTGTCTTTTCATGTTTGTTCTTGCTACCAGCCTGGCTGAAGCACATGTCACAATATTTACATTTGTGTGGTTTATCTCCTGTGTGTGTCATTTCATGATGTTTCTTGCCACTAGCCAGGCTGAAGTACTTCTCACAATATTGACATTTGTGTGGTTTATCTCCTGTGTGTATCATTTCATGTTTGTTCTTGTTACTAGCCTGGCTATAGCACTTGTCGCAATATTGACATTTATGTGGTTTATCCCCTGTATGTGTCATTTCATGTCGTTTCTTGTCACAAGCCTGGCTAAAGCACTTGTAACAATATTGACATGTATGTGGTTTATCTCCTGTGTGTATCATTTCATGTTTTTTCTTGTAACTAGCTCGGCCGAAGCATTTCTCACAATATTGACATCTGTGTGTCATTTCATGTCTATTCTTGTCAAAAGCCTGGCTGAAGCACTCTTTACAATATTGACATTTGTGTGGTTTATCTCCTGTGTGTATCATTTCATGTTTCTTCTTGTCACAAGCCTGGCTGAAGCACTTGTCACAATATTGACATTTGTGTGGTTTATCTCCTGTGTGTATCATTTCATGTTTCTTCTTGTCACAAGCCTGGCTGAAGCACTTGTCACAATATTGACATTTGTGAGGTTTATCTCCTCTATGTGTTCTTTCATGTTTCTTCTTGTTACCCGCATGGCTGAAGCACTTGTCACAATATTGACATTTGTGAGGTTTATCTCCTGTGTGTGTCCTTTCATGTCTATTCTTGTCACAAGCCTGGCTGAAGCACTTGTCACAATATTGACATTTGTGAGGTTTATCTCCTGTGTGTGTCCTTTCATGTCTCTTCTTGTTACCCACACGGCTGAAGCACTTGTCACAATATTGACATTTGTGTGGTTTATCTCCTGTGTGTATCATTTCATGTAGTTTCCTCTTGCTAGCCCACCTGAAACAGTTGTCACAATATTGACATTTGTGTGGTTTATCTTTTGATAGTTGAGTCCTGCTTTCACCTTTATTAAAGTTCCTGTTATTTCTTGTTCTCTTTTGTATCCAACCCACACGTATTGCTTGCTTTGATGCATTATGGATCTTGTACCAGTAGGGTTTGATATGCCTCTTATGGTGACGGAGATGGGAGAGGAATCGAGGCACATCCCAAAAATAACGCTTACAGTATCTGCAGACCAAAGGTTGAATTTGTCTGAATGCCATATCTGCAAAAATAAACAGAAAAGTTTGATATTATTTGAACATTTAATAATATTTTACACTATGATTTTGACAGTCAGTTTTTAATTTATACAGGGCGAGTTATAGAAAGGCGGCATAAAAATGTAAAGCCAATTAATTCACAGGATGGTTGAATAAATAATCAATCCATTCAATCTACATTCTATGTAGATCGATTTTAAAGCTCTATGATCTGCCACAGTCAAAGCCTGTCTTGTTGTGCCAGCCACAAAAGTATTGGAGTTTGCTCCGGGGGAGGGGAACTCATGGATTCTTTTTTGGAAATAATTATATGCTATCATAAAGACCCCCTTTTCAGGTCTGCTGGTCTGTTCTGAACTGTTTTTCCATTTATACCGCCTCGCTCCCCGTTTGCTTTCGTTCGCTCCTTGCTTTCGCTCGCTCCCCGCTTGCTTTCGTTCACTCCCGCTTGCTATTGCTTGCTCCCCTCCATTCTCTTGATTCAACCTCCACTGCAGCTACCAAATATCAAAAAAATCGGCCTGAATTCAGCGTACATTCAGAGACATACGGGTCATGTGCGTTCGTCCGTCGCCATTTTGAAAATAACTGGATTTGGTCGTAATGTATTCAGGGTCACAAAAATTTAACATCTATCCCTAATTTATTCATTTATGCATGACCTTGCAAATGTAATGCAATTTTCAATGATACCAAATACAGTGAGTGTACATGTACCATACTTCAGTGAGACGCAATTTCTCAGTCGTGAAAATACGCACATGTTTTGACGTTGCAAAGAGAGATAAAGTTTGATATTGTGAGACAAGTGGACGAAAGGTATTTTGTAGTGGTATATTATGAAAGAATAGACTTTTATGAACATTTTGGTCAAATATCATGGCCATCAGTGACTGCGCTAAGATGCGATGTGGACTTTAACTTTTAAGAACGTCCTCGCTACAGCAACTCAGTGCAATTGGCGATAGAGAATCTGGTGTGTGGCGGCGTAGCATGATGGGATAGTGTGCATGCAGTGTTGCTGATCGCTGTTCGTGTAGGTGCACACTGTTGGTGGTACATCCACTGTCTCCCACAATGCATTGCGTTGTAGTAGCACATCTTGTATACGAAATTGGTGGACTTTAATATTTAAATGGTAATGATTTTTTTAATATTAACTTTAGACTTTATAATGTGCATTGCTGAAACTGAACATATCATTTACAATGTTGAAGCAGATTTATCTAAACGTTAACACCATGTTTATAAAAAAAAAACATACTGGAACTCACATAATGCCGAGCACCTGCTCATATGAGCCAAGGCTACATGAAGCCTGTTTTCTCATGATTTTACACAAGCATAACTTCACTATGCTTCATGCTATAAAGCTACTTCTACCAGCATTGGTTTCCTTTTGATATTATCTTTCCAGTGATACCAAATTTTATAGAATCTGAATCATACACTTGAATTGACAGAATGCCGAACATGCCCTTATACGAGCCCAGGCGACAGACACAAAACCCATACCCTGACGACTTCAAACAAGCATAACTCCACTATGCTTGATGCTATTAAGCTAATTTAATACACCTATCAGTTGTAAGATGCACTATACGACCCCCGGGGGGGTGGGTCGTTTACCACCACATTCTTGACGGAGGGTATGTCAGTGGCAGCCTTTGGTCCGTCAAAAAATTGAAGGAGGGTGCGTCAAGGTTCGTCACTTACATGGGTGCGTCACAGTGTACATCTTTTTACGAACAACAAAATACGACCTTTAAATATGCTATACTATACCACCAACCAGGCTCTACTTTAATACCACAAACATAACTTTTCCGATATTTTATACCGCATGTTCTAAAATGCCGGAAAAGTTTAAATACACTTTCGAGAACCTAATTTTGGTTAAAATACACTTTCGAGAACCCAATTTTCTACTTACCTCCCGTTTATTGTAAATAAGCGCAAGCCTATAATGTATAACAAGGGATGAAGGATGTCCCCTGCCCCACCCCCCCCCCCCCCCCCCCCCCCCCCAACCACCCCAACCACCCACCCCCTTGTTACGCCACTGAACGTGTCGAAGCAGAATGGGAAATGTCTCAAAATTTATTTCAGGGATCCTCCGATCATCCGGACTTTTATGATAATCAGTTAAATAGGTTATGAATTTTAGACCAGTCAGACATTATTGTGCATAATAGAAGTTCTCCTCTTGGTTACGGGGTCTATTCGAGGGGCCAGGGTTGACAACATCGAATAAGGGCATATCCCCGTGAATCAAAAGTAGTTTCATTTTCAGTAGTCATCGTGTTTCATCCAGTTTAGTCAACGATATCTGATGACGGGGTGCGTCGTCATGGTCCGTCAGAATCCACCAATGGTGCGTCTAAAAAGGGTGCGTATTTGGATGACAAAGGTCCGTTGTTTTTTTGACACAGGGTGCGTCATGGTACATGAGAAGTTGACGCACCTTGGTAAAGTGACGCACCACTCCCGGGGGTCGTATAGTGCATCTTACAACTGACAGGTGTAATATAAGCACCATTGTTTTTCTTACAAAATTCTCTTTCCAATAATGATAGGCCTACCATATTAATTGTTGGGGTTTCTTTAAAAAATCCAAAAAGTGCTGGACTCCCTACTTATGTGTAGATTGTAAAACCCCATTGCTTATACACTTACCTCTGGTTTAACTTGGCTCAGTGGTTAAATTATAGCGCCCGGCTTTAGTGATCGGGAGATCAATTCCCAGCCGGTGAATATATCCTTGCTTATTTTTCGTTGGGACATTCTCTGGGGGTTGTTAATATTTGTTGTTATATTGTCTATTGTAAAACACCTTTAAAGGTTTGGTAAACTGCTTTAAAATAATATATACCAATACAAGGCCAATGCAAAAAAGTGAAATGAAAATGCATAGGAAATGAAAATTGTGGTAGAGAGAGCCTGTATGACATGAAAAATTACAGTGAACTGTAGAGGGCAGTATGCATAAAAAAATTGCCATAAGCTCAGAGGGCGTTGTGTGTGGATCAATTTACAGATTGGTTCTGATTTTAGTCAAAGACAATGATTGAGTTAAGGTTACCTTGTAGAAAAACAATAACAAGCCTTGTTGTAAAGGATGACATTTACTGTACAGGCACTGAATTCTTCTTGATGGATACTTTTTGTTCCAAGAACAATATTCACAATTTTGGGACCAAACTGATGAAATTGGAAGGAGGTAAATATCACTTACAATATTGTGTGATCTTTATCAAATCTTTGCACTTCAAGGAAAATCTTGTCTGGAAAATCCATGTAGCGGTTTTAAGTAAACATGTTGAAGAATTAACATATGGCAGCTAGTACAGATAGTGAATTTTCACATCACTATAATAGTTATCTGAACAAAAAGATCATAATTTGTAATAGCTGCTCTGAGTTACATAATTATTATCAATTGTTCAGCATAAAACAATCCCATAATATATAACAGCTGGCAGCTATTAGAGATAGGACTTTGTGGCACTACCCCCTTGTATACTGACATTATATTGACGTTTTGTATGGTTGTCAAACAAAGAACTTTATAAATACACCACTTAAATATTTATGCAAAATAATTATTAAGATGGTGGACATGACTGTATTCTATGATCTTTCACCTTTTGCATTCAACTTGGCCTCAAATGACGTTTGACCTATGCATGTAAACTTGACATTTACATTCTTCATTACGACACAGACCAGCATTTACTGAAAAAAGAGGCGAAAAGTGGGGTAACTTTGGCCAATTTTCAACATTTACAGCCCAATTTGTTTGTAAATGCTTGTAACTAAGTCAAAACAAGCAATCGCACCACAAATTAAGTGATTTACCATATTTATGTTTGAATGAGTTTTTTGCAAATGGACCAAAGTAACCCCCATGTGGGATAACTTTGGCCCACTCAAAGATTTTGAAAAAACTATCTAGAAATACTTAAATTTCCAAAAACAAACAAATCGTCGCTGTTCTGACATAACGACACAACAGAATTAAGTAAAGTGATGTGCCGGTATGTCAGAACAGCGACGAAATCATGTGAGAGACAAGTTAAATACTATCAACTAGTTTAGTTTACCAAAACAAGAAGTATGTATCGTTCATGCAATGAATGAAAATAAAAATGTAAGAAAAGTGGACCAAAATATCCCATTCTACGGAACTTTGTTTTTCTATTTTGCCTGCATATTGAAATATGCATTTCGCCAATTGAGGCATGCTCCCACAAAAACAGGACAAATTTGGAAAAATTGATTTGATATTTTATTCCAGATTTGCTTTGTTGATTTTTTGTCGTTTTAAAATGATGTATCACACAGTTCACACTTCTTTTGTACTTCAAAAATCACTATTTCACTTGTTGAAAATCCTTATGTTTCTTTGGCAACATAATTTGCCTGTATCTTTAATATTGATCTGGCGACTTTGTTCGGGTTTTATGGGAAAATTACAGGGTTGTCACTAAGCCGGTCGGTGCCGGTCGGGTGTAGCCAGCACCCACGATTGCCGACCGGCACTCTTAAAAAAAAGGGTAAAAAAAACGGCACTCTAAAAATAGAAGTTTAAAAAAAAAAAAAATTAACAATTTGTGGATAAAATCATTAAACTGCCTCATAAAAAAAGAAATTATGTAGCAGGAACCCTCAAAGTGCATTAAAATACCTAAACAAACATTAACAAGGCCTGTGGATCCCATGCCATGATCCACTGCACTTCGTTCGCTACACTTACTCCGTTCGCCGTCAGTAAAATTAACCGGCACTAAATTGCTAAATGGCTTGTGACAACACTGGACAAAAAATATATATCACTAGACAGACAAAACAGGTTATGGTTTCAAATCCCATCGCAAGTTGCGACCAATCCTATATGTAACTCAGTGCTCCTTTAAAATGACCACTGACCATCCAGGTAGCAATTATAACCAGCAGTAGGGCATTGGTGTTGAACCATATGAATCATTTCCTCTTTCCTTCCCTAAACATTGATCAAAGATAACGATTGCAAAATACCACTTTTTTTCTACCGAAGTTCCCCATAGCTCCCATATAGGGCTCCTGTAGATTGGGCACCATGCTTTTATTGCCATTAATATTTCCGTTTTGTAAAACAAGATTGGCTGGTGTCTGTCATCGGTTGTTTCCCTGTTCCTTAAATAAATGATCGAAGATAAGGATTGCAGAATGATCTGGCATGCAATATTTTTTCTGATGCCAAGTTCCCGATTTCAGTACAGGCTAGTACAGGCCAGGGGAGATGAAAGATGCTTAACCTGATTATCAGCCCCCCCCCCCCCCCCCCCCCCCCCCCCATATTACGTTGTCGCTTTGTTGTGACATACGGTAAATAATGATCAATGCAAGTTGTAGCTGAGGTGGCGCATCGAATGCGCTACATGATGGGTATGAAGTCTGATGCTGTCATGGGCGCAGATGCAGTGTATATTGTGCAAATCAGCAAATTTGTTATCATTCTAAGCGTGAAACTGGCATTTATCAAATTTATTTGCAGAATAATTTACATCATTTGATGCATATGCATGAATTTTATGCCAGAAAATCAAGCGGATGGCATATTTGGATGAGTTGTGTGGAGCCCATTGAATTGATGCAGGGATCTAGCATCCCCACCCCCTCTGTTTTCCCGGAGAATGTATATACCTTTCTTAGGCAAAAAAATAAATAGTTGTGTTGCCCTCATCCGGCCGGGTCAAAATGCCGAGAATGTGGGCCGTTTTTTCTTTTCTTTTTTAAGAATTTTTTTTATTTATTTTTTCTCTTCTTTTTTAAGATTTTTTTTTCAAGATTTTTTTTTCTTTTTTTCAAGATTTTTTTTTCTTTTTCTCAAGATCTTCCAATCTGTGAAAATTGCACAGAGATGGGCATGAAACCAAAAATATTCACCATTGGGTTGAAAATACATCCAGTAAGCATTTTCCTTAGTATCTTCACACATGTTGACTGAAATAATAGGTATAAAATCGTTGATTTGGTAAAATTTAAATTTAATCTTTTTTTTTACAAAATCTGGCCAGCCGTCCTTCCGGATTTTAGGCTTGTGAGGGCAACACAACTATTTTTTTTTGGTGGCCTTATCTTCAATCACAAAATGTGGAATTTAGATACTTGGGAGCAGGATCCAAATCCTTTCTTTGCTTACGAGGACTATTTTCAACATATAGTCAATTTCATTTCCATGAGACAGTGAAATTGGAACCTAAATTGTTGAAAATTAGGCCTACTCTTCTAACTTAACCAGTTTAGATTTCCTGTAGTTTCATCATGTGACAACCTGTTATTGTGGTCAACAACATGACTTATGTTTCATTCTGAAACCCCTATTTTTTCCCAGCCACCACTAACATCCTTGAGTACAGTTTGGCTATATATTTGCCACCAAAACTCTCTTTATTCAATGACTTCCTGCAGTATATTGTGTTGCAAATTATTTGAAATCAAATTCCCCATTGCTTTCTATACTTGGATAAAGTGTTGTCCCATTTGCCAGGAGAGTGGGAATAGGTGGTACTGAACCTTTTTTGGATCGGTTTTAATTGTGCCAATTTTTGTTAGAAGAAAAACGCACCATATGTTTCATAATTTGGGTAGTTTTGTTTCTATGGGGTAATGCAACAACAACTTAGGTAAAAGGACACATCCAAATAGTGAAGAATGTGTTGTTGATTTCCATGACATATTCAGGTTCGTTAAATGCGATAGGAAGAAAGGTTCCTAGTGGACAGCGCCATTATCTGTAAATTACATTTTATTTGGGATTCCTCATAACAGGGTGCACATTAGATGCTAAGCAAAAAGGTCCTTTTAGGAACAGATACAAAGATATACCGAAACTCCATACGCTACTTGCACGCAATCGCCATTTCAAAATAAAAGCGAGTCTCTCCCCTCTTATCAGCGCGCCCAACCGCGTCACGCGGTGTATAAACCTGCGTGAAACCACCATCACAGTGTGGCGTGACTGGGGAGAGCCTCGCTTTCAATGGTCGTGCAAGTAGCTTATGTAGGGTGTCTGGTGCCTTTAATGGAATACAGGTCAGCCAGAACAATGTTGCACCATAGGGTGCAGGCTATGGTGTTTCCCCTGGTCCTACCCAATGTAACTGACCTTGATCATGCCTTCTCAATGCCTGGACAGGATGTTCAGGAAGGATATGGACAAGGTATTGATACAAGGGTACTTGCAGGGTTGTATGTGTGTGTTCTATCGTGTACCTATATAGGAAGTACTTAATGGAGTTAATGGTAGACAGTGCTTAATAGGTATTATTTGGCTTAGTAAGAAAGAAATTGTTTGTTTGGTGTGGTTGGTCAAAAAATAAGAGGGTCTGTTAATTTGTATATATTTTGAAAATTTATAAAAACTTTTTTTTTAATTATTAATTTATTTGTATGTTGTCTCTAAAAAGGTGTTGTTAGGAGCGTGATTCAATGTTGTGTGATGTAGGATAGCCTAGACTCTCCGACGGCAGCCGGGGATGAGAGACCCTTTTTCTGTTATTACGAGGGGCAGTCAATAAATAATGAAAGTGATCATGGTATGGGATGCATGAGTGATTCTATTGAGGGATAATGTGATCAATACAAATGTTTTGGTTTTTTCTGGGTTTTTGACAGACTAGACAAACGTATCAGGCGCCCTTTTAGACATTCCTGTCCGGATGAATGACCCTGTGCACTATCAATTTAATTGGCCTTGATTCTAGTCAGCTGATTAAGATCAGGTGTCAATTTGATCTTGGTTGTTGCTAGGTTTGTGTAATGTCAGTTTCAATTTTCAATTTTGCCAGTTTTTAGGTGGTCTGAAAGGCAAAATTGATCTGTTTGGGTGTCTTCCAAGATCTATGTACATGGTTAGGGTTATATTCGCAACTTGATGCCAATGTTTATCTATCGCGTATTTGGAACAAAAATATTTGTTTATATTTATATATTTTATACATATTAGTATTGCAAAAGTAGGGTTTATAGAAATGTCATCTAAAACTATTTATTATTTTTTGGGGGAAATTATTGAAATCGTAAACGTCTTTCCTTAGAAATGTATATGTTGGAGTCTTTACAGAAATTGCTAGTTGTCAGGAAATTTTTAGATTTCACAAGATTTTGTATGGTGTTACCTTCATGTAAGAGAGGCAGAGTTAGTCTAGGGTAAAGACCTCATTGAGGGATTATATGGATTATAAAGCATATAAATAATACAATATGAAGTTTTCACGCCTTCATGATAACCTATCAAATATTAAATTAAACAATTATTGTTTAAATGTCACAACAAAAGATAATCAGCATTTTAACATTTTCCATGCGGCAAGTGGCTGCAGACGACATTCCAAAATGTTTCAAAAATGTCGAAATTATTGAATTTCATTACCATATTTCAAATCATTATGAGAAATGCATTGACATAAGTACAAACATGCCCAGTATTGGTTCAGTAATCCATGAGATAGACTTTGAAAATTGAGAAAGGTTTCTGAAAAATCTGTTTTGTATATGGTAAAACTAATAGCCGCGTTAACACATAATACTATCTAATCCTTGCCAATCTTTCTCTTTGACCTTCTTTTCAAAGCGTTCAGATGTTCACAACTACCCAACAAGACATGGCAATGATTTTAACATGACAAATAACAAAAAGACTTTCCCCGACCGTGCTATTCGAACCAATGGTCCAATTCTCTGGAATTCACTTCCCAAAAACATGAAACAATCCAAATCGTTAAAGCATTTCCGAACCCAGTTAAAGCAAAACCTTATCCAAAATTACGAGTAATCTCTTGTATTTAAGCCCGTCCTTGTTCTGTCTTGTATATGGTGTTGTGGGATTCTTATTGTTTATTGTAGTATAAAATGTTTGTTTGTGTATTGCTTGTTTTAAGGGGTAGACCATAAACGGGCCTCATTGGCTTTCCAGTCTACTCCTCCATATTGTTTTTTTTTTATATATGTGATTGTGATTTGATGTATTTTTTTTTATATGGAAATAAAGATTTATTTAATTGATTGATTTGTGTATTGACTTATTTCAGATTAAATTCTGTAGAGAGCACGCTGAGTACCACAACGGCAGAATATCAAGCCTTGCAAGAAAATCACCAGATGCTGACAAGACACACGGATGAGCTGCAGACAAAGTACAATGTGTAAGTATCTAGAAAATACAGAAATGTGAAGTGATTAAGCAAGATGATTTCATGGCATGAATATTGATTTGAGAAATCACCAAATAATGGATGAATGAATGTATTTTGCTTTGTATCGTTTTGATTTAAAAACCCTTCAATTTCTCATGTAACTGGAATTAATTCTACAATGTAATGGTGTTTTTTGCTAAATGTGGCATTTCAATGATTATGTGATATGCCCGGTATTTTTTTTTACTGTTATATAATGCCTTTGAAGCCATCACACTTAGTCAGGTACCGTACCAGATGATCAGTCTAAAAAGAGAGAAATTAAACACTAATTTGCGAACATATGTTTTACAATGTTATAACGCCTTTGAAGCCATCACACTTAGTTAGGCACCGTACCAGAGTTGATGGATAACGACTGTTTGGAATACCACCACAAAAGGCCTGGCCTAGGTTAGGGACACACCATAGATATCCAGCACCAGGGTTAGCAAAAGAAATTCATGACAAAGGGTGATATTCCAAATAGTGCGTCCCTTATCTTAAAACTATTGGATAACTGATGACAATCACCTTTACAATTACCACCAACCACTTGTGTTTTAAGACTAGATTAGACTCCATACAGGGGGTAATCGATTATTCAAGGATCAATCAATTGGCCTAGTGTTAAAAAACCATCAACATTATGTAAAACTCACAACAAAACTATTTGATTCCTTCCATTTTACAGCACCGTGGAGACGTTAGAGAAGCAGGTCGAAGAGCTCCGCGGTAATCTCAAGGAGTCAGAGAGCCAGCTGTCACAGGTGTCAGAGCGTCTGCGCTACAAGGAAGACCAGCTGGAGAAGGAACGGGAAGAGCTGGACACCGCCTTGGATGGGCTGAGGTCAGAGCTGGAGAAATCTAAGCAGAAGAGGAAGGAACTTGGGGAAAAGGTAAGAAATGACTGGGAACGTATGTCGGATCACAAAGAAGATTTTAAGGTCTTCCCACAGTGCATTGCGCAAACGTCAGCCAGCTTAAGCTTTTTTCACACGATGCATTTGTTGAGCTCTTTAAGTTTTAGGTATAAGAAAAAGGAACACTGATAACTATGTCTCTTTGTCTCTTTTCTATCCACGACGGCGAACCTGTTTGAAATATTTATAACTGATAACTAATTTACTCATTGATGTAAACTTGAACCTAAGAGCTCCAACGATGAACACGTTATGAAGCCATGATTGTGTGCATAATATGTCTATGGGAACCGAGACAAATTGGAGACCAGAATTAGGGCATTTTGCAAAACGCAATGCATGTACCGGCATTGACAATGTCTTACACAATTGCTTAGGGTTAGAACAGGTGGGATTTTTCAGTTAAAAGTGATGTGTTAATGAACTCCATTTTTGTCCTTCTTTGCGAGTTCATGAAGGTGAGAACCCAACTTTGGTTGCAAGCCACATCCAGTTCTCTTGGGTACAAGGGAACAATTTCCAGTTCTCTTGGGTACAAGGGAACAATTTCTTCATGTCAACTCTGTACTGTCTGTCATCAAGTGAATAAGTGAAAGACAAGTCCTCTGTTGGGCATTCTTCAATAGACCCAATTTTCCAGAATTGAACCTTGAAGACTGTATCCAAAATCTAGTTAGTAAACTTTACTTTTCGGAAGAAGTAATATGTTATAATATGATGAACTTCAACAAGAAAATCATTGATCATCCATCCAGTTCCTCCGCATGTATTTTTTCTACAATTAACCATTACTTTACATATACCGCGTGAATCAAATTAAATTGTACATGGTTTTTAAAGAAGCTATCACATTAGTCATTAGTGTCCATGAATTGATAATTATTGTAAAAACAGAACTTGCAGTTGATTTAACAATCAATTAAAATGACTTAAAGGTAGATGTTCCGATTTTCAACTTGAAGTTTTCTATTCTACATGAAAGGTCATCCTTAAAAAAGTCGTGTTCCAAAGTTTGAGTTGCATAGCTCTAATGGTTCTTATTTTAGACGCACAAGATGCTGTGAACTGTACCCATTGAGTAGTACACAAACTATATCAGTGGTTACCACCATTCGCGGTAATTCGACGTTATTTCATCGATTTCTCCGTAATTATACCGATTTAGGCCGTCAAATTTCAGTATGATGATGAGAAAAATACGAGCTTTCACATGATATGAAAATCTCCGTATGTTGAAATAATTCTGTGTTACAAAAATGTGATCGGGTCATCTACCTTTAAAGCAGATGTGTGCTAAAGTCAACATTCCAAAAAACAAAACAAAAATAGAAACTGCATTTCGTATTTAGGTTATCATGTCACCTACCGGAAACAAACTTGTATTATTGTTAGCCAAATTTGTGTTACTGAGAAATCTCTGAACGATTGTGTGAAAGGAAATAACATATCCCTTATAAATGTTAATTCCATGTAAATTATGTATTCAATTTTTGAAATTTACAGATCGACCCCCCCCCCCAAAAAAAAAAAATGAATAAAAAAAGAAAGAAATAAAAAATAAATAAATAAGAAGCATAAATTAAGCAAAATTCCTCCTGATACACATTATGACCTTGATTAGATAAAGAGGTGTTTCTATCTGCTGTGGCAGTTATTATAATGTGTCAGGACAAGCTGTTACCATTACCAGCCTATAGAGTTCAGGCTTTGTCCCAAATCATGATTAGAATTATCGTAATAAAACACACAAAAGTGATAGTGTTATATGTGAACACAATGACAATTTAAATTAATCGGAAATACATCAGTTTGGATATAATTAGTGTATTTGGTGGTGTACTTCCTGTCCCATGCATGTGTCTGTCAAGCCTTACATGGAATAGACGTTATTCGTAATTGATGATTTCAGGCTAAAGAGGGAGACATACTCGATGTGACATCACTAATCATAACGAAAGTGAGGCCAATTGTAGCAAATTACGTCACTTGTGACGTAATTTACATCACAAGGGACGTAATTTACCACAATTGGCCTCGCTTTCGTTATGAATAGTGACGTCACATCCATCGAGTATGTAAATTATGTCATTAGTGACGACACATCGAGAAATTCTCCCTCTTTAGCCTGAAATCGTCTATACTTAACAAGTTGTTATTTTTCGTTAATTTCACAAATTGAAATGTTTTCAAAATATTACCAATTTTTGAACTGTTATTTATGATATACTGTGTCTTTGTGAAATAAAATGTCCAAAAGCTAAAAGAAATCCTAATACTACCTTAGTAGGAATATTTAATGGGGGAGTGTGGGGATGGGTGTGCAGGGGTATGCCATATCCTATTGGCAGGAATCCTAATACTACCTTAGTAGAAATATTTAATGGGGGAGTGTGGGGATGGGTGTGCAGGGGTATGTCATATCCTATTGGCAGGAATCCTAATACTACCTTAGTAGAAATATTTAATGGGGGAGTGTGGGGATGGGTGTGCAGGGGTATGTCATATCCTATTGGCAGGAATCCTAATACTACCTTAGTAGAAATATTTAATGGGGGAGTGTGGGGATGGGTGTGCAGGGGTATGTCATATCCTATTGGCAGGAATCCTAATACTACCTTAGTAGAAATATTTAATGGGGGAGTGTGAGGATGGGTGTGCCATATCCTATTGGCAGGCTACAAGTTCTGTAATCAAATCACTCTTGGATAATCAGTAAATGAACAAGTAATACAAGACAAAATATTGGTAGAAATATTAATCAAATCTAACTTAATAAAATTCATAATTGATTTTAAACCCCACCTAACTTAATTATACTTTTCTTTCTTAGGTTACTGCGCTGGAGTCAGATTGCCGCAAACAGAAGAAGGATATACGAGAGAAGGATGTCACCTTGAGGGCGCAGAAAGCCGAGCTTGATAAACACTCACAGCTGACGCAGATGATCCATAGTCTTACCAATGTCAAATAGAAACATCACAATTCGTATGTAATCAATCTGACAATTCAAAATAGTAACAAGGTTGGGGCAAAAATCTAATTGCGGAGTTCTTTTTTACATTTTGTCTTTGAAAGCGAGGTTGTTGTAGAGAGTGTGTTTACTCTTTGTAACTCCTATTTGGGTGACATTTGTGCACATAATAATTATTTATTTATTAATTAACTATTAGTCATAGACACAGAACTTCTGTGCAAGGGCCAACATTTTTCTTTTAGTGCACAGGGAAAAATGTCATCAAATTTACATGCTCAGTATTTTGACACCCTCACAAGAATACAAACAATTATATCACCAAAACCTAAATGCAATTTTTCTTGGGGTGCGCTCTCTAAACCACTGATCTGCATTTAGAGTCCCGTGATTTTCAGAGCCCCCACTCTAGTTTGAGGTAGATGACCCGATCACATTTTCGTAACACAGAATTATTTCAAACATACGGAGATTTTCATATCATATGAAAGCTCGTATTTTTCTCATCATCATACTGAAATTTGACGGCCTAATTCGGTATAATGGCAGAGAAATCGACGAAATAGCGTTGAATTACCGCGAATGGTGGTTACCACCGATATAGTTTGTGTACTTCTCAATGGGTACAGTTCACAGCATCTTGTGCGTCTAAAATAAGAACCATAATAGCTATGCATCTCAAATTTTGGGACACAACGTTTTTAAGGATGACCTTTCATGTAGAATAGAAAACTTCAAGTTGAAAATCGGAACATCTACCTTTAAGGAAACCAAAGAACAACTTTGTTATGCAGTCTGGAATATTGATCAGCAACTATCAGGCTATATTAAAAAATATTTTGTCTCAAAGCTCCCGCTCGCGTTAGTTAATAGATGCGCGTTAGAAGAAGAAAAATCTTTTCTTTTCTTTTCTTTTTTTCTTTTTTCAAAAAAAAAAAAAATCCCAAAGTTTCACAGATTTTTCAGATTTTCATTGATCACATCATTTTAAATACAAAAGGTCACTTTTACAAGGATTTCGATATTTTATGTTTACATTTTTTTTTAAATGCATTTCGCATTAGGTTTTGAAAAACAGAAGAGCTTTGAGACAAAAGATTTTTTTAATATAGCCTCATACTAGTATCAATCAACTTTCCAGACTGCAGAACGAAGTTGCTCTTTAGCTGCTCTCTGCTGTATTGAGCTGTATACATTGTGGTGCAAACATTGCCTGCGCTGCATTAATTATTATGTGACCAAAAGACTATTGGTAAGATTCTAACCTCTTTATGAAAATAACCAAAATGTAAAATAACTTTTAAAACAACTGACTCAGTATTGTACATGAAAACTATTGCTTTGGTGCCCTCTATTGACAAATGAGTGTACAACCACAGTATCCATCCAAATGAATGTATTGCATGAGATATTTTGAAATTATATGAAATCTAAATAATGACCATTATACCCACAATGTACCGAAATATTTTCAGGAGATATTTGATATTTAAAAGGTTTGGCGGTCTCACAAAAATCAAGAAATAAAGAGGGGAACCACATCAAGCTTCATTTTGTAGCTTTAAAAAACAAATGAAAGCGGGCCCACATAAAGGCTTCATCATTTACAGTAGTTAAGAAGAAAAAAATTAAAAACTTGGCAGCCTGCTATTGGCTGTTGGCGACTGGTTTCTTTATTAAAAGGGACCATATCAAATATTAAACCAATCAGGGACATTGTAAGATTGCTAGCAGGCCTAAAAGAAATTCAGCTGAAAACTGCTATATTATAGAAGCTTTAATTTGATTGGTTACTCAGATAGTTATGAAATAACCAATCAGAAACATTGAAAGAAAGACAATTAGTGTAATAGAGGGTAGACACACGTTTGATTCGCTACTTAGATGATAATATCATAAAATCAACCAATCAAAAACTGTTATATAAGACATCAGTTCAAAGTTTATACTGATGATAATAAGTAAGAACAGGAAAGAAAAAATGGAATATTTTTATAACAATTAAATTATTTCAAGTTGTAATATTTTCAAGATAGATAGATGGTATTGTGATGATAGGATGTAGATTGGATTCTATTACGTGACTAATATAAGCCCAATGCCCACAAAACCAGGAACAAACTAACAGAAATAATTTGCTGATGGAAAAACCATAAGAGCTTCCGCTTTCCAGTAAACTGTTGTCACAATAGCCAACAATTGTGAGAGACCACACGAAGAAAATTAGGATGTACCTTTAACGTGTTTACGAGTATTTACTTAATGTACCTATGAGATTCCATTTTCCGGTGGTTTAACGTTCCCACGGTTGCCATATGTAGTTGACTTCCTGATACCATTACCTACCAGTACCTAGACCTCAAAAGAGGATCACATGGAATTCAGTGAGTTTAGCTTGTCATCGTGACAATTTGCAATGGTGTCAACAGAGTTTTTTTCTCTGGGATGGGGATCGCTTCAGTATTACATGCACTAGGGCTATGAGAATTGAGCGTAAAATTTCGCAAGTTGTATGGTGGTTCCATGTTCAAAATGGTTACAGGCTGAAATGCTATGCGATGCAGAAAGATCATCAAGGCTGCTGTGCCTTAGAGGTGTAGCAGTGGGAATGGACTGAAGAACAGGGGCAGGGGTTAAATGGGAGGACCAACAAAAGGTATGTCAGCATCCCCTGGGAATTGGAATAGACTGAAGAACAGGGGCAGGGGTTAAATGGGAGGACCAACAAAAGTATGTCCGCATCCCCCGGGAATTGAACTTGGGTCGCTGGGGTGACGGACGAGTCATCCAACCACCACACCACGAGCGCTCGGCTTCCTAGGCATAATTTTTGCAGACCATATATACCCCTGGGATAGAACTTGTGTGCTGCTGGCCGTGTGGTTATGTGTCATGTGCAGTACCCACAGATGAAGTGTCTTTGCTGTATGTGCCTTTACAAATATGCTTCCCAATAAGCCTTATCGCGAATAGGTAAAAATCCATTGATTATCCTTTTCTGATGCATTGTGGGATAGAAAAGGAGGCAAATGTTGTCCCTTTTCAATCCCACAATGCATCTGAAAAAGATAATCAATAATTGATTTTTACTGATTCGCGATAAACCGTATTGTGTGATATGACCAAAGCAGATCCATGAAATGAACAGAATGTGTTTTCACTCAATTATAATGTAGATATTGTAAAAAAATGTCAATATTGTAAATGACAATTGTAAATAGCAATGTCCGATGTGATATCGTTGAAGACTTGAACTTGTACATGGATCACCTGTTGATGAACAAGTATTTTAATATATTTTCACAAATAATTTGGTGTATTCCCATATAGAACCACCACAGCATAGAAGGAATTTCCCTTTTATTTTAGGGATCATATTATTATTACGTTTTTATTATAATTGTTAATACTTTTTTGAGTGGAGGTATGTAATGGCCTCACACATAATTTAACAAATAGGCCATACTGTAAAAACAAGTGTCTACAATTGTAGGAAACATGTTGAAAACTGACTACAACTACAAAACCTGTTCTACGGGTCTGGCCGACAATTTGAAATTCATGAAATTAATGGGGAAAAGCCCACCTTTTTTTTTGCTTGTCTAAAAACAACAACATTTTTACAGATTTTTAAAACAAATTGACGATTATTTTGGAGGGGGGAAGCCCGACCAACTAACCCAACCTGAGTGGTTTGTTTGCCTGCAGAACAGGGTTTTATTGTTGTTTTTTGTCACCTAATTTACAAAATGGTATTACTGTTGTGTGCATGTGCATATACTATGTATCACATAGCAACTAGTCAATGGTTTCTTCAATGTAACTTTCCTTTCCAGGTACTTACCCTTCTCCACCATTCTATGTTGAAAGGGCATATATGGTGATATAAGCATCGTGGGATTAAACATTGATCAGGGGTAGAAAAGGGAGAATTTCACATAGGCCTATCTATACTCTATGTCTCTTCCTCTGAACAGTGACGTTACTTTATAGACACAGCATTTACGCATGCGTATCTGTCTTCTGTCTTTCTACGCGTGTGTGTATACACCAGCGCCTTAAGTTTATATGCTGCAAGTAGTAAATGACGCAGTTACGTCACTGTCTCATGATAGATAGATGAAGTGTTCAAGCAATTAATTCAAAGATTATCGGTGCTATACTACATACTTATGGATGAGGATGAGGTGACCCATTGTGTTAACAAACATACACATGAACTGGTATTTGACCATGCTTGAGGGACCAATGATTGACCAGTACACTATTAAATGAGCTCTTTATCCTACTATCTTGTTTTGCACAAGTTTTAAAAAGCATTGGTCCTGGACAGAATACGATGCGTGCGTGCATATACTGCCAGGCAAGAAACGATGGCCATCTGCCGGGCATTGACATCACTGCACCTCATCTATAAAATGTTGCTGATACACTAAACAAAAATGTTGGAAAGTCTCTTTACTATGAATTGACACCAATTTTTTGAAAAGAGATTTCCCACAAAATGTATATTCCCATCATTTGTTTTATTTTAATTATATAATATATAAATTTCAATGCTGTTAGTTTTAAACATGGAAAATTGAACTCCGCAAATGGGAGCGTGAGAAAATAGATCAAATTTGCAATGCAACCTGAATTTAATAATTGTGTGTACATATTTTATTAAAATATTTCATGTGAAATGTCAAAATATTTTATGTCTGTCTTGTTTTAAATCCAGGGATCAATCTTTAAGCAAAATAGTAAAAACACAAAATCTGTATGAGATAAGCTTTATTTTGTGTGGACATTGTGATGATTGCTTGGATTAAGTGTATGACAAATGTACAAACAGCTGCTGTGATTTGGTCAAAAAGTGATTATTTATGCAGGTGCTTGTTATTAATAGAATATTCACCAGTCCGAGTGGAGCCTCCCCCCCCCCCCCCTCCCCCCATTTGTGTTTGGCAATAGCTGGTAAAATCAGAATCAGGCCACCTTCCCTTAACAGGTATCTTTTGCGTCGGAAGATGCAAAAGTACCCGCCCAACTGGCAAACTCACTGTTGGCTGGTGGAATTTCTGTCCGGCAGGTATTTTTGTGAGTTAAATGCCCGACTGGCTGGTTGAAAACAAATTGAAATTCCAGCCCTGATCAGGATATAAAGGGTTCAACAAAAGAAAGTATACCACTTTGTTTATGTCATTTTTAGTAACTTTCAATTTGTTTTTATCCAAATAGGCTAGATAGGCATTTAGATGAATCTTTTAGGCATACTTTGATACCAAATTTGCTCCCTAACAACAAAGATAAACAATGATTAGCACCATTTAAAGGAAAATATCCCATTTTCAAAAGTCGCATTTCCAATACACAGCACGAGAAGAAAGGGCCAATTGTTAACACACACATATGCTGTATTTATCCCGTACTGATCACCGCGCATATCCCTCAATGCGCGGGCTAATTCAAATGTAAACTGATGCATGGGTGAAGGATTTGAATGTAAAGGAATGTTAATGGATGGGGAGAACATGGACAGATTAACCAAATCTTCTCGTGCTGTGTGTTGGAAATGCGACTTTTGAAAATGGTATATTTTCCTTTAAATGGTGCTAACCATGGTTTATCTTTATTATTAGGGGGAAAATTTGGTATCAAATTATGTCTAAAAGATTCATCTAAATGCCTATCTAGCCTGTTTGGTCAAAAACAAATTGAAAGTTACTCAAAATGACATAAACAAAGTGGTATACTTTCTTTTGTTGAACCCTTTACATTGTAGGACCATTTAACTTTTGGTCTTGTGGGTATATGTTTCAATTGTATGTCTCCATGCATACTAATCATATGGAACCAAAGATAGTACCCCCTGCCAAGTTTCTATGGTTGGTAGTAGCTGTGTTCAAATGGTCATGCAACTCTTTGTAACTCCTCGATGTGGGAAAAACATGGCCGTATTCTTTTTAGGGTCTTTGATCACCCCCCTTTTGTGATGGACCAAGGGTTAGGTGTATGTTAATTAGTTACACCTGGTTTCCAGACATTGAAATTGGGTGGTTATTCTTTAGAGTTAACAATTAGGGGTTTTATTGTCAAGTTGAGGGAGGCTGGGATTATTGTTAAGAGGGTGGTTTAGTCTTCTTTGTGGAAATTATTGGTGATGGGTTATATATTGCTTAACAATAGGTGGTGGTACTTAGGCTCTTACCAGATAATCTTTACTCATCTATGAACCTGCAAATTAAATAATCTGACAGGTGCTCATCAAGCCGACAATCATGTCACTTGCATTTTATAATATTATTTTCACTTACTGTTTGGAACTCAGCGAAGGAACACCTTTAGTTCCTCGGAGCACTATCGAGAATACATATGAATTAGAATCATCTATACAGTCAAGTCCAGAGTCTTTTGTTGTTTATCATTGTTTTACAACGTATTATATAAGGACTTCGTCACACCTTTGTAGGTCTACATAAATATAGCTGGATATAAATTCTTTCACTGATATTGTTGTCTTATATCTGGTCCAATGTGGTTCGGCCTCTGCAGGTTCTCAAATAGGCCTAACTTGTTAAAGCTTTTTAGGTATTATTTAACCGAAAATTGACACTCCTGTGCCAAAATTCTGCTATTCTACAACCTCTTTGTTTCTTACTTTGTTTAATTACCCCAAAAGTTGATCAATCGGGAAACTGCTGTGGCGATTGCATGGCCACTGACAATTTTAAGTTAAATGTTGAGCTGAAACCTCTAGATATGTTTATATAGGCAACAATTTCAATCTTGTACCTCCTCAAGACTTCACCAGCAATCACCTTCCCTCGGGGGAGGGGGGGGGGGGGGAATAGGTCAAGATTTTTTTCCCTGCAATTTATTGAGTGAATATTCACCTCAGTGTATCACATTCGTTCATACTAAAGTAATGTGAGAAGTTGAGCTATAGGTGAAAGTTTGCCATAGTTCCACCTGTCCGAAATATAAATCGGCTCAAGATTCACAATTTCAAAAATATAACTATGGAAAGATTAGGCGTCTAATCTTTAAATATCCTTGAGCAGGGTAGGTTTAAGATTCACATTGACACCTGCATTAGGCATCTTGTACATGGGAAGTGTCACCTGGAGTCACAAGACCTGTTGACTCCTTGTGGAGGGTAGGTTCAAGATTCACATTGACATTTGCATTAGGGATCAGGTGTCAAAAATATAACTAAGTAAAAATAAGGCATCTAATCCTTGGCAATCCTTGTGGAGGGTATGTTCAAGATTCACATTGACACCTGCATTAGGCCAGTATAAGGTGTCTTGTACATGGGAAGTGTCACCTGGAGTCACAAGACCTGTTGACTCCTTGTGGAGGGTAGGTTCAAGATTCACATTGACATTTGCATTAGGGATCAGGTGTCAAAAATATAACTAAGTAAAAATAAGGCATCTAATCCTTGGCAATCCTTGTGGAGGGTATGTTCAAGATTCACATTGACACCTGCATTAGGCCAGTATAAGGTGTCTTGTACATGGGAAGTGTCACCTGGAGTCACAAGACCTGTTAACTCCTTGTGGAGGGTAGGTTCAAGATTCACATTGACACCTGCATTAGGGATAAGGTATTTTGGACATGGGAAGTGTCACCTGGAGTCACAAGACCTGTCAGCGTAGTCTCTAGGACATGGTCTGTCACCTCAACTGACACACACTCTGTGCATCTCAAGGATCTATGCTCTGTGTGACTGCATGTAAAATTTGGACAAAACCCAATTATTAAACCTATACACATTTGCAAAAATTGATTCAGGGTCAAATACTGTATAACTCTGTCTGAAGAGAGTGTGGCTTAGCATTAAATCACAAAAATGTTGCCATATAACTACTGCGAACAGCTAAGAATGATACAATTTACAAATAAGATAATCTAAAATTTTCAAATCTAAAAATATAAAAATGCAATTGTTCAAAATTGTCAGTTAAAGGGGCATTAAGAGATGTGGTGGAGGCAGCGCCCTCAATTACAAAAATATATGATAAAAACTGGGATTTGTATATTTTTACAATTGTATTACACATATGAAGTTACACCTTTAAGGATTAAGAAAAATCAGCCCTCTTTGTACAACAAAATGTTGATTCAAAAATGCTGATCTGGCCCGATCAGCATTTTATTACATGGTTAAGGGTGGTATTCCAACATATTTAAAACATTGTTTTAATCAAGTTTTGCTGGGTGTTTTTTTAGTAGAAACAACAATAATGGCAATTTTTAATGTTCATCTTGAATTCTGAAGTAAATTAATTACAATTAAAAAAAGTCAACATGACATTGTGTCCCTTTAATGTTTTAGCCAAAAAACCTCTTGCAGAAACGAATGTTCAAACTGCCTTATTCCAATTGATGAAACTGACATGAAAAGATTTGTTGACAAATTCCAAATCTATCACATTTTAGATAATTTGTGCAAAAATGATAGCATGGTTTTAGCATATGGTCTGAACATGGCTAGTAACATGCAGTCTGTAGTACAACATTTCTACTTCATGTCAATGTCAAAACCAATTATGTGCTTCACGCATAATTGACTGCACCATAGGTCCTAATGTAATTAGCAAGAGTCTCAGAGGATATGCATCTCATTATACGTTATTAGGCATACTGTTCATACTATATACAGCCAAGTAAAACAATACTGGTTGAATGTTTTTTAGATTGCACAAATTTTATATTCATGTGCCTTAAAAGCGCTTATTTCCCATGTCGATCAATTTGGTATTTTATTTCCCATAACATAGACCTGCATTATTAAAGGTAGATGACCCGATCACATTTTCGAAACACAGAATTATTTCAAACATACGGAGATTTTCATATCATATGAAAGCTCGTATTTTTCTCATCATACTGAAATTTGACGGCCTAAATCGGTATAATTACGGAGAAATCGATGAAATAACGTCGAATTACCGCAAATGGTGGTAACCACCGATATAGTTGGTGTACTACTCAATGGGTACAGTTCACAGCATCTTGTGCGTCTAAAATAAGAACCCCCATTAGAGCTATGCAACTCAAACTTTGGAACACGACTTTTTTAAGGATGACCTTTCATGTAGAATAGAAAACTTCAAGTTGAAAATCGGAACATCTACCTTTAATGAAACCTATTGGGGTGAGCAAGATGTGTAACATATCAGAGAAATGTATGCATTAATATATGAGCTTTAATGCTAAAAGGTTGAATTCTACCCTATCGGCATGTGCAGGCCCGTAATCCCCCTCCCGAAATTCCCTCAAAAGGTCCACAAATAAAGCAGAAAAATGGGGTTGTTTGTACCTTTTTTTGGTGGAAAAGTCCACGTTTGCCAAATTTGCCCCTCCCCTCCCTGATATTGACCACAATATTTTACTTCCCTGATACTTTGACACCACTAGTGTACATTTTAGGCTTTATAAATATAAATATGCTTGTTCCCTATAGCCATTTACAACCGCATTTAGTTTTAAAAATAGTTTTACAAAAATTATGTTGGTATTTTTTTTGAAAATCATACATTTTAAGAAAAAAAATATATTTTTATCTTCGGACATGTTAAATGGAACTCTTACTTTATAAAAACTTATAAATACCCAAGAAAATTGGTGGGTGGTGGGTGGGACCAGATACAAATCTAGGAAATAAAGTTGTACCGCTTGATTTTGTCTCATATTATTTCCATTTAGAAGGGTTTTTATTGTGTGTGTTTTATGCAAGTCGTAATTTTTCAGTGTGGTCCAATCTTGATCTTAGGAAATAAAACATTCTGAATTTTAGTTTGTGATTTTAGAAACAAACTCTTTAGCCTTATTTAACCCACCCTGTTTCCTGATATCGAACAATGACCTATTGCCTAATCTCAAGGCAGTATAAATAAACATTTATTTACAAGATTAATGATAACAGCCTATAACTGGCATGCAATTTCCTGAAACAGTGGAGTAAAATCCAGGGGACAGAAGGCAAACTCCCCCCCCCCCCTTCCATACCCACTGTGAAAGGTTTTTTATTGTAATATGTTTCCCCTTAGTACCCTTTGACCAGTAAAAGGAAAAGCTTGGATTTTAACTCCTATGTAAAGCCCTTACCCCATAAGACACGAAGATCACATTAAATCTTGTATTTAGGGGGAGCAGGAGGGACTGTGATATAACTTAACCCTTGTACCCTATTGTGAAAATACACCCAAAGTAAGGATTTTAACCTCTCTGAAGTGATCCCTGTCATGCCTCAGTCCCCTGGATACAATGATCACATCAAATCTTATATTTAGGGGGGCATGAGGGACTCCCCCCCCCCCCCCCCCCCACATGGCCTTTACTGTGATCTAAATAAGCCCTGTACCCTATTGTGAAACTATACCAAAAGTACTGATTTTTACTCACCGTCAAGTGATCCCTGTCATGCCTCAGTCCCCTGGATGCGATGATCATATCAAATCTTTTATGTAGGGGGAGCATGAGGGATTGCCACTGCCCCCCCCCCCCCCCCCCCCCTGGTTACTGTGAACTAAATTAGCCCTGCAGGTACCCTATCGTGAAAAATACACCTAAAATAAGGATTTTAATTCTGTCAAGTGATCGCTGTCATGCCTCCCTGGATACGATGATCACATCAAATATTTTATCTTGGGGGAGCAGGAGGGACCATGACTTTTACTATGATCTAAATTAACCCTAATGAACTCCCTATCAAGAAAATACACCCGAAGTAAGGATTTTAACCTCTCTGAAGTGATCCTGTCATGTCCCCTGGATACGATGATCACATCAAATCTTTTAATTTAGGCATATGTACATGTATAATTCAACATTTGGTCTGCTGCTAATTATTTACCATTTGTCAGTAATTAAGCGTGAGTCATCATTCAGGCAGACTGTTGCATTTTACATTCATTCAAAGATACGCTTTAATTGCATGCAGATTTGTCATACCAAGCGCTGTGCATTTAACCCTTTAAATGGTTTCGAATGCTAAGATCAAACTTTTACATATGAAAGCCTTTGTACAGGGTGCACCACAGTTATTATGTATTTTTGAAACTCTGATAATAAAAAAATTGCAGTATAAAAATACAAAAACATATTTAGACTGAAAACAATTGTAGAATTAATTTTGTACAAAATATAGTTATAGTATTTGTGCCGCCAAATGTCAGAAGGAAGTTTTTTAAATCGTAGCATACTCTTGCTTTTTCATATAATAAAACCGGATTAAACACAATGGGCCGTATTCTCGTACGTAGTTAAACACGGTTTTAAGCTAAACACGCGTCTAACTTTGACTTTAGACACAGCGTTTAACTAAACGCAATTCTCGTACATTTGTTTTACTTAAACACGTGTCTAACTCGCCGAAATGTGTCTAACTTTAAACATGGGTACGGGGGTATAGTTTAGTGCGCGTTTAACTAAACTCTCGCACCAACTGTATGCCCTGAATGATCACTCAACCGTGTCCGGTGCAAGCTGATATGCGGATCGTGTTGTCTTTAAAAGTACCGTGTATTGAAGGCATTCGGTCGATATCTATTGTAACCCATTAGGGACACAATGAATTAAAAACCTGTATACAATCAACGCAGGACCACTCTGGGAACGAGATTTGCAGAGTTTAAAATCGTGTTTTGCTAAACACGTCGTTTAAAGGATAAACTCACGTTTTAGTTAGACACACGTTTAGTTAAACACGATTTTAAGCTAAAAACGTGTTTAGTACGAGAATACGGCCCAATATGTTTACTAAAATATCCCTGTGAAAATAAATGAAGGAAAACAGAGAAAGGTGTTTTCCATGGTAATTGTTTCACTTCGGTTAAAAAACAACTTTGTTGTTCTGAACGACTTTTCATGTTATGAATGCAATGAAATATGAATATATCTTGAAGTCAAAAAATATAATGTTGCAAGTTATACAACCAAATTGTTATGTTTGAAAGTACATGTGTGACATTCTCTCCAGATACCTTTTAAATCTTTCTTTGTGATTTGTTTTACTGGAGAAATAAAGATTTAAAATGTTTAGTAACTTTTGGACACCCTGTGTTGTACATTTTGAACCATGCTTACCATAAGGCTGGTTGTCCCTCCCACCCATTTATACTTGATCCAGTAAAATAGGTTATTTTTAAGTTAAAATTTTTAGTGCTCAACTAAATGTGGATGTTCTTTATCGCAACATGGCGTTTCTCTACATGTAGGCCTAGCTGCTCACAAGGCCTTTAGGAAAATATTGACACACTTTTGTTTTTTTGTTTTTTTCTATATCTGCGAAAATGTGAAAATATGTGAAGCACAAAAATGGTCAACTGTTACCCAATTGCCATCAGCATTGAACCTGATCTAAGGTTATCCCATGAGTTAACTCACATGGAGCCAATAATAGAGTGGGATGAATGATGCAAATGGGATGTGATATGGATGTTTATTTTTTTATTTATAAATATATTAGTAATGCTACTCCCAGTGGTGTGGACAAAAATGTGGCAAGCGTGGCGGATGTCGTTCATGCTGGTTTTCAACTATGTCATTTTTTGCGGCCATGATTTTGCAAATGCTTGGTACGTCATCACCAGGGTTTTGTAAAAGTCACAAATATTGTCAACATATTTCAGTTTGAGGGGTTTATCTGGGGAGATATGTGTCATAAGTTACTCATATAACAGGCTTTTGAATTGCTTTAATGGAAACTAGGGTTTGTTTGTATATATGGATGTTTTCGTATAAATGGGGTCTTCCAAAAGAACTCAGTTTTGATCGAAATATGTGTGGTCAGACCTCTTTCAATTTACATTTCGAGAATATAATTATTTGTGATTCTGACAAAATTGGGTTTTGAAAACTAGAGCACGCTGTAGGGTTAACCTAGCACACCCTATTCATAATTTTGCATCAGGTTATTTTGTCAAATTGTTCTAAAGATTGACTACCCTACAAATTCCAGAAATTCTCTTTTGAATTCAGAACTATGAAACCATAAAAATAAATTGTAATAAAAGTGATTGATACTAAATTTTCATTTTTTTTAAAACCTGTAAATGCCTTTGTCTTTCGGTAGAGGTGATACTTATCAGTTTATCAGTAACTTTATTTCAAATGTCAATGGTGTTATCAGTCAATTTATTTTATTAGTGCATTTCCTGCTGAAAACTATGTATCCATATTTTCACTGAAACATATTTTCAAAATCTTTTATAAAATGCGATAATAATAATAACATTAACACTAATAATACTTAACAAGATATTGAATTGACCACACAACTGTTGATACCAAATGCTGTTTGAGGTCGTTTGTGTACTGTAAATTAGCATTATATGTAAATCAATTCTTTAAAAATAAAATGGTACAAGTATTGGTAATGCAAAAAGAATATATCTGCAAATTCATAACTCCACATAGTTCATGGGGTTATCATAAAACAATTTGTTGGTGATAATTTGTGATAACTACAATGAGGAAACTAAGCTTTGTTTTGTTGGTAGGGTCTTTGCTTTGTGGTTAAATATTATCATCACTAGTATAATACATGCATCCATTTAACAAAGAGCAAAATAATATCCTATTTTTCAGACAATTTTCATTTCTTTTCGGCTTATATCTATTTAGCATTATTTTTATTGTAACATATTTTGAACATTTTCACTCTCTTTTCACTATGTTATCTTCAAAAGTCTTTATTTCATTTCTTCAAAATTTATATTGGTGGGCTGACCAAAATCAGAGCAGAGCTCGCAAATATATTTGGCAACCTTTTTTTGTTGGGGAACAAATGAACTGAAATTGCTAGAGTTTGATGTTCCATACAATTGCAATTGATTCAAATTATGTATGTTCTGATCACTTTTTGGGGGCTATGATTTTTTTTCTTCACATCAAGATATTTTGATATCAGAAGAATCCCCATATTTTTCTCATTACGTCTGTCAAATCTTAGGGGCCAGAAATGTTCCATTTAAAAATTATAGGCTAAAATGTGGTGAATTACTGCCAAAGGTGGTTAACCACCCTCCAGTTTGTGTTCTACTCAATGGGCCGATGTTCTTGTAACCTTGTGCTTCTAAAATAAGAACCATTGGAGTTAGGCAACTCAAATGTTGGAATGCGACAATTTTAAGGATGACCTTTTTTATGTAAAATAGAAAACAAGTTGAAAATTGGGCCAGCAATCAGAACATCTACCTTTAACTACAATTGTATGGAACCTTTAACTCATTTGTATAAACTTGAACAAGAAAATGAAAATTGTCAGAAAAATAGGATATTATTTTGCTCTTTGTTAAATGGGGGTTGGGGAACAAATGATCTGAAATTGCTAGAGTTTGAGGTTACAATTGCAATTGTATGGAAACTCAAAAGGTTACAGCAGTGTGTGTGTCCCCCTCCCCCGCCGAAAGCTATGGAGCGCATGTTGCACACACACCCTGACCGACTTTCACTTTTTGTGCATTGTTAGATTTACAGGTATATTATTTCACGACAACAATGAATCATTGAAAGTACAATACTTCCATGAGTGTATGAAAACATTCGGCAAACTTTACTTCATTTTTCCGTCTGAATGGATGGAGTGTAATTTGCCCAGGGCACGTAAACCTTTAATCGCAGTGCTCATTGTCCAACCATGATTCTGACCTTAACTCAGTTTGCACTTTTAGAAAAAGATCACTATACTTTATTATAAGTACGGTCATCATTTACAAGCTAACTAGGAAACAGTCCGGCTTTTAATTGTTATAACGATGATGATCAACATAACGAGCATGCCAGCTTTTTGTAGAAACGTTCGTGTAAAATTGAAATATTGAAATATGGGAGGACTTTTTTCACTATCTAAATTGCCAAAAAGGGCTGAAAAAATCAAAAAGATGGTACTCTCCCCCACTCCTGGGATTAATGCTCATTGAGAGAAGTGTTCTCTATGGCAAAAACTGTAAAATAAATGTATAAAATATCTTAATAAAATCTTGAAGTTTCACAATCTGTTATTCATCTATGGAAAGCCCAATTTTAAAATATTTAACTCAAATTGAATATACCTTTGTAAAAATAAAACCAATTCATATAAATGATCGTCTTCTAGTCTACCATGATAGGACTTTCCTATCTGAGCCCAGGAACTGCTCCCAATCCGAGAAACCGCTATCATGGGCAACATTTAGCAGGCAAAACTGGCACCACCAGCGGCAGGATTCGAACCTGGGTCCACAAGGATGGTCGCGCCAGAATTCAACAATTCTGTCCGCATATATCACCCGCTGTGATCACTCGGGGAGATAGACTGAAGGAACTTTGAGCTGCCAGCATAGTTTTCATATGGGATTGCACAGGGTTGAGGGCTGTAAGGGTTTTAAAAAAAGACAAACGAAATATATGAAATACTCAAACAATGATATAGGTTGGCTTTTACCCCCATTGAACTTGCTTCAAAACTTATCTTGTACCCTATCAAGCATACATTGTATATCAAGGACTAATTGCACATTGATATGACACAAGGGGAAATTCCTGAATTGTTTCAGTTTAGGAATGATGCAATATCTCTAACTAACTTCCTATTCTAAAACATGCTAAAAGTAGATCAACCATTGTATTGTATGTTATCTGGAGAGGTTAAATGTAGGCCTAAGTTATGCATTCAAAAGTGTTTATAACAAACTGATATGATGATAGCGTGACAGTCAGGAGGATCCTGTACCATTGTCCTTACATTTCCTTTATTGCATGATACTAAAAAAGTACAGAAAAAGGGTAAGCTTTAGAATACCCTACCATTTGTATTCCTCACTGTGTAAGTGTATGGGTCGTCTTTTAAAGTCCCCATTGAAGACATGCAAATCTTGGTCAGGAAAAATAGAGAAATTTTACTTTTAACCATCTGTATTTTAAAAATCAAGTGTTTTTGTTTTGTATGTGTTTTCTCTATGCCTAACAAGTAAGCGGCCCTTTAGGCCGTATCACAGTTCAGTGTGGTTGAATCATGGTTCTAGTTGATCTTATATTTTGTATCAATTAGGGTACTGTAAAATTGGTACTTTTTTCGCTTTGCCGAAAAAATATAAGTAGCACGAAAATTTGCACTTTTACAGTAATCCGTTTGAACTAATTGTGCATACATGCATCCAGTTTAAAGGTAGATGTTCTGATTGCTGGCCTGATTTTCAACTTGATGTTTTCTATTTTACATGAAAGATCATCCCTAAAATTGTCACGTTCCAAAGTTTGAGTTGCATAAATCAAATGGTTCTTATTTTAGAAGCACAAGGTCAAAATACATTTGCCCATTGAGTTAGTACACAAACTGGCTGGTGGTTAACTACCTTTGGCAGTATTTCACCACATTTCAGCCTATAATTTATAAATGGAACATTTCTGGCCACTAAAATTTTACAGATATAATGAGAAAAATATGAGATTCTTCTGATATGAAAATATCTTGATTGAGAAAAAAAATTGTACCCCCAAAAAGTGATTGGAACATACACCTTAAGTCTGGTCACAGATAATCCTCACGCAAGATATTATTTATTATCTTTCAAATAGTCTATGGATATTTTTTATTTCCATTTTAACAAACTCAAACCTATCGTCCCTTTATCTATTGTATTTTTTGTGCTGATAACTTATCACATTTCTATCAGAAAATATCAAATTCCTTTGATGAGTAAAGTACTGTAAAAGTGGTAATTTTCGCGCAATTACATTTTCGCACTTTTCCGACTTTCAGCCATTTTGCTTGTTTTTAAATTCGCGATTTAAAAGTTCATTACACAGACTGATAGACAAAATAAATATGTTCATATGTTTTTATTTTCGCGGTAGCTGCTTTGAGCGCGAAAAAGCGCGAAAATTAAAAGCGCAAAAATGTCTACGTTTACAGTATACTATCTTGCTTAAAGCAAACAACTGATTGACCATCACTAACCTCAAACTTGTACTGGTATTTTAGAAATAGAATCAGTAAACAAATGGTCAAATGATTCATATCTACAAACATTAGACAATCATTTAAAGCCAAAAATCATTGAACGTTGCAATATTATGTTACAATTGAATGACAATTTTTTAAAGCAAACAACTGATAGACCGTCATTAAACCTCAAACTTGTATTGGTATTTTAGAATCAGTAAACAAATAGTCAAATGATTCATATCTACAAACAGACAATCATTTGACGCCAAAAAGTATTGAACGTTGCAATATTATGTTACAATTGAATGACAATTTTTTAAAGCAAACAACTGATAGACCGTCATTAAACCTCAAACTTGTACTGGTATTTTAGAATCAGTAAACAAATGGTCAAATGATTCATATCTACAAACAGACAATCATTTGAAGCCAAAACGCATTGAACGTTGCAATATTATGTTACAATTGAATGACAATTTTTATTGTTATTGGTTTTTACATGATACAAAGATATCACTCCCTATTCACATTATATGATATTAAATGATTCACTTCCAAAGCATCTGTATCAATACTAATAGTAATTAGGCATGAAAGTTTCATTTGTTTGGGGTATAGGCTGCTAAAAAAAGTTAGTCAGACATCATCTTTTTCAATGCCTTTGTTACATTACCCTGCTAAGATGACAACAAGCCAGGAACCCTGTTCTGCAGGCCTTAACTGATCAACAATTTGCAAATTTGCTATTCTTATTCTTAATATTTTAAAACTATAATTTAGGGCTTTTTTAAATTTAATTAAACAAATTAAAGACAAAATATGAGGATAGATATTTTAAGTCCATATTGCCAAACAAATAATAATAATCCCTACAATCAGATAATAATAAAGTTATAGAAATTAATGAAACAGCTGCAAGTCTGACATATGGTGCGTTAAAGTAGCACTATCCAATAGTTACAGGATGCATTTTGTCCTATGATTCCCGGTTGTTTCAGTCGACATTGACTTTGGGTACGCATGATCGTTCCCAAAATCACGGAAAAGAGGGAGTTTTCATATCATGTCTGCGATTTCCCAAAATTAGGGGCTATGAATAATTATGATGAAAGCCCCCATAAACACTGAATTCCAACATTTCACTCCAATTGGATGTTCGCATATTAAAATGGAAGCAATGATCATTGTTTTGCCTATCATGTGCCTTGAAGGCCCAGACAGACCACTTACCTAAACCTGAATTGAAGTCAGTAGTAATTATCTTGAGATGCTTGGCTTCATTAATATTAAAGCGATTCAAGAAATTAATAGTACCCAATGCGTGGGAGGATGCTTTTAATATAAATCACTGGTGCCCATAAAACCGCATCAACCTAATGCTCTTTAAATTATTCTGATGTTCGGAAAGGATAGACAATAAAAGTGATCTTGATATTTTGAATCTTGAAAACTGCAATAAAATATATAAGGCCAAACAAAAAAATTGGTTTGTCTCAATGCTTGCGCGTGCATTGGTTTTAAAATGCCAAAAATATCGCGTCTGAAATGCAGGAAATTGTAAAATCATTTTTTTATTTTTTTTTCCCCCACAAATTTTTATTTCGAGTTTTTATTAAAAATATCGGCAGCTTTTCCTTTTCTCAAACTTTTACATGACTCAGTTCGTTAAAAAACGCTGCACAATTGTTCTTTACACAACTACATCACAAATATTCATTTCAAATAGGAAAAAAAACAATATCCGAAAGCGTCAACGGTTGCAAATAGTAAGAGTAAAAATTAACACACAAACAAATAAAACAAACAAAAAACGTGTGCATCGCCCGATTTTGAAGCCTTTGCAAGCTTAACCCTTTTTTTTTTGCCTAACAATGAATGAACCTTTTTCGGAGAATCAAACACTTGTCGGGACAATTGCACACAAGCAAAATCAATATGTGTTTCATATGTCTGCCTGGTGGTAATTTCTTGAAAATAATTGGACCTATAAAATCTCATAGCAACATGTACGTACTTCCAGGGATGTACATAATAATTATATAGACTTTGTGTGTTTGATGAATGTGTGGCATGGCCGACCATTTGATATGAAGATAAATATTTGTATTCAATTTTTTATTTACCAATAGTCCCCTTGTAATTATTTGGAGTATGTTTGATTTATGACCCGACTTTCGTGCTACATTTATTTTCGCGCTCAACATAGCTACCGCAAAAAAATAATAACATGTGAATATATTTCTTTTGCATATAGGTCTATGTGATAAAGCTACAAATTGTAAATTTAAAAACACGCAAAACAGTTCAAAATCGGCAAAACGCGAACAATTAATCTCGCGAAAATTACCACTTTTACAGTAGTTTGAAGTGTAAACAAATATTAAAGGCCAGACACTACAGCACTATAGCTGCGTTCAGACCTGGCTTTTAACTCGAGTTAAATATTTTATGACCCGTGATAAAATACCTGAAATATTTTCGCTAACTCGACCGATTGTCCACACACAGGCAACACGTCGTTATCACGACCAAATTAACGCGTCGAATTTAACTCGACCATTTTGGCGAATTTACCTCGACTCGACCTTAACTCGACCTTTAGCTCGAGTTAAATAGCCATGTCTGAACGTGCCTTATAACACAAGAATATGATGTGTTGTAATTTACACCATTTCTTCTCAAGGATCTATGTTTACACATACATATTTTGAAAAATTTGGAAAATAGTTACAGATTGGCTGATTTTACAGCACACCAAATTTGAATAGAATGTAGTATGTTGCGGTCTTCATGGGTGTTTGGATTTGCTTTGAAATAGAGAACTTTACTAAAATATTGGTGTAAAATCATACTGAAATGGCCCGAATTTAAAAAAAAATCTAATCGTGGATTTTTAAAGCTATAGATAAATTATATTTACAGCATTATATTTGAAATATGTAGCCGTACTTGCCTGACACTTTTGTAACACTTGACTTCCCCCCCCCCAAAAAAAATGTTCCTAATCTTTTTGAATAACCCTGTATATTACAATGCAGTATATAAAAACTAATGAACCCATGTATCATCGTATTGTCTATTTATTCAACTCTCTCGAATGCATGCCCAGTCATGCATAGTGTTTTGTCTGATGCGGTAAAATAGCTTTTGAATATAATGGATGATTTATTATCTGGTAAGAGTTGAAAAGGGCAAATAAAATGATGATTGTATATGTTATGGGAAAATACATGTTGATGTTATCGTTTTATTGGACGAAATTGCAATAGAAATTTTATTACGTTTCAGGGGACAATTACTGTCTAAGTGATAATTTTTTTGTGCTTTGCCGATTTGTAACTGTTCCGCATGTTTTTAAATTTGTAGCTTCATCACAAAGACCTATGCAAAAGAAATATATTTGTGTTATAATTTTTGCAGTAGCTGCTTTGAGCGTGAAAACTGCAAAAATGTGTGAAAATGTCCACTTTTTAAACAGTACTTCAGTACTCGTCAATGGTGGCAGACATCACATGTTACACCACATAGCTCTGCGTTATTGTTGGACGTGCTTTTCAATGGGAAAGAATTGTGCCGCTTGGATGATGCTACAACGTGGTTAGCGTTTATTCCATTTAGAACAACACTTTAAAACTGTTGCTGATTGGTTCCAACAAATATGCACAGCCCCGGTCTCTTCTACCCACTATAAAGGGCAAGTCACAAGTCTAGTTACAGACAAATGTGACATGAGTCTTGTCACATCTTTCTCAATCAATTTCCTCAAAATCAACTCAAGTCAATTCTATAAGATCTAGTCAAGTCACCGATATTCACCATAAAGTTATACTGACCATGTAAACCCATTCACACATGTATTGTATTACCTATCAAGTTATGTTCAGATCGCATTCAGTTTGACATTATTCAAATTTTGTTCTGTGTGGCTCAACTATCCTGCTCTCTTTTTTGTCCCAGACTGAAGTGAATTCATATCAAGTGGTTTTGAGTGATCAGAATAAAGTCTTCTGATCAGTTTAAATGTTCCAAAAACTAAAGTGGTTTAAGTCGTCTACATAAGGCAACAAAATAAAATTGTTTGCTTGTCCATAGATGGGTCCAAAAAAGTTGGGTCGGTCGGTCGGATTTTTTTATTTTTAAACATTGGTTATTCTGGCCCTATTCTACAAACACAAAAACTAGAATGCACCATTTTGAGCCTTATCAATGGCAGGCTAATGGCAATGGTTAATTTTAGCATGGTTTAGCCCACATTTGATTTGACATAACCAACATATTTATACCCCATGACCCACAGCATAGCGTTAGAAACTTTTATCTTAAGATCCTAATTACAACAGTCATAAGTTTTATTCTGTTCAAAAGTATACTTTTATCATGTACCATTTCTGAATTATTTGGTCCTTAATAACATGGAGGTGACATGAAAAGGGTATTGGCTCACATGAGGAGTAACGTAGGGTTCAATATAGGTCATTCAAATGAATGTTTTAATTTTTTTTTTTTTTTTTAATTACAAAAAAAAAATTACAAAAATTCAACAAAAAAAGTTTTTTTCTGACCAGTCGGGACTGCCTCACACGGTCGGTCGGACGAGGACAAGCAAACAACTTTTTTGGGGGGCCTAAGCAGACACCAAGTGAAATTACCATGGCTGGTTATTCATTCAAAAATATATATTTTGTCGTGAGAAATGATTACTCTCGGTAGACTAAAATGATTGAATTGTTTATCAAATCTCTGATGTTTTTAAAAGAGATTATACATGTGTAGTCTAACAATCCAGATGCTGGTTCCATAGAAAATGCTGCTTCTAGATCTTACTTGTTGGTTAAATGTTCATGTAAGCCAACCCGGGGGGTGGGGGCTCAATTTATTCTTGGGTAGGGGTGTGCAGATGACGAAGAACTGATTTTCTCAAAAAAAATCAACTTATTTTTGGGTAGAGTGTTCAGATGACGAAAAACTGGGACTTAAGAAATGATTTTCTCAAAAAAGTAGGGTCTTAAGAACTTACTTTTCCCCCAAATTTGTTTAACAAGAGTTGTGAAAAATAGGGGTTTTGCACATTTTCATGATTTTTGAATTTTTAATAAAATGGGGGGTCTTAAGAGCCTAAGGGCTCAAACGGGGGTCTTAAGAACGAGCAGAATAGGGTAAAAAGCCGGGATTCTTCAGGGCGGCACATACCTATACCCCTTTCCAATGTCAGTCCCCCTCCCCCTCCAGGCTGTCAGGGGTGGAATGGGTGCAAAGTAGCTCCTGTCTACCACCTATTACCACACGGTGACCTATACCAATCAAACGCCCACGTCTCTGCATGCACGATGAACATGATGAAAGATCTCAATCTAAAAACCTTTTTCGGTTTTCAATTTCCCAATTTCATCAGATAAAATGCATTGGTAGCATACCGGTTTGCTAGAGATATGTTGTTTTTGCGAGACCCATGTTATCCAATTGCCAAACAAACTCCCTACAGATTTGGACTTGCCTGAGAACATTTTTTGATGTGGAAAGCAGATAACCTCAAGCGTTTTATCTTTCCTTTTAAAGAAATTTATAGTGTGGGGGTGCTCAGATATATATCAGGGATGTGCCGCCAGCAAAATGAAAATTGATCCAAACATTTACCCATTTTTGTGGGAAAATGGACCCATATGTTTACCGGAAACCCATAATTTTCCTATATATTTGACAGATTTTGCTAAAATGTTGGTGAAAAATAGCTTTGAAAAGGTGTCATTCATTTACCAGACGGGTGAAAATGGGACCCTATTTGGCGGCACATCCCCATAACCTCATATCCACTAAGTACTGCCCCCTCCCCCTCTTTATAATAGTACCACCATCTTATTTGTTTACAGCCTGATTTAAACCAATAAACAAGGGGAAAACAGGACTACTATATTTACTACATTCTTAATTTAAATCAAAATATGAAATGTGGGCCTTTTTGTTTGAGAAAAACAAATTGGTTGAGATGTAATCACCGCATCCATCAACCTGGATTTTGGGGGATTTTATTACTCCATTTTGGGGTGATTTTGCCCCTGGATTTCACATTATCATGACAAATTATAGGCCAATCCCATCGTTATCTTGTAATAAAATATTAAACTTTATACTTATGGGTCAAGTTTTTGATTACCATGGAGATATTGTGATGAATTATGTTAGTTTTAGCCAATTTGGATTATAAAGTTTCTTTAATACATTAGGCAGGCTACCCTTAGGGTGATATTTTAGCAGGTTGATATTTTGTTATTGAAAGGAGGGACCTCATATTGAAAAGATTGACCTCTTAAAATGGTGCATTGTTTTATGTTGCCCTTATTGCTATGTTAGTGGATATGCACGAAAATAACTATTGTATTATAATGAAGTCAATATTTCACTAGGTTTCAGTATGATGATGAGAAAAATACGAGCTTTCATATGATATGAAAATCTCCGTATGTTTATAATAATTCTGTGTTACGAAAATGTGATCGGGTCATCTACCTTTAAGCATGGCAGCGCATGTATGTGTTTATATGTGTGAATATTTAAGAAACAAATCAAGGACAAAATCTATCGATAAGCATTCTAAGAATCTTTCAAAAAGATCAGAATGTTTTCTGTCTCTGATTTTTTTAAAGCAATCACAGACAGAAAATACCTAAACATTTAGGTATAGGAATCTTTTGGGCCCTTATAACTCAATGATGAGTTTCCCGTCATCCGCCCTCGTTACGTTTTAGAAATGGCCAAAACTTTCATTATTTTTCATTTAAATTTAAATTATTTACACTTAGACATTAATGTCTTAGTCAAAATATCTGCCAAATGATCCTAATGATTTCAGCAGGTTATCTTAGCAGTATGGTAGAGCATCAGGCAATTAATGAAAAATAGAGGATTCCCTTATTAGTTCCTGTTCATCAATCCTGGCAAATGTAGAAATCTAAAATGTCCCCTTTTTGATAAAAACAAATTGTGTTCTTTTCTCAATCTGTTGTAAAACATCTATATATAAAGATGGTCAAACTATGAATGCATGATTTGGAGGAAGGTGCGATATTGGCTTATTAGCGCATTAGCGCAATTTTGCAAATGTCGCTAATTGCACCAAGTTAGCGTGTAAGATCAATGTAAATTAGCGATAATTGCAGTGCTAGTACAAATGTGCGCTAATGCGCTAAAAACACATTAGTTTTTAGCGCAATTAGCGCGATATCCCGTGTTCCTAGCGTTGTAATCGCTAAAGTGCAATTTCTGAAGATGAACCAAGTCTATAGGAGTCGCGCAATTAGCGCTAATAGCGCTAATTGCACTTGATTAGCGTTGTAATCGCTAAAGTGCAATTTCTGAGGATGAACCAAGTCTAGGAGTCGCGCAATTAGCGCTAATAGCGCTAATTGCACTTGATTAGCGGTCTTGCGCTAATAACGCTAATTGCACTTGGTTAGCACTCTGCCGCAATTAGCGCAATTAGCGCGATATCCCGTGTTCCTAGCGTTGTAATCGCTAAAGTGCAATTTCTGAAGATGAACCAAGTCTATAGGAGTCGCGCAATTAGCGCTAATAGCGCTAATAGCGCTAATTGCACTTGATTAGCGTTGTAATCGCTAAAGTGCAATTTCTGAGGATGAACCAAGTCTAGGAGTCGCGCAATTAGCGCTAATAGCGCTAATTGCACTTGATTAGCGGTCTTGCGCTAATAACGCTAATTGCACTTGGTTAGCACTCTGCCGCAATTAGCGCAATTAGCGCGATATCCCGTGTTCCTAGCGTTGTAATCGCTAAAGTGCAATTTCTGAAGATGAACCAAGTCTATAGGAGTCGCGCAATTAGCGCTAATAGCGCTAATTGCTCTTGATTAGCGTTGTAATCGCTAAAGTGCAATTTCTGAGGATGAACCAAGTCTAGGAGTCGCGCAATTAGCGCTAATAGCGCTAATTGCACTTGATTAGCGGTCTTGCGCTAATAACGCTAATTGCACTTGGTTAGCACTCTGCCGCAATTAGCGCGATATCCCGTGTTCCTAGCGTTGTAATCACTAAAGTGCAATTTCTGAAGATGAACCAAGTCTATAGGAGTCGCGCAATTAGCGCTAATAGCGCTAATAGCGCTAATTGCACTTGATTAGCGTTGTAATCGCTAAAGTGCAATTTCTGAGGATGAACCAAGTCTAGGAGTCGCGCAATTAGCGCTAATAGCGCTAATTGCACTTGATTAGCGGTCTTGCGCTAATAACGCTAATTGTACTTGATTGGCACTTTGGTGTGATTCGTGTGTCCTCCGGAACCCTGCGGGGCTCTATATAAACATGCTCCGTTAACACAACCTTTTTAGAGACACCCTGTATAATTATGATTTGCTTTAGTGAAAAAATAATGCATAATAGCGTTTTTAGCACTTACTTGCAAAATTAGCGATAATAGCGTTTTTAGCACCACCTATGCAATTAGCGCTATTAGCGCTATTAGCGCTCATGATGCAATTAGCGCTAATTGCGCGATGGCATACCTCAATTTTTTTGAAAATTTATTTGATATCGTATAATAGCGTTTTTAGCACTTACTTGCAAAATTAGCGATAATAGCGTTTTTAGCACCACCGATGCTAATTTCGCTAATTAACACAGATGCTAACTCCCCGCGCTAAAGCGCTAAAAAGCCAATCCCGCACCTTCTACATGATTTGGCACTGTGTAACATGTAAAATAATATACAATGATGAATTGTAATCAAATAATGAATAGTTGCCTCATTATGAGCTGACAAAATGTGATGGGACACAGAATCGAGTTTCATTGGCCATAAAACTTTGAAGCTGCTTTGTGGTTTAGAAGATTAAACAATAATGAAGTAATTTAGAAAGGGGAAATATTTCTAGAAATGATTTTGCGTTATAAGATCCACAAGCGTATCTTATTATTTTAAATGTACTGGAAGAAAAAAATCTTGACTATTCCATTATTTAAAATTTTTACTTGTAGATCCCTATACAGGGTGTCCCATAATTATCTATACCGGGTTTCAAAAATAAGTAAAAAATATAAACAAATAGTGTTTCAAATTTAAACACTTGTGATATGATGGTGGAAATGTTTCCTACTTATTCTGTTAATTTCATTTAGATATCTCGTTTTGTTCTGCTGTGGCAAGACATAATTGAAAATTGATGAAAAATATATTTTCATATTTTGGCTCACATAATTCATCTTTACAGCTATTCTCTCTAGCACTATCAGAATTTCAAACAATTGAACCCCACACCACATAAGTTATATTCAAAACTCCCGCCAAAGAAAGGAAGGTTCAAACCACTCAAGCTAAACAAATCTTGCACTATTTAATTAAAGCTTTGTTTTCTATGCACACAACAATCGATTGTTATCAAAAAGTTAATTGAAATATTAAGAAGAGGGTGCAATAATAATGCTAATAACATTTCAGAAATAATTTATTGTTTAAAAGGGTTAGTGACATTATAGATTTTCATAATGGATCATTTCGACAATAACTTGAAATCTACTATCGATATATCTCGGTATAGATCATTCTGGGACACCCTGTTTAGGGGTTTACAGGTATCATCGTACAATCCAATATTCATTATTAATTTTCACAGTGGTTCGAAACCAAACAAGAAACTATCATGCAAACAAATATTGCTAAACATTTTTTACATAAAAGTAGTACAAATTTCTTTTTGGGGGGTTCACCCTGTATGAAATTGCAAGTTCTTTGAAAGTTAATTCATTACAACAGTTCATGAATATGACACCTTTTTTTTCTTCAAAAATATGACATATGACATATTTGTCTTTTTAAACACACTATATGATGGTTCATGGTGGGAACTTATTCATGTTTTCTGTACTGTGTCTCCTGTATTTTGATTTGATCCTGTGGACTTCTCAATAATAAATCACCTCTGAAGAAAGATGTAATCAAAAATACATTTCATAATCATATTACAATATCTCGATCCTCAGTTTTCTGAAATCTGGGGGTGGGGGGGGGGGGGGGGGGAACTCACTCATAAAAGATATATGGTGCTGCCAAATAGCATCCCCTTTCAACTCTCAAGTAAAGAGATGAATGCTTATTTGAACCCATTTTGAGTGAATCAATGATGGATGTTTTCAAAATGTTACTCCTATGAGGTGACGTGGTGGGTCCATCTTTGGGAAGACAATTGTAAATCTCATTGTATACCATACCACTGCATGTATTCAATGGGAATGATATAAACATGTATACAGTGAGGAATAAAAAATGGTAGGGTACTCTAAATCTTAGCCTACTCTAAATCTTAGCCAAGTTGTTCCTATATTATATATTATTAGCCCCCCCCCCCCCCCCCCCCCTGAAAACAAAATGACCGGGAAAATTGGGAAGGCAGCGGAAAATCGGGAAGGCAAAGAAAGGGAGAAGAGGGGACAGAAAGGAAGACAGGCAAATTAGTTGGAAATTGCAGTTTTTCACGCCAGTATGGGGATGCAACGCCTCTAACCCCCCCCCCCTATTTCTTACTCGACCTCAAATCAAAAAGTTACATGAAAAACCTGGCTACGCCACCGGGTCGAACTGGTGTTCACCGGGGAAAATACCCTTCCCCCCCCTGAGAAGTGACCCTGGCTACGCCACTGATATCAGGGGTCAAGTCTTCAGTCAGGGGACACGGTGTTTATATGCAGGCCCGTCAGATGGGGGGCGACGGTGGCGATCGCCCCCCCTTTGAAAATCTTCCCCGGAAAATTTGCCCAAAAACAGAGAAAATCCCCCCTCCCCCAAAAAAATCCCCCTCAAAAATATCTCCAAAAACTACTTCCGGTATTTCTGTGCGTCGACCAACAAGAAAGGTAAACTATGACACCATAATATGGAACAGAAAAATTAGAAAATCAGTCTCCGACGGAAAAAAAACTAGCTCTATCACTTCCGGTGATTGTTTTTGAAAACGCCCCCCCCCCCCCCCCCTTTGAAAAAAGTGTCTTACGGGCCTGATATGCCCCCTACAACATTGCATTGGAGGACTTAAAAGTCGCAGACCACTTCTGTTCTATATCTATCGTTTTAAACAATTTGAATCAGTACTGTCACAATAATTTAATATGCTGAGTTCAAGTTCTATTCCTGGTTTTTATGTTATGAATTATTGTATCTGGCAGGTGTGTATAAACAAATAGTCCATCCATCAATATTATTATGTATAGAACTGTCACAAGGGTTTAAAGGTAGATGACCCGATCACATTTTCGTAACACAGAATTATTTCAAACATACGGAGATTTTCATATCATATGAAAGCTCGTATTTTTCTCATCATACTGAAATTTGACGGCCTAAATCGGTATAATTAAGGAGAAATCGATGAAATAACGTCAAATTACCGCGAATGGTGGTAACCACCGATATAGTTTGTGTACTACTCAATGGGTACAGTTCACAGCATCTTGTGCGTCTAAAATAAGAACCATTAGAGCTATGCAACTCAAACTTTGGAACACGACTCTTTTAAGGATGACCTTTCATGTAGAATAGAAAACTTCAAGTTGAAAATCGGAAATGTGATCGGGTCATCTACCTTTAATAGAAGGTGATTGGAACTCTGATATTGTGGTGGGAAACTTCTAATTCATTTGATTGTTTGGGGATTGGCTTGGTGTTTATAGCATCCAAGTCCCATACCATTGTATGTGTGCAAACTGGGTCTAACAGTCCTTCGCACATTCTTATCGAATCTGAGGGAAATTGTGAAATGAACCACTGATCTACCCACAAAAATGGGTTTGACTGTTTTCCACTTCCAACACCCAAAAACAATTGTGTCCCCCCCCCCCCCCCCCCCCCCCCCCCCATACCACCACATCAATGGATAAATCTGTGATTTTGTCCCCCTATCCCTCCCACCGTCCCCAAGTTTTAGTGATTAGTTTTCTGTTAAGGCCACGAAAAGAGGAAGAATAAAACCTATTCTACTGGCAAATCATGTAGGGTCGGTCAGTCGGTCGTTATTTGTTTTGTTTGGAAATTTGCCGCCGAATGAGAAATTTGAGAGGGGGGTATTGAGAGCTGGGGTGGCCTTCTCAGAACCAATTAATTTTAAACAAAATTTCAAATATTTCACAAATTTTACACAAATAAATGGGGCTGTAGAACAGGGTGGTTTTTTTGGTGGTCTAAACCCAACCCAAATCCAACCCCAACAGCTCTTGTGTTATCAGTATTTACGGTGTTATCAACTCTGATCCTTCCAAATTCAATTAGGGAAATGCCTCTTCCACTTCCAGATAACATTTACAGAAATAAACATATCAGGTGTACCACTATGGAAGATTGAACGAACATGGTTTCATTTTGACAATGATTTAGAAAAATCGGTAAACACAAAGATCATGTTCCTAACAACTGAAATAGTAACATAAACTGACATAAGGGTTGAAACCTCAAATTAATCATTTGTCGGCAGGTGGGCGGTTGAGGGAAAGTGATTATGAAACTAGCAACATGTGACAAAAACAACTGTTTTCATATCTATCGTCTAAGCGCAAATTAATAGTCTATCAATGGTTGTTTTTGGAGACCTAACTCATTTAAAACTCATTTCAAACCTGTGAATGTGTCACCAAAGATATTTTCGGTTTAGATACTAGTTAGGGACGCACCATTTGACTTCAGGTGGGGGGGGGGGGTAGAATGTTTTTGAAAGAAGAAAAAAACTTCACCCACTATACAGGCAAAAAAAACAAAATCACCCACTGATGAGTAAAAATAAATACCACCTTTGCCCTCCCAACTCAATATCAAGGTACATTTTTTTTTTTAAAGTTTGACAGAAAGAAGAAAAAAATCCACCCGACCCCCAACTTCCTACCCCCTCCCCCTTGAAATCTAATGGTGCGTTCCTTAGTACTTAGTAGCCAGAGAGATATGGATCCTATTTTGAAATTTAAAAAAAAAAAGGTAAATTAAGTATGTTAGGTGGACAAAATGGTTTCCAACTTATTGAGCTTAATTGGTACAAATTCTCAGCAAATAACAACTCGGAACCTTTGTCCTCTTCATGGAACCCTCAGAAATGGTTCTTAAAATTGAAAATCCTGAGAAGGCTCTCAAAGGAGCCATAGATTGCCCTCTACAACCTTTTAAAGATTATGTTTGGTTCGTTGGAGAACCATAAGAAGTTCCTCATCAGTATTGGTAGTGTGTAGAAAACAGTTTAAAGGGGCATAGAGAGATGTATCGATATATTAAATGAGCAAATAACGTAAAGATAATCATCAACATAGCCCAAATTCAAAATGTCATACAATTCCGACATCGCCTTAATGCCAAATAAGCAAATAACGGCACTTCCGGATATGATCACATCGAAACTAAGAAAATCATGAAATTTTGTATGATAAACGGCGAATGTTGGTAAACTGTTTCAGAATGGTAGGAAAAGTATTACTTTGATGCAAAAAAACTGGTTTCCAGGATAATTGAGGGCGCACTCCCATACGTATCTCTCAATGCCCTTTAAGAACCCCTTTAAGAACCATTTTTGCTTAGAGTTCAGCAACACATGTCACAGAATGCTTATTTAATTTACCTTTAGCTAAAAATCTTTGGAAGAACACTGGTTTTAAACCAAAAAGCTGCACACCTCCATCAAATGAGCTATTCCATTTGAAATCTATACTCCCCCCATGGAAGACATGACCTTAATCTTCCACACGGAGTGTATATTTCAAATGGAGTCATGCAGGTAACCCTATTTGAAATTCACACTCCCTGTGGGGGAAATTAATGCAATGTATTCCATAGGGGGTGTATAGATTTCAAATGGAATAGCCTAATACAATAATCAACAAATATTGTAAATAATATTAGAGGAAGATAGGAGATGATTATGAGTAACCTGTGACCGGATCAGATTAATTTTTCTCTCAAAATTGAGATTTGGTATCGAAAGACAGCCAATAAAGCAACAAAGGGCTATCTGCATTTTTGGCCAAAATAAGATTTTGTTATCAAAATGATCTGCACAAGATCAGGAACCTAATTTCCTAATGATTTATAATGCACAATGTTCCAGGTTTGAATAGCATTTCTTTTAACTTGTCAAAACCTATAGATGGCAATGATGGGTACAAATCTTTAATTCACTTTTTCTCAAAATAGCCGAAATGCAGATAGCCCTTTGTTGCACTAAACCCTCGAATATTTGTCTCATTACCCCTGAAACATTTAGCCCTGAGAGATGTGTCCTTTAGATGCTATTATAGTTTGATCAGTTCCAAATTAGTGAAGCCTCCTTACGGTAGCGAATAAATACAGAAGGACGCGGGCGCGCATGAAAGCAACAAGTACACTGTAAATCATATGTGTGACGCGTGCGTGCGACCAAAACCCTGTGCGTGTGGCCATAACCGAATATTTCTCGCCAATTTGGAACTGATTGAACTATAGTATTTAGTATAACAAATTTGTGAATTGCCCCCAAAAGTGGTACACCACTCTAGATATAGAAGTTTGTGTATTGTTCAATGGGCAAAAGTGTATTTTTGCTTTTATCATAAAAACTACCTGTGCAATAGACTGTATTATGCTGCATGTTTGTTCATGTAGAATAGGATACACCATGTGAACAGATTGGGTCACCTACCTTTAATACTTTCCACACGGCAGTGCCGCGGGCAGTCGTCTGCAGACGACAGTTCCAAAACTTTACAAATTATTTCAAAAACGTCAACATTATTGAATTTCATTACTGTATTTGGAATCACCATGAGTAATGCATTAACATAAGTACAAACATGCTTATAGTATTGGTTCAGTAATCCTTGTGATATAGACTTTGAAAGTTTCTGAAATAATATGTTTTGTATATGGTAAAAACTAATAGCCACGTGGAAAGTGTAATAAAGAGTTAGGTAAAAAACAATGATGACCATGGTGACTCACAAAAGACATTCACACACAAACAACAGGGACTAAGTAACAAAAATGCCAAATGGGTGTTTTCAGCAACGTGTTTTTCAATTATTACTGGTGTTTTTGTGGTTTCGCAAAAACAGCCCACAATATTATGGCATATGGCAGAAACATGTCAGTTCGGTTTGATGAATATTTGGTCTCCTGGTATTTATAGACCTATCCATCAATACAACCACTCACAGATCCTCAAATACTTCACCTATAGCTATAGACTAACTGTAAATGTGGACAAAATTGTGTTACATTTATTTTTGTGCTGTCTATGCCCTATAAATATGTGGTAAATGTCAATGGCCAAGAGAAGTTACTAGGTCTGTATAAGTCAAATGGACTATTTTTCTAAAAACACGCGACAATATATTGATATGCAATGCAATATGGTCAATTCGGCAAAAATGCAAATAATTGTGCGTGCGAAAAACAACACATTATTGATATAAACCTACCAGGTAGACCTACCATGTTTCAACTTGATCTTGGAACCCTAAAAACAATCTGATAATGCCAGAAGCAAATACTTGAAACATGAAAATATGTTATAGCATGTCTATGTTAGACATATGGAGGAGGTTGGTTACACTTCATTCTCATCAAATAAGGCCACACAAAAAAAAGGATTTGTTTGCCCAAACAAGGAAAAAAATAGTAGGTCGGTCAGTTCTTACATTCTTTTTTCTTTTTCTTTTTCTTTTTTCTATAGACACTTATAGTTCTATCTAAAACTTACCCGAAACTTATAGAGAAGAAAAAGAAAAAGATTATACAATTTTGTTTTCAATTACTATAATTAATGTTCGTATACGTTTGTTTTAATAGCGTCATACCAAAAAAATGTGAAAAGTCTTAATCTCAGCGAAAGCGTGTGTGTTGAATGCAAGGGTGAGTACAAACCCTCAGACCATGTTCGATGTCCTGTTTTTGCTAGAATCTTGAATTTGCACCTCCTCGGTGCTTATAAGGGAGGATGTGGGTATAAATATAGTCTAGGACAGTTTGTTTATCTATTTGCCAAAGTTTCAGATAAAAATAACATTTAAAACATAAATATTTCACCATGAAAAGATGTCTTTAAAAAAAGGCAGGTTTTTTGAGATTTTTTGGGTAGGTCATGTTTGGGCAAACAACCCTTTTTTTTGTGCCTAATGGTGGTGCGACCATTATTGTCTCAGACTACGAGTGGGCGAAAAAGGCAATTCTCTCAGGTTTAGGAGTGAATCGTGGTGTCTGTTTCCAGGGCTGGAACTTCAGATATTTTCAACCAGCCGACCGACCGACGCAATAGTTACCTGCCCATTTCCAGGACCAGGTCTGTCTGTGTTTCACAGTCAAACAGCTATACAGACAAGAGTAGACCTTAATAGTGTTCACCTATGAAATTCGGTGTATCCTTGGTGAAAGACTCCATTACGGAATAAAGCTGTGTAATCCTTTAATCCGTCAATAGTGGATTTTGTGCAATAGGTTAATTTTCCGTGCTGTTTTACACCAAGGATACCCCTGAAATTCATTGTTGAAATTGAAATAAAAAGGAACCATTTAATACACATAACCAGTTGCTAACCTGAATGCATTAATGGACCGATTCATCACTAATATTCAAAAATGTTGGTGTCCAAATTGTCAACATTTTCAACATTTTAAAGCCAGGTACCAGGAAATGCCACAATAACAAACCTTTGTAAAATGAATATCCTATCATTCGTGTAAATCGTGCTGTAAGTTTCATACATGTATGTTGCAATGAATTTCACTTTCCGGTGTAAACCAAAACCAAAACAGTTCTTGTCAGCAGGTCAGGTGCTACATTATGCCATTATGCAAGTGTTTGTTACAATAACTTACACTTTCCACGCGACAGGCGTCTGCAGACGACATTCCAAAATTTCACAAAATGTTTCAAAAATGTTAATTTTTTTAAATTTCATAACCATATTTGGAATCACCATATGAAATGCCTGGAAATAAGTACAAATATGCCTAGTATTGATTCAGCAATTCTTTGGATCGGACCTTAAAAGTTGGGAAAGGTATCTGAACAAGTTTTGTGTATGGCAAAACCAATAGCTAGCTGCGTGGAAAGTCTTAACATTTTCAGAAAGAGGATATACCTACCTGTTTCATAATATTTATTTGATAGCACATTTATGTTTATGGATTAAACATCATACACCAACTCAATTGATTGTAGAATAGATCAGGTGCAGATCCCTTTTGTTGAATGTCTGTTCCATATGGATAACCCCTATTGCTTATCACAAATCTGCCCTGTTTCTGTCCTTCAACATTGACAGTTGAACTACCTACAATTTGACACTTTAATTAACCATATTAAATATATATTTCTAACGTTTTGATTGTTTTTACTTCAAGAGGTGATGAAACAGCAGTTGTAGTAAATGACATAAATGTGAATTTCTGGCACATGCTACTATGTGGACATCTGTCATACACTTTGCATTGTACAACATTTACAATATCAGAGCTGCCAACACACCCTGATCCTGCATGAGAATCCCTGACAAGATACTGATCAGGGCACACACACACTTGACAACCTCCCGGATTTGGGAAACATGTTAGATTATTGTGATTTTTCAAATCTCCCTGTTAACACTTTCCATGTGGCAAGTGCTGCAGACGACATTCCAAAATTTCACAAAATGTTTCAAAAATGTCAAAATTATTGAATCTCATCACCATATTTAGAATCACCATGCAAAATGCATTACAATAAGGCCTAAACAAAAATTGTTTGATTGGCGTAACCCGACCGACCCTGTTTTTACCGCCGACCCTAAACATTTTTTGTGTGGGGGTGTGTGTGAAAAAAATATGTGTCAGAGAAACAGTGAAAATGTGTATTTGTGACATTTGTTTATGTCTGTATGGTATATGTGTGCTGGTATATAAAATTTCATAGACGTTTTATAGATTTAAAAAAATTAAAAAATACGACCTACCTACCCTATTTTTTTCTTCTATGTTACGCCAATCAAACTTCTTTTTTTTAGGCCAAAGCACAAACATGCCTAGTATTGGTTCAGTCATTCTTGAGATAGGCTTTGAAAGTTGGGAAAGGTTTTTAAAAAAATCTGTCTTGAAATGGTAAAACTAATAGCGTATTGAAAGTGTTAGGAAATTTCCCTGATTGCAGGATGCAAATGTTGGCAGCTCTGCATTATCCCAATGATATCATGTAGAATGTCCTAAACTAAACTTTTGTTTTATCCTTATCACCTGTTGACGCAAGTCATAACTTTAAAGAATTCTAGAGATGTTGGAGGCTGCTCCCTCATTTTTATGATAAAAACTGGGATTGGTTTATTTTTACAATTGCATTACATGTATGAACTTACACCTAATTAAGGATTAAGAAAAAACAGCCCTCTTTGTACAACAAAACGTCGATTCAAAAATGCTGATCGAGTTGCGATCAGCCTGATCAAGTTGCGAACAGCATTTTACGTCAGGCAGTGTCCCCCTGCAGCACGTGTGATAAATAACACGAACCAAATTTACATAGAGGGCGTTTTTAAGAAAAGGTTCAATAAATATCAATGGTATTGTTTTAATCAAATGTTGCTGTGTTTTTGTGAGTGGAAACAACAATGATGGTAATCTTTAATGTTCATATTGAGTTCTGATTTTTTTTTTTTTTAAATCTTCAACAATATTTTGGTCCCTTTAATAATGAAAGAATTGCCAATTTAACATTGTAAAAAATAGATTCACCCACCCAGTTGTATGGTACCTGGAAAGAGACCTCTTGGTTTCAAGGAAGTCACTTTATGAATTTTGTGAGTGCTGTAATTATTGAACTATGACTCAAATGTATATAAAAGTATACATTTTTGGAAAGGAAATGGATCAGAGAATCCAAATTTTGCATCAATTTTGACCAATTTTTTACTCAAATATATTTTTTTTAGCTTTGTTCAAAAAAAATTGGGTCAAAAAAGTGAATTTTGTGATTTTCTCAAAAAATCAACATTTTTAGTCAAAATTGACCCATTTCCTTTCCAAAAATGTATACTTTTACATGCATTTGATAAATAGTTCAATAATTACAGCACTCACAGAATTAAAAAAATCAAATCAAAAAGTTCACATACATTTTGCAGAATTAATTAGGGAGATTCTATTTTTAGGTACCATACCAGAAACATGATCTATACCTTCATTTGTTTGGATAGTTGTCCTTGGACAATTGTTTATCTCAAGTTCAATACTGTTTACGTGATGGTATCACATGTTTCAATTGCTGTGTGAACTTGTACAGTTATGCTAATGTATACTAAATGCATATTGCGTAATGCATAATTACAGAACAATCATAGTGAGCATTCAGATGCACTGTAAATAATGTGTTGCAAAACAAAGACAAAATTGTGTTTAGTTAGAACAAGTGTTTAGTGTTAGCATTGTCAAACACTTCTAGTGCTTTGACTTTAAACACATAGATTTTTAGAAAGTGTTTAAATGATACATTGAACTACTATAGTACCTTAACAGAACACTATTCTTGTCTCCATTTTGCAACACATTATTCACACTGTAGATACTTCTAATCTAAAGAAATTGTATGCCTGCCATAAATTGGATGCTTTCCCCATTTTCTATAGGTTTTCCCAGTCGATTTAAAACTTACTTCATTCTATTTAGTATTTCTGTAGTTTCAATTCACGCTAAATTGGTTGAACGAATTTAGTATAATGTCAATTTCCATACAAAGGCATTCAATTAAGTAATATCAGCATTCAATTAAGTAATATCAGCATTCAATTAAGTAATATCAGCATTCAATCACACTATCCATCCAAGTCAGTTGACAATAGAAGCATTCAATATAGTATATCCATCACGCTATTCGATATAACTGCAAACTAAATCATGGAGGATTAGTGCAGCTGTCATATCGTGAATTCAATTACATTTCTGTGCAAGCAATTACCATATTATTGCATTCTATTTAGTAACATGTTGAGCAATCAAATTCCAAAAATATGTGTAACTCTTTGGCGAAGGTATCATCAAGCCATATAATTATTGTATTCAAGGTTCTTTTCTATCATCTACCTTCAATAAACCTACACGTATTCAAAAACTACTCAGCAAGCCTCCTATATCTAACTGAATATCACGCAATGGCAGCCGCTAATCCGCCTCCACCTCCTTTGCCTCCACCTCCTCCCGTCCCCGTGCTATACAGGGGGCTCGCGCCGCCCCCCCCCCCCCCCCCCCCCCCTCCACCAAAAAAAAAAGGAAAAAAAGAGGAAAAAAGGGAAAGAGAAAGGAAGAAGAGGGGACAAAAGTTCGAAAATTGAACAAAAATCCAATTCTGAGGGGGCACATCCCCCTCAGATTCCCCCCCCCCCCCCCCCCCCCCCCCCGTTTGAGCTTTTAAACCATCTATACTTAAATCAAAAATATATCAGTATAAATATTCGTGCATTGATAAAAAAAAAAAATTATTGGAAATGAAGAGGTAACTTTTCGATAAAATGTTGGTCAAAAGTATACACCAGATCGCACATGAGTTCGAAAATTGAAAAAAATTCAACTTCTCAGGGGGGCACTTCCCCCCTCAGACCCCCCCCCCCCCCCCCCCCCTGTTCGACCTTTTAAATAATCTATACTTAATTTCGTACATTGATAAAAATAAAAAAAATATTTAGTGGAAATGAAGAGGTGGGTTTTCGATAACATTTTGGTCAAAAGTATACGCCAGATTGCACCAAATGAGTTCGTAAATTGAACATTTTTCTACTTCTCAGGGGGGCACATCCCCCTCAGACACCCCTGTCCGAGCATAGCATTTATATATATTTATATGTCCTAATGAATAGGCATATAATTATACATTTTTCTTGTATAATTATGCGTTCATTTATTCATATCAATAATTATATGAAATAAACATCGCATGTAATTAGAATATCTGTAAATGGAGGATAAAGGAAACACTCCAACGCATTTCTCAACTTATGTCCAAACAAGAACATGAAGGTAATGCATAATGACCCAATCGCAGATATTACGCCATGTTTGAAACCGTTATCCCCTCATTCCTAAAAATATTAAAAGATATATACACATCGCCACTGAGTCTGCTTACTTAATTTAAATGGAATTAAAAAAGTGTTAAATTGCATACTCATAAATGAAAATGAAAATACGATTATGATCACTGACCATTGTGCACAAATATGCAATTGAATTTGAATACAGATTTTACATATCATATGATTAAATAGGTAAATTGAATGCATGAAAGTGAATTTGAATACTTGGAAATGAAATGAAATACTTCGAAATGAAATTGAATACATCGAAATGTAATTGAATGCTGATATATGGAAATATAAATTAGCTTTTGGAAAATCATTCAATTTAGCGTGAATTTGAATACTGGAAAGCTAATTTGATTGATAAGATTTTCAAATTGGCCGGGAAAACCTATATTAGTTTTTGTTGAAAAAAACATTTACAATAAGTATAGATATCATATTTTAGGTGAATCTAAGGCCCTGAAACATTTAATATAGATTAAGCTGATACAATAATTATATTAATTGTATTCAACAATTTCCCAATTTTGTTAAAACATCATACATGCACATTACATACAGCATTGGATTAGTGTGTTTAATTATTAATAAAATACCACTGTATTTTTTTAAATGCATAAAATATTTCAAAACATATAATCATTCACATTCAATGTCGTACAAAACATTATAACTGAATCCAACCTTGAAATGCAAAATGCATTGTTGCATGTCTACATGTACATTATGCTGGTTTGGGCACCTGGCACTATAAAAATAATATTAAGATAGTTACAGCAAAACAGTTTAAAATTCACATTAAATTAGCATTTAATCAACTTTTTGCAGCAATTTAATTTCACTAATTTGTATCATCTGCCTATGCCTATTTAACCAAATAATATAATTGGCGGCAATTTAATTTGGCCACTTGGATCTCCTAGCGGAATTAAATGGCTAGCGAAATTAATTTGTTTTACAGTAAAATATCATACTGCATGTACTGTATCATGCATACTATGAAAAAAAATACAAATTTGATCCATTGTATCTGAGGCTTATAATATTAATATTAGTCTCAGATTATAAGGGGGTAAAGAGTGTTGCGTTTTCTCAAGAAGGACGGGCATGGGGTCACAGGTCACTAATAGGTATATCAAATAAGGTGGGATCGTTTCAAAAAATCCTTAAAATTGTGATACGTGTCTCTATTTTAAATAGAAGTTGTCAAAAAAACATAACATTTTTGGTATGATATTAAAGACAATTTATCCAGCTACCGAATAAAAAAAGAATTAAAGCCACATGTTTAGCAACAGTGAAGTTATCAATCTAAACGTCGAGTGAGTCAAGGGTGGGATCGGTGGATGAGGAGCCGGTGGATGAGGCGCCCATAGGTTTGTACACAAAATAGCGGAAAACTAGAACTTTTGAAATTGATGCCATTTTAAAAGTATACATAGGAAAGTTTTCAAACTTCTCATATGTGTTAATAACATGTGCCTGCTACTATGAATACTAATATTGAATTGTTATCTAGACATTCTCTACTAGAATATGATGTTCAATTCAGGGAGTGTTTTAATGTAAAAAATACACAGTTTTATTCATTTTATTGATTAAACAATGGCCAAATCGCAGTCTCTCTATTTCATTTGTGTGACTCTTCAGTCCTTTTCTACCCTGGGTAGTAAAACATTTAACTAAAAAAGCCAGAAGTGTTTCTTCACAGAATTGTTCATAGATTTATGAAAAATTTGCTATTTTGGACCACCCTGTATTCAAAATAAAAGGAACTTTAACGATATCCATGTAGTTCATTTTGATAACCATTTTCTTTTAAATTAAATGGTCCATGCTAACTAAATTTCATAGAATATTATAAACAAACATTCATTTTATGCATTATTTCATGATAATTTTAGACACCCTGTACTTTTCCTGTGTACATTTTGGGCAAATGATTCTTAGCAAATTTGGTAGCACCTTCTGCGGTTGTTCTGATTTTGGTGACTATTTTCAGCTAAACCCTAATTGTACAAACTATCAAACTATTTTGTGAGGAGCAAAAACGATCAAATTTGTTATGTTCCACCCTGTAAAAATTGTACACACCCTGTATAATTTGATTCTTTTTTGCAAAAATAAAAAACCTTGAATCTTAAGCTTTCCAACAATATATAGTTTGTGGGTCATTAAGTATGTAAAACTTAAGTGTTGTCCCGTTTAATCAGAATTGGTGCATTTCTCAACATTATTAGAAGTGAAACCTTTTTTTTTAACCAGTTTGTGACTTCTGACCATGGCAATAATTACAATTACTTCATATTTAATAAAGCTCTTATAATCAATACTAAAGTTTTCAGCTAAGGTGGGTTACTTTTTATTAAATGATTTGAGTAGTGAATAAAGCAATTGGACACGTAGGGGATTAATGAAGTGAAATGCAAAAAAGCTTTGTCAATCTTTTAAGGTAGTTTTCTGCTTGTTTATAGACAGACAACCCCTCAAAATTGGCTCCCAAAGTAAGACTAATAATATAGTTATGATTAAAGTAAAATCTTACAAAAAAAACTAAATTTATTTAGATTTGTGTGAAATTTTCAACAAATTCTTTAAATCTTTAAACAGCAGAAGATACACCCCAACATCTCTGTAACTGTATAACCATTTACAAGAAAGCCTGATCAATTGAGATAAACTAAATACCAAACCTTTAGCTTTATCCCGACAAACTTGTTTCGAGGAGATGGATGACGACACCTCCTCTCATAGGGAATGGTGTTAAATAATGTTGAAAATATCAATGTTTTGGCTATCAAAATTGTTACCTGCAGTTTTACATCAACACATACATTGATAGTACAATTTCATCACCGGGGTTTCATCACCTTTAAATCTGGTTTCAACCGAATCAAAAAAGGGGGATCAAAAGGATACCAGATGTGCATATAAATTGGAAACTGTTTGAAATAATAAGGCCAAGAATTCCTGGGTATATCATATTCCGTTATCCAATTCCACGGTGTTGCTCATCAGCAGATTCCTCAACTCGCTGCGGAATGCATTGAATTCCTCTCCAAATTCCAATGCTGTATTAAAGGCATATTATGTGATCTTTTCCAGAGAGCGCCCTCTATTCATTATTTTTTTTAGAAAGTAGATTTTCTTGCAGATTTACATTTCTGATCATAAATCATACATACATTCCAAGTTACAGAGCGATACGATTCCTAATTACCTCAAAATCATGGTTTTAGAGTGAATTTTAGAGTGAAAATATAAACTGTCGGATAATCGGACAGTTTATTTTCACTCTAAAATCATGGTTTTAAAGTAATTAAGAATCGTATCGCCCTGTAACTTGGAATGTATGTAAGATTCATGATCAGAAATGCAAATCTGCAAGAAAATCTTCTTTCAATTTTTTTTTGATGTTGAAGGCGTTCCCTGGAAAGATCACATAATACTACCTTTAAAGAAGAAGAAAAACATGACTTGGCTATACGTACCGTAATGTAATGTAAGAAGCTGAACATTGCAAGATATTGAGTTGCAATGTTTTTACAGTGGAACCTTGTTGTTTAAATACACCATTTCTTTTGCCTCAGAGTTTGTGTTAACAGGAATATAAGTCATCAGGTTCATTTATATATTGTGTAAAATACAAACTTTGAACTTGAAACATTCCCTTTCATTGAGTTGTATAAAGTGTATATAATATATTCATATTCATGACATCTGTACAGACACAATTTGCATTGGGTCTTCAAAATACATTCCAAATGCTATATTGAACCCGGGGGGGGGGGGTACTCGGATTTGGTTTGGTCGGGGGTGTGCCGCTGGAGATTCAAAACCCATACCCATTTTTAGGGGTGATTTAGGAAAAATCGGTACCCATTTTTAGGGGTTTTGCTTCATTTTAGACCAAATTTTCGCAAATTATCGGGAAAATAGACCTAATTTTGGCAAATTTTCGCGAAAATAGACCTAATTTTGGCAAATTTTTGCGAAAATAGACCCAGTTTGTAAATAGTGACCCCATTATTAGGGATTTCCAGCACAAAATCATACCCCATGTTTAGGGATTTTGTTCCCAAAAAGCTACCCATTAGAGCGGCACACTCCCGTATACCGTCTTAGGCGAGTACCCCCCCCCCCCCCCCCCCGGATATTGAATAGCACTGAGAAGTTTCTTTGCTGATACTCATGATAATTTAAGGTTTTTGGGCTTTTAATCAATTTTTAGGGTCAAACTATAGAGACAAAACCCTACTTATTGTATTAACACTTGAAGTGACAGACAGGGGAAAGTTGACAGACAGACATAGACATAGCCAGAAGGGCATAGGGATGGACGATGACAAGACACAAACTGTTGTCAGTGTAACAAACACAAGTAAAGTTCACATTTTTCATGAGGTGCCTAGCTCTAGCCATGGAAGTATGCTCTATAGCAGATACCTGCGAGCGTGAGCCAAACACTACATGTAGCACAGGGTCTCTGCTACCATGCTACTACATGTACCAAGGTTCAGAGCCTGGGTCACAGTTTCGGGCTATTTAGGAGGCACGAGTCTAGTGCTAGAGATTCCTAGACGTAATATACGTCCTCGCCTGTTCCCCTCCAGCCCAACGTAGTTTTATCAACCAAGCACAATACCTGTTCAAATGGCTCAACCAAAGCTGTTCTAATAAGCGGCATATCCCCTACTCTATATTTGCCGACTACCAAGCTGTTCCAACACGCGGGCTACGTATCTGAGGGAAATGTATCCCAAGTGAGCTTCATCTTAAATGGAATAATCAGTAAATCAGGAAAAAAGTGAGCCCGATACCAGTGCTAGAGATTCCTTGATCATCTATCTTCTCTAAATTTCCCCGGGAAATTTCCCAACTAATTAGTGGTCATATTGTAAAATCAAAATGGTCATTATTTTTGACAAAATGATTACTTTTCTCAATGATTCAATGACTTTAACACAATGGTTACTTTTCATCCTAATATTTTCAACCCAATGGTCACATCTTTTCAACAAAATAGTCACATTGTCAACTCAGTGGTAATTTGTTTTAAAAAATTCATGTTTCATACACATTGGTTACTTTTCAATACAATAGTTATTTTTTTCAATAACAAAGTGGTCACTTTTTTACACAATTGTAATTGTTCAACACAATGGTGTCATTGTTCAACACAATGGTGTCATTTTTCAACACAATGGTGTCATTGTTCAACACAATGGTGTCATTTTTCAACACAATGGTGTCATTTTTCAACACAATGGTGTCATTTTTCAACACAATGGTGTCATTTTTCAACACAATGGTGTCATTTTTCAACACAATGGTGTCATTTTTCAACACAATGGTGTCATTTTTCAACACAATAGTGTCATTTTTCAACACAATGGTCATTTTTCAACACAATGGTGATATATTTAACATAATATTCCCCAAGTCAACACAAAGGGGTTTTTAAATGGCAATTTCAGCACAATAGTCACTTTTCAACAAAACGGCCACTGTATCTTTCACTCAAAAATGATTACTTTTCAACACAACAGTCACCTTTCAACAAATATAGTCACTTTTCAAAACAATAGTTACTTCTTCAACAAGTTTCAATAAAATGGTCACTTTTGAACTCAATGGTCCCTTTTTCAACCAAATGAACAATTTTTTCCACAAAACGGTCCTTTTTCAATAAAATGGTAACTTTTTCATTTAATGTTGTTGTTGTTTTTTTGTGCTGTTTTTTGTCAAAACAAATTCTGACATTTAAATCATATTATCACCTTTTCAAAATAATCGTCACTTTCCAAACAACATGGTTGCACTTTTAATTCTATAGCAGGTCAGAAGTCACAAACTGGTCCAAAAAAATGTTTCACTTCTAATAATGTTGAGGAATGCACCAAATCTGATTAAACGGGACAAAACTTAAGTTTTACATACTTAATGACCCACAAACTATATATCGTTGGAAAGCTTATGATTCAAGGTTTTTCATTTTTGCAAAAAAGAATCAAATTATACAGGGTGTGTAAAATTTGTATAGGGTGGAACATAAAAAAGTTGATCGTTTTTGCTCCTCACAAAATATTTTGATAGTTTGTACAATTAGGGTTTAGCTGAAGATAGTCACCAAAATCAGAACAACCGCAGAAGGTGCTACCAAATTTGCTAAGAATCACTTGCCCAAAATGTTCACAGGAAAAGTACAGGGTGTCTAAAATTATGATGAAATAATGCATAAAATGAAGGTTTGTATATAATATTCTATGAAATTAAGTTAGCATGGACTATTTAATTTAAAGGAAAATGGTTATCAAAATGAACTACACGAATATCGTTAAAGTTCCTTTTATTTTAAATACAGGGTGGTCAAAAATAGGTCTAAATAGCAAAATTTTCATGAATCTATGAACAATTCTGTGAAGAAACACTTCTGGCTTTTTTAGTTAAATGTTTTACTACCCAGGGTAGAAAAGGACCGAAGAGTCACACAAATGAAATAGAGAGACTGCGATTTGGCCATTGTTTAATCAATAAAATGAATAAAACTGTGTGTTTTTTACATTAAAACACTCCCTGAATTGAACATCATATTCTAGTAGAGAATGTCAAGATAACAATTCAATATTATTATTCATAGTAGCAGGCACATGTTATTAACACATATGAGAAGTTTGAAAACTTTCCTATGTATAATTTTAAAATGGCATCAATTTCAAAAGTTCTAGTTTTCCACTATTTTGTGTAGAAACCTATGGGCTCCTCGTCCACCGGCTCCTCGTCCACCGGTCCCACCCCTGACTCACTCGATGTTTAGATTGATAACTTCACTGTTGCTAAACATGTGGCTTTAATTCTTTTTTTATTCGGTAGCTGGATAAATTGTCTTTAATATGATACCAAAAATGTTATGTTTTTTTGACAACTTCTATTTAAAATAGAGACACGTATCACGATTTTAAGGGTTTTTTGAAACGATCCCACCTTATTTGATATACCTATTAGTGACCTGTGACCAGCACCTTTTCAACATTTTTCACTTTTTCAAGATGGCCCCTATATAAAACCAAATTCTTGCTATTTTTCCCAAATGTTCTTTTTTTTTTCAACCCAACGGTTATCGCAGTTTTGACACTTATCTATAGGCCTACAGACTAAAGTCTTATATCTCATGAATAACTGAACCAATAATAGGCATGTTTGTACTTCTTTTAATCCATTTCTCATGGTGATTCCAAATATGGGGATGGAATTCAAAAATGTTGACATCTATGAAACATTTTATGAAATTTTGGAACTGTCGTCTGCAGAGACGACTGCCGCATGGAAAGTGTTAACATTGGTGTCCTGAGTTGAATGTTATACCATTTGCTACTATGAAACTGTCATCATAAAGTCATGACGGGCCTGATGAACATGATAAATGTTGCCTATATGCCAGTAATAATGAAAATATGGCACTCAAATGTATCATCAAAACATTTTATGAGATTACCAAAGATTTTGAAATGTTATTAATGTCATCATAATACATGAAGCTATAGTGAATGTATGATTTAATACATCCTCAGATGTAGAGATGAATTGTCTATTCATCTCCACCGTTGTACCCATAGCCCGAGGGGGGGGGGGGTAATCGGATTTTGTGTGGTCAGGGGTGTGCGGCTGGAGATTCATAACCCCTACCCATTTCTAAGGGTGATTTTGAAGAAAAAAACGGTACCCATTTCTAAGGATTTTGCTTCATTATAACATAAACCCAATTTTCACAAATTATCGTGAAAATTTGCCAAATTTTCGCGAAAATAGACCCATTTGTAAAAACGTGACCCCATTATAAGGGCTTTCCAGCATAAAATCATTCCCAATGTTTAGGATTTTTTGCAAATAAGCGACCCATTAGAGCGGCCCATATCCCCATACCGTATTAGGCGAGTCCCCCACCCCCGGGGCCTGTAGAGCAGTATTGAAACTTTTCGACATCGAGTCAGTAATTATTCACCAGAGCAAGTGTAGTTGAAGTCTTCCACAAAGGTAGTTTACTAAATCCCACTTTTACAGGTACCATGGCTATGTGTCGCCCATGTGTGTGGTGTTGTGGGTATTCCAAATCACATAAAATCACATGTCAAAATACGTCCACGATTTCCCGGCTATACCCAGTCATTTCGACTCAGAGTCAAGTTAATTTGCTGCCACCATGTCGTAAGTACTAGTGTATTGAAGACACCTGCGAAATATTAGTTTATCACCAATCAATTTATTTTTTTAAGTTATTTTATTTCTGAGCACTGGTAGTGGTAGCACACCCTTCGCCTATAAAGCAACAACCAAAGAGAACTCCAAACCCCATATCACATAATAATAATTATACCTGTCCTCAAAGCACATGGTATACTTGAATCTCGATTGTGTACAAAATAACACTAATCGTCGACATTAATCGGTCAAGTTTTAATAAACAGTCCCCAATTTATATCACTTCCTGACTGAGGCTACTCCAACTGTAACACATTTTTTATCACTAACTAAAATTACCCGCCCCAACCTCTATTTCGTTAGGCGAAACATCATGTAGCCCCCCCCCCCCCCCCCCCCCCCCCACCCCCGCCCCCTATCATGTTGAACCATTCTCCCAATTCCGATCCCGGTCACCTCCCCATGCTCCGACCGACCTCTATCATCCGACCATACTTTTTCCAAAGAAGGCGCGTTTTACACCAAACGAAATATTTCAATGACATGGTTTTTTTTTCACCGTTATGCACGCATCATGAATTTTTGACTGATTGCTGCTGTCATTATTCATGTTATTAATACTGAGCATGTAATGCTAGAAATCAATAAAATACCACCTGGCCATAGTTATGGTTTTACTTTGATAATTTGCATAAATGAAATATTTAAAAAAATCGTTTGACACTGTGAGCATTTCTATTAATGGTGGTGTGGCTTACACGAGGGAAGGATTCTAACACGATGACCATCCCCACTCTCAAATTATATTGATGACCACTTCACGCGTAGTATCTTACTAGACTAATTATAATACCTTTATAGTCTCCCGGTAGCGTACGGGGTCTTCAATTTGGGGTGTGGGGGCGGGGGCATGTGGGGGACAGGCATGTCATCAGGGGGCATATTTTGTTTAGTTACATATGGGTATAGGCCTACATAGAGTTTGTCATTTCATTTGGGGGGCATCGGGGGGGGGGGGGCCTTCTGGCAGGGGGATGCACCCTTGCCCCTCCCCCCTCTGGTTACGCCACTGCTAATCTCAGGTAATATTATCGTATCGTTTGATAAACGTCTTCATGAATGATCAAGAAAGGGTGCCAGTCCCGCCTCTAGCGCGCGGATGTAGACAAAATCCGACTTTTTTCTAAGAGTTGAAAAAGTCTGAAATTCCTAGATACTGTGACTCAAGGAAATCATTAATACTAATTCGCTTTTCAGATAAGAATGTCGGTTGGAAATTAAGTCTGAGCCGGAAAAATCTGTCACATCGTGTATAGCAAAGGGACTGGGTCATCCAAAGTTAACATGGTCATACACAACGGCCAAATAATATTTTTTTGACCAACAGCCAATCATGTATGATGGTATATCGTAAATATTTTATAATTTAGCACGACGAATGAATCGTCAAACAAAAACGATCAGTAGCGTGCCAGGACTGCCCCCCCCCCCCCCTATATTAGTGCCGGTACACTGATGGTCGTCGGAACACTGATGGTCATCGGTACACGGGGCCGTAGAAAAAGAGGACTATAGGAAAAAACGCTGACATTTCTAAAAATGTTTGAGGAAAATATTCATGTAAACATGATAAATAGTACGAAAAATGTTTTGAAGGAACAGATAATAGAGGTCCTGTGGACACGCCACTGCCGATATTTTGGCCGCTGGTAACCCCACGCCGATATAGGCCCTTATACTGTATATCGTCGGTTACATCATGCCTTTCGTCGGTACATCATGCCTTTCGTCGGTACACTTAAACACCGTACTGCATCTGCATGTTGTGCCCTTCGTTTCGAGAGAAACGGTTGGTGCGACTAAGTTTGACCTGAGACTAAAATACCTTTAGGTATTTAGTCTCAGGTTTGACATGTCTGTAAGCCATCGACAAAAAAAATGACCAGTAGGCCTAGGCCTATTTGTTATGTTCCCCCGTGATTTATAAAATTGCCGACAACTTTATGAAGTTGTCGAAAAAACGAGATGTGAAAATTGCGAAATATTTACCCAAACTTTTATGAAGCTTCCGAAAGTTGCGTAATTTATCCTAATGAAATTGCCTATAAAAATTGAGCAATTTTCCCCAAATTTGTCTTAAGTTGCTCTTATTTCCCAACCTTTCTGAAGTGCCGAAAGTTGCGTAATATTCCCCATTCTGAAGTTGCCAAGTTGCGTAATATTCCCTAACGCTTTTATGAAGCCATGTCAATTGCGCAACATTCTCACAAATCTTTGGGAAGCTGAAGTTGCGCAAGTCCCCCGAAGTTGTCTAAAGTTGCACCAAAGTTGACATTGTCGCACTGGGTAATTTTCGCAAAACTACATGACTATACTGGTTATTTACTGGAGGAGATTATTAAATTCAGGGCAACTTTCGGGCATTTCTCTCTGTGACATTTATGACCATGGTGATAAGGATAAGACAGGGATCTGGGCCAAAACAACAATCTAATCACGATATTTTGGTGACATCTTTTCAGGCTGCGGTTTGTGAGGACCTATAAAATCAAATAATGATGACGATGATGATGTCATAGGAAAACCGACACAGGATCGGAAGGAATCGGAACATGTTAGTCTTCTAATTCTATGTATTATTAAAGGGACACGCGTTTGGCACGTAGGTATGCATAGTTGGATATTTTTAATCGGATGCACGTTATAGTGACGTCATCCTCTCTGCCGGTATATCCCGAGGCATAAACATTCATTGTTGTACTAATAAACAAAGTTCAAGTTCGTGGAAAACTAGAACTTTCGAGTCATGTCACTTGAAACAGATCCTGTTATAAGCAGACCCTAATTAATTTAATTAAGTTTGTAAATGACTATAATTTTTATTTTACTAATGCCTCCTATCGGACCGCTACAACCATAGTCTAGATCTGGTATACCGAGCTGCGAGTCCGGGAGCGATTTTGTTTCTCTTCCTAATCGACATTTGTAAAATCTTTTTAAAAATTAAAAAAAAATCATTTTATTCAGTGAATTTTGCTTTTTCAGTGCCCCTTTATCTTAGCTTCTTGTAGACTAGGCTATCTCATTCCAAAAACACGATATAACATCTAGGGCAGGCATTCTCAAATGGTGGCGCGCGCGCCACTTGTGGCGCATCAAGGCATCCTAAGTGGCGCGAGAGTGGTTAAAATTTGTTTTAAAAATAAATCATATCATGATATAGCCAGATTTCATAGGCCTATGACGGTCAGATGTATAAAGACAGCAATTTTTCGCGCGCTGCGCGCGTATGTGCCCTCAAAAGAGTAATATTAGTTATCATGTTGCCTACATGTTAAAATATTTTGTGAAGGGAATTTTGCCATTGTAAATTATAAAAAATATGACCAAGTGGAGCTTCAACATGTTGGTTTACTAAAATGTGGCGCATCGGTAAATCTAGTTGAGAAAGCCTGATCTAGGGCAGCTATCGTCCGTCCAATGTGTACTTTGATCCCAATGCAAAAGGGATACCGTCGGATTGCAATCAGGATACCGAATTGTTCTAAGCAAATGCAAGAAGCTCATCCCATCCATACACATATTATTTGCATTCAAAATGCCCCCCCCCCCCCCCCTTAATATGAAAAACCTAGCTCAACGCCACTGGTGGTGTTAATACAAGACTGCTGCGTGCGGTACATGAGCATTATCTTCACATCTTGTGCATGTTTTCTAAATTTTAGGTAAACAACCCATTCGGATGTTAATTTGTGAACGTTCGAAAGTCTAAACCTATAGAAACAAAAAGTTGCTGCATGGAACAAATACGATCGGTTTCATTTTAAGGACACCCTGTATAAAGCCCAAAGGATTATCATGTAACTAGCGGCGTACCCTCGCTACGCTCGGGCACTCGCTAGCTGAGTATTATTATCTAAATTAGATAGCTTCATGATTTGTAGCAAAATGGGCATAGATAATGAGTTCAAAATTGTAGATCCCTGATTTTTTTTTCATTTGAAATAGACTTTGTTCACAGAAATTGAGTGTTGTGATATCTTTGAATCTCGGACCCAATTTCAATACCCCATTTAGGAGGGAAACAATGTTATACTGTAGTTACCCCATTTGTTGGAAGTGGCTCTTTTTACTTCAGGCTTTTCTTCCATCTTTTCCAACTTTCATTTCATTCAGGCAGCATGCTTATAGGCTTTTTAAGCCTGGCCCGAGCATTTTCATTTTGCTTGGGCCTGGTCTCTTCAGGACCCAAGCGTGTGTCCGTACGGACCGACGGTTTAAACAAACAAACAAACAAACAACCCCCCCCCCCCCCCCCAAAAAAAGAAAGAAAAGTGCAGTACTAACCCCATACCACATATAGTGTATACATGGTATAAAATATATAATAGTGTGCGGTTAGTCGTCAACATGATCAAAGCGTATATAGACTATTGTGCAATAACAAGAGGTCCTTGATACTCAGGTGCCCTTAATCCTAATATCGGTGCCACGGCGCCCTTAATAATCCAGGGATCTTAATAAGGCTACCCAGAAACGCTAAATATTATTAGGTATCCCATAATAAGACATGAAATAACCACTCTGGTAGGCCCTACCCCATACATCCTTAAAATCCAGTTATCACATGTACCCTTAACATTCCATACTCCAGGTACCCAGTGTAGGCTACCCTTATAATCCAGACAGGCCTACCCACCCCATGTGTTCATACACACTTGTAGGCCTAGATTTCACAACCCCCAAGTCTCTCATAGAACACGCCGCCGCTGTATTAAATAAATTTAGGTCCGCGACGCCACTGGGTATTTTTAGTGGTTTTATTAAGTTTTATGGTGGGTCTTACATAGTTGGCGGGAGGCGGGTTCTCACCATGATCACTTTGTACCCACCCAGTTCAGTGTTAAAGCCATCCGTTTATTTTATTTTTCGGCCTATTGACATTAAATTATTTCTCCAGTAGGACTATTTCTGCATGCATATTTTGCTCCAACAGTTCCTTGATTATTTATAGGCCTATCCCCCATGTATATGATATCACTGTTTTCTGGCCTATCTATGTTTTTATATAGCGCGCCCTGCCCGTGGCCCGCATTGTGGATGGGTCCACGATGGGACTGAGGCACTGTCGTATAAACGCATTTTCCCTGTCACTATTTTATAAACACATGTTATCCTGGATGCAGGCCTACGGTTTGCGCCTTATACGGTTTGCGCCGGCCTTGCTCCCAGTTCCTTCAAAGGGGTCCCTGTATAATACCCTGGCTATATGATTGACTTTTTGTTGTTGTCTCATCATGCCGTTTTCTTGTACTATAGGGTTTGCACTATGGAGCAACGGATGCTTGCCGCCTTTACTCTACCACATAACAAACTACGCTTTGCGCCACTAACGCGTGTGCACCTACGCGTGTTCCGGTATCGCCCGATTACGCGTGCGCCGGCAATCGGCGCCTGACTATGCGTGCGCCGGCAGCAATCGCCTGAATACGCGCGCGCCGACAATCGCCCGAGTACGCGAGTTGTGCGCCGGCCATTGTCATGGCGTGCTCAGCGTATACGCGGCGCGTAGCAATAACATAGCAACGGGCTAAAAAACCTCGAATTTCACGAAATCTAACCCAAATTTAAAAAATCAAACATAAACTGGTTCGTCGTGGGACCCATACGCACTCGCACAGAAAGTTTGAAGTCAATCGAAGGTGCGGAAAGGGGAGAACATCTCCGTACAAGAATTGGCGATTCCGTATTATTATATAGACTAGCGGCGTACCCTCGCTACGCTCGGGCACTCGCTAGCTGAGTATTATTATCTATATACATGTAGATACCTTCATGATTTGTAGCAAAATGGGCATAGATAATGAGTTCAAAATTGTAGATCCCTGAATTTTTTTTTCATTTAAAATAGACTTTGTTCACAGAAATTGAATTTTGTGATATCTTTGAATCTCGGACCCAATTTCAATACCCCATTTAGGAGGGAAACAATGTTATAGTTACCCCCATTTGTTGGAAGTGGCTCTTTTTACTTCAGGCTTTTCTTCCATCTTTTCTAACTTTCATTTCATTCAGCCAGCATGCTTATATATGCTTTTTAAGCCTGGCCCGAGCTTTTCATTTTGCTTGAGTCTGGTCCCTTCAGGACCCACCCAAGCGTGTGTCCGTACGGACTGACGGTTTAAACAAACAAACAAACAAACAAACAAACAAACCTCCCCAAAATGTGCAGTACCAACCCCATACCCCATATAGTGTATACATGGTATAGAAGATAGTGTACGGTTAGTCGTCAACATGATCAAAGCGTATATAGGCTATTGTGCAATAGCAAAGAGGTTCTTGATACTCAGGTGCCCTTAATCCTAATATCGGTGCCACGGCGCCCTTAATAATCCAGGGATCTTAATAAGGCTACCCAGAAACGCTAAATATTATTAGGTATCCCATAATAAGACATGAAATAACCACTCTGGTAGGCCCTACCCCATACATCCTTAAAATCCAGTTATCACATGTACCCTTAACATTCCATACTCCAGGTACCCAGTGTAGGCTACCCTTATAATCCAGACAGGCCTACCCACCCCATGTGTTCATACACACTTGTAGGCCTAGATTTCACAACCCCCAAGTCTCTCATAGAACACGCCGCCGCTGTATTAAATAAATTTAGGTCCGCGACGCCACTGGGTATTTTTAGTGGTTTTATTAAGTTTTATGGTGGGTCTTACATAGTTGGCGGGAGGCGGGTTCTCACCATGATCACTTTGTACCCACCCAGTTCAGTATTAAAGCCATCCGTTTATTTTATTTTTCGGCCTATTGACATTAAATTATTTCTCCAGTAGGACTATTTCTGCATGCATATTTTGCTCTAACAGTTCCTTGATTATTTATAGGCCTATCCCCCATGTATATGATATCACTGTTTTCTGGCCTATCTATGTTTTTATATAGCGCGCCCTGCCCGTGGCCCGCATTGTGGATGGGTCCACGATGGGACTGAGGCACTGTCGTATAAACGCATTTTCCCTGTCACTATTTTATAAACACATGTTATCCTGGATGCAGGCCTACGGTTTGCGCCTTATACGGTTTGCGCCGGCCTTGCTCCCAGTTCCTTCAAAGGGGTCCCTGTATAATACCCTGGCTATATGATTGAGTTTTTGTTGTTGTCTCATCATGCCGTTTTCTTGTACTATAGGGTTTGCACTATGGAGCAACGGATGCTTGCCGCCTTTACTCTACCACATAACAAACTACGCTTTGCGCCACTAACGCGTGTGCACCTACGCGTGTTCCGGTATCGCCCGATTACGCGTGCGCCGGCAATCGGCGCCTGACTATGCGTGCGCCGGCAGCAATCGCCTGAATACGCGCGCGCCGACAATCGCCCGAGTACGCGAGTTGTGCGCCGGCCATTGTCATGGCGTGCTCAGCGTATACGCGGCGCGTAGCAATAACATAGCAACGGGCTAAAAAACCTCGAATTTCACGAAATCTAACCCAAATTTAAAAAATCAAACATAAACTGGTTCGTCGTGGGACCCATACGCACTCGCACAGAAAGTTTGAAGTCAATCGAAGGTGCGGAAAGGGGAGAACATCTCCGTACAAGAATTGGCGATTCCGTATTATTATATAGACTAGCGGCGTACCCTCGCTACGCTCGGGCACTCGCTAGATGAGTATTATGGGTATACACCACCATAGTCGCTTCCATTGAAACGTGTGTTAGAAACCCGGTGTTCAATCACTTCTCCTGGGGTCTTCCTCCTTACCTAGGATATTCATTTTGGTTGTAAAATCTTCGTATTTTTGTTTTCTTTAATATTATCAATATTTCTTATATGATCCCAGTTTTTCAGTAATTTTAATTTCGCAAAACACCCACCTTTATAGTGCGTAAAAAACAGGAAAATCGGAGTTTCGGGCCGCTTCACACATGTGATCAAGACTTCGCCCAAGAATAATTCATGACTTTTTACATTTCATATTACAATCGTGAAGGTTTCAACTTTTTAATAAAACAAAATCTAAGACCTATGGCGAAAATCTGGTCAAAATAGTCACATTTGAAGCAGCAATCAAAGTTTTTTAGGGACTTTAGTACCCCTGCACCTTGGCCCGCGGAAGGTTATGGTGGTGTGTACCTTTATTATCTAAATTAGATACCTTCATGATTTGTAGATAAATGGGCATAGATAATGAGTTCAAAATTGTAGAGCCCTGAATTAATTTTTTTCATTTGAAATAGAATTTGTTCACAGAAATTGAGTTTTGTGATATCTTTGAATCTCGGACCCAATTTCAATACCCCATTTAGGAGGGAAACAATGTTATAGTAACTCCATTTGTTGGAAGTGGCTCTTTTTACTTCAGGCTTTTCTTCCATCTTTTCTAACTTTCATTTCATTCAGCCATCATGCTTATATAGGCTTTTTAAGCCTGGCCCGAGCATTTTCAATTTGCTTGAGCCTGGTCCCTTCAGGACCAAGCGTGTGTCCGTACGGACCGACGGTTTAAACAAACAAACAAACCCCCCAAAATGTGCAGTACCAACCCCATACCCCATATAGTGTATACATGGTATAGAAGATAGCGTGCGGTTAGTCGTCAACATGATCAAAGCGTATAGGCCATTGTGCAATAGCAAGAGGTCCTTGATACTCAGGTGCCCTTAATCCTAATATCGGTGCCACGGCGCTCTTAATAATCCAGGGATCTTAATAAGGCCTACCCAGCAACGCTAAATATTATTAGATATCCCATAATAAGACATGAAATAACCACTCTGGTAGGCCCTACCCCATACATCCTTAAAATCCAGTTATCACAGGTACCCTTAATATTCCATAATCCAGGTACCCAGTGTACCCTTATAATCCAGACATACCTACCCACCCCCATGTGTTCATACACACGTGTAGGCCTAGATTTCACAACTCCCTTCGCGGACGCCCCCGCCCTACCCCATATATCCTTAAAATCCAGCTATCACAGGCACCCTTAATATTCCATACTCCAGGTACCTAGTGTACCCTTATAATCCAGATAAGTCTTTCATAGTTGGCGGGAGGCGGGTTCTCACCATGATCACTTTGTACCCACCCAGTTTAGTGTTAGCCATCCGTTTATTTTATTTTTCGGCATTGACCTTAAATTATTTCTCCAGTAGGATTATTTCTGCATGCATATTTTGCTCTAACAGTTCCTTGTTTATTTATAGGCCTATCTATGTTTTTATATAGCGCGCCCTGCCCGTGGCCCGCATTGTGGATGGGTCCGCGATGGGACTGAGGCACTGTCGTATTAAATCATTTTCCCTGTCACTATTAACACAATATGTTATCCTGAATGCAGGCCTACGGTTTGCGCCTTATACGGTTTGCGCCGGCCTTGCTCCCAATTCCTTCAAAGGGGTCCCTGTAATCCTGTATACCCTGGCTATATGATTGACTTTTTGTTGTTGTCTCATCATGCCGTTTTCTTGTACTATAGGGTTTGCACTATGGAGCAACGGATGCTTGCCGCTACCACATAACAAACTACGCGTGTGCACCTACGCGTGTTCCGGTATCGCCCGATTACGCGTGCGCCGAGGCGCCTGACTACATGTACGCGTGTGCAAGCAATCGCCTGAATACGCGCGCCGACGCGCCGACAATCACCCGATCACCCAATTATGCGTGCCTGAATACGCGCGCGCCGACAATCGCCCGATTACGCGAGTTGTGCGCGGCCATCGCCATGGCGTGCTCAGCGTATACGCGTCGCGTAGCAATAACGTAGCAACGGGCTAAAAAACCTCGAATTTCACGAAATCTAACCCAAATTTAAAAAATCAAACATAAACTGGTTCGTCGTGGGACCGATACGCACTCGCACAGAAAGTTTGAAGTCAATCGAAGATTCGGAAAGGGGAGAACATCTCCGTACAAGAATCGGCAACTCCGTATTATATATAAGACTAGCGGCGTACCCTCGCTACGCTCGGGCACTCGCTAGCTGAGTATTATTATCTATATACATGTAGATACCTTCATGATTTGTAGCAAAATGGGCATAGATAATGAGTTCAAAATTGTAGATCCCTGAATTTTTTTTTCATTTAAAATAGACTTTGTTCACAGAAATTGAATTTTGTGATATCTTTGAATCTCGGACCCAATTTCAATACCCCATTTAGGAGGGAAACAATGTTATAGTTACCCCCATTTGTTGGAAGTGGCTCTTTTTACTTCAGGCTTTTCTTCCATCTTTTCTAACTTTCATTTCATTCAGCCAGCATGCTTATATATGCTTTTTAAGCCTGGCCCGAGCTTTTCATTTTGCTTGAGTCTGGTCCCTTCAGGACCCACCCAAGCGTGTGTCCGTACGGACTGACGGTTTAAACAAACAAACAAACAAACAAACAAACAAACCTCCCCAAAATGTGCAGTACCAACCCCATACCCCATATAGTGTATACATGGTATAGAAGATAGTGTACGGTTAGTCGTCAACATGATCAAAGCGTATATAGGCTATTGTGCAATAGCAAAGAGGTTCTTGATACTCAGGTGCCCTTAATCCTAATATCGATGCCACGGCGCCCTTAATAATCCAGGGATCTTAATAAGGCCTACCTAGAAACGCTAAATATTATTAGGTATCCCATAATAAGACATGAAATAACCACTCTGTTATAGGCCCTACCCCATACATCCTTAAAATCCAGTTATCACAGGTACCCTTAATATTCCATACTCCCGGTACCCAGTGTACCCTTATAATCCAGACAGGCCTACCCATCCCATGTGTTCATACACACGTGTAGGCCTAGATTTCACAACCCCCTTCGCGGACGTACGCCCCCCCCCCCCCCCCCCCCCCCCCTAAAAGTTGCCAAGTCTCTCATAGAACACGCCGCCGCTGTATTAAATAAATTTAGGTCCGCGACGCCACTGGGTATTTTTGGTACCGTATTTTGAGTGGTTTTATTAAGTTTTATGGTGGGTCTTTCATAGTTGGCGGGAGGCGGGTTCTCACCATGATCACTTTGTACCCACCCAGTTCAGTGTTAAAGCCATCCGTTTATTTTATTTTTCGGCCTATTGACATTAAACTATTTCACCAGTAGGACTATTTCTGCATGCATATTTTGCTCTAACAGTTTCTTGTTTATTTATAGGCCTATCCCCCATGTATATGATATACGGTTTTCTGGCCTATCTATGTTTTTATATAGCGCGCCCTGCCCGTGGCCCGCATTGTGGATGGGTCCGCGATGGGACTCTGAGGCACTGTCGTATAAACGCATTTTCCCTGTCACTATTAACACATCCTGGATGCAGGCCTACGGTTTGCGCCTTATACGGTTTGCGCCGGCCTTGCTCCCAGTTCCTTCAAAGGGGTCCCTGTATACCCTGGCTATATGATTGACTTTTTGTTGTTGTCTCATCAAGGTTTGCACTATGGAGCAACGGATGCTTGCCGCCTTTACTCTACCACATAACAAACTACGCTTTGCGCCACTAACGCGTGTGCACCTACGCGTGTTCCGGTATCGCCCGATTACGCGTGCGTCGGCAATCGGCGCCTGACTACGCGTGCGCCGGCGGCAATCGCCTGAATACGCGAGCGCCGACAATCGCCCGATTACGCGAGTTGTGCGCCGGCCATCGCCATGGCGTGCTCAGCGTATACGCGGCGCGTAGCAATAACGTAGCAACGGGCTAAAAAACCTCGAATTTAACGAAATCTAACCCAAATTTAAATAATCAAACATAAACTGGACAATTGTGGGCCCCATACGCACCCGCACAAAAAAATTGAAGTCAATCGAAGGTGCGGAAAGCGGAGAACATCTCCGTACAAGAATCGGCAACTCCGTATTATGTATAAGATGGGAAGCGACAGAAAAGGGTCATGACCCATGACCATGACACCCTAAAAGCAAAGGCCCAAGTTCGCGGCCCGCAACACAGCTGATATGGATGTCAAACACAATTATTGACTTACTTTCCAGTCGCTTTATTATTCTCATCATGAACTGTTACTTTCACGATCACTGTACAAACTTTAGAAGTCTCAGCAAATTGTGTCAATCATGTAGGCGATACGGGACCACCCCTGAATCTCTTGGGATCAACCTCCGTCAACTCAACAGGAGTTCAAACTCGTCACCAGGGGGAAAAGTATTGTTTATTGCAACTGTGCACAGTGACTCTGAACGTGCGTGTCGCCACGGGCGTATAATGACGTCAACCTCAAGTTCGATTGCACTACTCGGCACACACACGGGCAGACTATCTTTGGACAATTGCATATAGGTAGTATACCATACGTGTTGACAACCCGGAGAAAACACCGCGGTCTATTGGTGTAACAATAACATAACATTATTTTGGTGTGGAACGCGAACGTTGTCTGCTGGATGGAGCAGAAGTCATAATATATAAAGCGGTTCGATTTTTCGGCGATGCCCAGTGTGATATCGAATGGTTGACTGAACAGTGGAATGGACGTATAAAAAGGAAAAAGTCGAAGTCTACATGAATAATACAGTATTGTTCATATATTAAATTGATATTGATTTTTCGTGAACGCAACAGGTAATACATAAGCACACGGCTGTAATGGTGAAGGTGAATTGGCATTTACATGTATTGTAGTCCACGGACTAAAATAGACAGATTTGGCACGTACACGTTGTTTTGCGTTGGCTGTGGTTTTGGAACCAGTGTGGATTTTATATAACATTTTGTTATTACATTCATAGCACATGTTATTCAAGTTTTGATGTGAGTCAGCGCTTGAATGTGGTGTGTGGTTCAGGGACCAGTGCAACGTTCTCCCACGATAACAAAATCGTGAATGTTTTTCTTTGCATAGCGAACCGTCTGCATGCAGAACTGCAAACATTATTAGAACCTTGAAAGGGCACATGCGTATTGTTTTCATTTCATTCAATCAATACGGACTATGTTACATGTTTTTATGTGCTGAAATACGGAAAATATTTCACAACAGCCTATCGACTATAGACTATTGGAATTATCTCTAATTGTTTCAACGAATTGTTACATAGCAATATTTTGATTTTGTTTACGTGTAGACTGTTATAGTGCCAAACAGTAGAACGAAACTAAAGCGCCAAATATCGGGCGGAAATACTTGTTGAGATATTGGTTGCTTGCAGAGTACCGTGTTTCCTGAATGTGCCTGACTATCAAAACCATCCCCCGGACCATAATATATCAACCAGCATTTATCAGCTAACCTGATCAAACTAGTTAGTTCCATATTGAAAATTGTGACAACTCATTATTTTGTGCCGAGAGGTTGTGCGTGGGCTTTTTGGAATGACTCCCGTCTAGAACCAATCAGCACTTTTGGAGTTCGTGATTTCACCACGAGAACATTTTACTATCATTACGCATTTGCAGCGTTGAGTCTTCTATTTTATTTATAACCTGAGCCAGACGGAGCTGATTCCGATGTTGAATTCCAACACTGCGTGACTCGGTTTAGTAATATCATTGAAAGTTCTATGATTACTTCACGCATAAATAGCAGACTACCACCGAGCTGGTAATGTCATTACATTGTACTGTCATTTGACGATGATGATCCTGCTGGTGCGGTCAATTCTCCTCTGATGTATCATCAAGCCTGACCGTTTTATGTATTGTATGTACATTGTATTGTGAAAAATTCACCAATACTAGTATTTGAACATTGAATCATAATAATCGTGATCAAAGGTTAGCAGAGGACATTCAGAGGTCAGCTATATTATTAAACATAAGCAGCCGATATTTCATTGATTTAACTCTCTTCACCCAGCCAGTTGGTATACATAAATGGTTTTACCTTGCTCTTATTCTTTATTCTCTTCACCGGATTAATGGGCATTTACGCGCCATATATTGATTAGGCCTATAAGCAGACGATCGATTGCACTTGAAGCTGGTATCCTGCCACAATACAACTATTGGATTTATTGAACTTATAGTCTGAAAGTGATTGTCCTACTTTGTAATTGAATTGAGAGAACAACTTTGGTGGTCTGAATAAACGCTTTTGTGATTATTACACGGATTTGGATTTACTGGACCTGACAAGGAACATAAAGACCGTACCGTTTTGACGTCAAGTTTATACCACGTAGATAAAGAGTGTGTGCCAGCGGGGGTATATTTCAGTTGAATTTAGATCTACCCTCTTATCCCTCTATAGTCAGATAGTCATAAAATCTGAATGTGTAGGCACTGAGGTCAGTTGGGGTCAAACGCTGTTGGCGAAACGGTATCAAGTTAAAAGGCACGTCTTGGAATGTGCCGTGTAACAACACAACAACAATATCGTTAGCCACCAATATATTAAATCACTATAAACATGACCGAAGTAATACAACCGCCACAAGCCACTATGGCGAATCCTATTGCAGTCAGTGAACAAGATGTCAGGCAAATAGAAAGTCTGTTTCTGAGCCTGAAGACTAAAGTATTTGTCTGCCCGGCGTTGGCCAACTTGTATTTTGCCACTCTTCAAGACATGGCGAACCTCGGGGGATGGGAGCTTGCAACCAGTGGCTTCCCGACTCTTGTCATGGAGACGAGTTCCAACATGAACTTGCAAGAGAACCGGCTTAAGTTGTGCATAACAGAGAGAGGCACCGGGTTCATCCTGTGGAAAGACACATTGAACGTGGAGAGCAATTATAAAGCTCCCGGGAACAACTTTCATACCATGACAGTTTCAAAGGATCACAAGAAATTGGCTGGATTAAGTTTTGATGATCCATCGGCAGCCTGTCAGTTGCAGTCGACGGTGGAGGCGTGGATCAAAGAGGTCACCCCTGAGCAGACGACGGGGAAGAAAAAGAAAAAGGACAAGAAACGTGCGCCAAAACCAAATAAAGCTAAAGGGAAGCCCCTCAACAAACAAACAATCTCGCAGCCTTGTTGTTTTGAACATATCACGCAGTTGGACCACGAAAGTTTTGTTCAGCGCATGACGACTGGCGGTAACACTCCATCACTGCTGCAGGCGGCGGTGCCGGGAGTCGCACCCGCGTCTCCAACAGAGACACAGACAATCACTGCCAATATAGGCAATATCCCACCGGCTCCGGCGGCCCCTCCACCAGCAGTGCCTCCTGTCAACAACCCCAATACTACTATTGTTGACAGTGTAACGAAAGCTACGATGGCATATGCTGAAAGCACGTCTACTGAAGATTCGGGATTGGATGAGCCAGCAGCTCTTTCGGCTGAAACTAGTATCGATACTAATTCTTGATTGATCGATTCATCGGGATTTATTATAAAATGAAAGTTACTATTTCCAACTATTGATTTGTATATACTAAGACGCAATTGCAATTTTTTGTACTTCTATATAATCCACCTTTCAAATGCCTTATATTTTACTGCCGACATTGTGCCATTGTTGTGTCTCTGAAGTGTGAAATTTGTATAATATATTTGTGTACCGGTAAACATTGATGATGTGGAAAGCCAATCCAAGATAGGATTGCAATGATATCTAGCGGAAACAGGAACCGGCCTTGAAAGAATCTATTTTGCATTAAGAAAAGTTAATTGTGAAGAAACAAGATTATATCGAGATTGTGGTTATAGCTAAGTACCGGAACGTTGAAAATACTCATTAACCACACAAATTAAATGAGACTCAAAAACGGTATTTCTGTGGGAATTTTTTCCATGTGAAAAAAAAAGAGGACAAAACCAAATCGAGAACTGTATAACATAAAGTATACATAGCAGGATATATTGTCAGATAAGAAGTTATTAAATGCTTGTTTGTTATATAATATAGAGTGATAGCTCCGGATATTCTAAAACAGCTGACAGGATTCTAGTGGAATCCGGACCGATTGGACAGTAGGCACCTAATTGCACTGTAATTTACCTTCGAGAATCTATACATACTTCATCTGTTTTATAATGATACTCACTGGATTCTCGATCCTTGCAATCGAAGTTATTTCCAAATTGTGTGGTTCAGGTACATGTATACTCACGAGAAATATTTCTAAGGCTAAAACATTATTAAAGGGGCATTGAGAGATTACCGAGAAAATTGAAATCTGGAAAAAATGAATTGTACAATATCAATAGATAAGTAGGAACCCTGAAGTGTATAATTGACGGGAAAACGGTTGAATGGTGGCGCTAGATAGAAATTTGGTTGAAGCAATTTATGTAGTGAGAACATAGTGCTGATATTTTCGATGTGATCTACATTGAAATTACCTAATCGTGAAATTTTACATGATATTGATAGACGGCGAATTAAACGGTTTCAGATGGTAGTTAGTACATGTATGAATAAATAAGTATTACGTGTGCAAAAACACCCCTGATTTCCAGAAAAATGAGGGCGCACTCCCATTAACGTATCTCTCAGTGCCCCTTTAAACAAATACCCAGAGTTATATATATTTTGTATTGAAACTGAAGGCTTCTGTTTCCTATCGTTATTGAGATTGCGCGGCCAATCTGGACCATCGATCACTACTGGCACATAGCATGACCATAATATTGTCCTTTTGCAAATCGAAAGGATTATCAACTTTCATACGTCCAAATGGTCAAGAAGTTTGCCATAATATTTTTTCCTTTCGCATTGCACCATATTTGGGGGATGTTCAAAAGTGAATAGTATATCATATCAATTATCATGTAGCGTCACCACCATATGGTCACTGCACAAACTACACAAATTAATCATTCGATTAATCATTATTTAAAGTTTTTAAACCAATCATTATACTGTTTCTTAATTAAAGAATGAATACCAGAGGTGGGTCTGGACACCTACATGTAGCTTCATGGTCTTGATGTGATTTCTAAGATCAAACAGCTCCCGATGATTGGTCTTCCTTCATCCATTTATGCACATCTTGAAATCCTGTTAAATCACAGATCTTATTTCCCAATGTGGTTCTGCACTGGTTCATTCAATTGAAATCCATACGTACTCACATCGAGGGTTTTGTGCAACAAAGGGCTATCTGCATTTTTGGCCAAAATAAGATTTTGGTATCAAAATGATCCACACAAGATCAGGAACCTAATTATGAGAAAATAGTAAATCAAAAAGGTTTGAATAGCATTTCTTTTAACTTGTCAAAACCAATAGGTGACAATGATGGGTACAAATCTTTAATTCACTTTTTCTCAAAATGACCGAAATGCAGATAGCCCTTTGTTGCACTAAACCCTCGATATTTTTACCTAACAATTACAACAGCAATTTCACTGGGTAACATTCTCAAGGGTGAAAAACGAAATTGATGGCCAAAAATGTGTGCTGGTGTAGTGTTTTAGGCTGCAAAGTAATGGAATTTTCAACATTTTTCACTCTTAAGAAGAATTTTGAAGGGTGAAATCAAAAGTGAAGGGTATTTCACTGCTTTGTATATTATATAGGGTGAGTGTAAACACTGCAATGCACACTCCCTGGTTTATGGATTTCCAACCGGAATATAGCAATGCAATTGTATAATTTCATTGGATCTAAATGTATTGCAGCCTATCAAAACATAATCAAACCTGGCCATAATTTGTATATTCTATATATGTCGATTTATCTTTTTGTGTCTGAGTGAGCATTGGTCTAAACCATTGACCGAACGGGGCAATGGGCTACATGTGTTCCAGTTGAAATCCATACACCCCTATGGAAGACATGGAGTCATCCATGCAGCTAGTAACCACATTGAAATTCACACTCCCTGTGGAAACAATTAAGGTAATGTCTTCCATAGGGGGTGTATGGATTTCATGGAATAGCCCAATTTACCAACGATGGAACAAGACAAGTTGTTTGGTCAAACTGATGGAGAAAAACAAAAACCTTCCCGATATATAGTTGAAAGGTGTGGTTTTTTTTCATAACGAATAACCACTTGTTTAAATTACTGGGACATTTTATATAATGTAGGCCTATGGTTGCTGTTTGTAAACTAACCGAATTTGTTAAAGATAACAAAAAGTAGGCTAAGTCATTCCCACACGTTATGCATATGCTGTTCAATTCAACGGAAGTCTATTATATTAGTATTACAACAACGTAACAATACGAACTACCGGTTTAAGGGCAAAATTCTTGATTGTATCTGATTGAACTATTACATGTAAAAGTTGCGTAAAATAAAGATATTGTATTTATATATCAAGTTAAGCCCAATTTCCTATTGTTCTTGACGTCTGGGGGCAATGCCTGAACTAAAGCTGTGGCCGAAAACCAGCCACGATATTCTTGTATACAATGGAACTCGGTTCAACCAAATTTCTGAACATATAAAAAGCTTTCCAAGTACCAAAATATGAACATACTACATATATTTTATGACTAGGAATTATGATAAATATTGAAACAAATATGCGGGCAAATACTTTTCTAAATTGTTTTAAATCAACATTTCTATGGGATTTCAATGTATACTACATGTATATACATGTACATCTGGTACATTATTTTAAGTAGACATGAGATGGTTAACATGTGAGTCACTGACCATTAACTGACTCTGGTTTTACTCGCCTATTTAGGTCTACTTATTCAAAGAGATAAAGTTTATGCAGGGATCAATGTGCAGCTTGAACCTACCCTCCTCAAGCATTCACCTGTAATCACCTTTCGTCAGGATAAATTAGGTCAAGATTAGGTCTATCCTGCAATTTGTAGGGTGAAGATTCACCTTAGTGCACCATGTTCGTTCAATAGTAATATGTGGGAGAAGTTAAAAGTATAGGTGAAGATTCACCATAGATTCACCTGTCCAATGTATAAATAAGTTCAAGATTCACCTATCCAAAAAATTTACTAGGCAAAGATTAGGCGTCTAATCTTTGACTAACCTTGAGGAGGGTAGGTTCAAGATGCACATTGATGCCTGCATTAAATGATCAATTAATTAATCACAATCTTAATGATGTATTTAAGGTAATTTCCTCCACAGTCCACACGGTACATCGGTAATGAGCCTGTTGTATTTTACAATAACTTAACACTTTCCACGCGGCAGGCAGCTATATATCTGCAGACGACATTTCAAAATTTCACAAAATGTTTAAAAATGGCAACATTATTGAACTTCATTACCATATTTGGAATCACCGTAAGAAATACATTGAAATAAGTACAAACATGCCTAGTATTAGTACAATAATCCTTGAGATGACCTTGAAAGTTGGGAAAGGTTTCTGAAAAATCTGTTTTGTATATGGTAAAACTAATACAATAGCCGCGTGGAAAGTGTTAAACATATCAGGTGTGTATGTCAGACTATATGAACACATTTCTAACTTTATTTTTAGTATTTTCCAATTACTGACGATGTTTTGCTATTCCATTTGAAATCCATACACTCCCTATAATGAAGGTAAACCCCATTTGATATTCACACTCCTCCTGTATATTGGGAGGATTGAGGTAAATGTCTTCCATAATGGATTCAAATGGAATAGCTAGAAGTTGTAAAACAGTTCGGAGTTGGGCTGAATATACTGTACGTATACATCACCAGATCAGAGTTTTCCTTCCACAAAATGTTTTGTTGTTAAACATGCTAAGGGTCTTCCTAAAGTTACTTAACCTTTTTAAAGCACCTGTAGCCCATTGGAAAGTATGCATTAAAATATACAAAATTGACACTTTCCACGCGGCAGGCGTCTGCATACAGACGACATTCCAAAATGTTTCAAAAATGACAACATTATTAAATTTCATCACCATATTTGCATGGAATGAGAAAATGCATTAAAATATACAAACATGCCTATTGGTTCAGAAACTCTTGAGATAGACTTTGAAAATTAGGAAAGGTGTCTGAAAAATCTGTTTTGTAAAATGGCAAAACTATAGCCGCGTGGAAAGTGTTGGAAAAGAGAACGATTATTTTCGATTCGATTTTGGTAGCAATGCAAGTAAGAAACTTTAAGGGCATAAAGGGACACCATGTTAACGCATAAATGTATTTGTTATGTTTGTCTTTGAAAGGATACCTAAAACCATTTTGTTGAAATTAAAAAATGAATTTAGTGTGTAAAATTGTTTATGATTTATATTCGTATTACTATATAATATCTGTATTTAAAGCCATATATCATGGTTAAGATGAATCCCTTTTGTGCCATCTGTTACTAATTAGTGGTATTAGTAAAATTGCAGATATGTAACAAGTTGACAAACCACATTGCAATAATTATTATTAGTGCATAACTATACCGAAACTGATACTCGGGTCATTATTAGGCAAATAAAGTGGTTTCTCGTCCTCTCGCACATCATTTTTCACAAAATCGTGGTTTGTTTCTTCTGTCAGTCTTATGCAAATTTGGTTTAAATTTGTGAAAGGATATGTGGTATCTTAGCTTGGTAATGAAGTCCTTTTTTGTGTCTGACTATACCAACATCAAACAAAATGATGCTGCTCCCACTTCTACCGACACCTCCCATCAGTTAGCAACACTCTTCCATCTGCTCAAAAACACCAGTCGTCATGTCGTACGCGTACACCTCCTCTCTTGGAATAAGCTCCGTTATTATTCATTTGATCGCCCCTTTCCTTGTTAAAGGAATCTTTATTTAAACAAACGTCCGATGAGCATTAATAAAGCAGGGTTCGTTCGTTAACATGGTTACCCGGGCATGGTTAAAGGCATATTATGTGATCTTTTCCAAGTTGCACCCTCTATCATAGATTTTTACTATGAAAGCAGATTTTCTTGCAGATTAGCATTTTTGATAATAAATCATAGATATCTTCCAAGTTACAGATCAATACGATTCCTAATTACTTCAAATCATATTTTGAAAATAGATTGTACCACTAGGCCTATACAGTACAATCTATTTTTCAAATTTTACTCTAAATTCACTCTAAAACCATGATTTTGAGGTGATTAGGAATCGTATCGCTCTGTAACTTGGAATATATTTATGATTTATGATCAGAAAAGTAAATCTGCAAGAAAATCTGCTTCTTTCTTTTCGAGGATTGTGGGCGTCCCCTGGAAAAGATCACATAATATACCTTTAAGTTATAAAATCAATCTCACATTAAGCATGCAGGAATGGCAATTCGAATATGGATTTTAAAAAGTCCCTCCAATCTTTATTTCCAAAGTTTAAAGACGAGAGCCTATATTTTTAGAAACTACACGTTTTCGCATATTTTAATGCCCTGTGCCCACCTGTGTATTCATAATGTTGAATACAGTCACCCAAGCATGATATGTAATTAATAATAGAATTTGACAGGGTTTGGCGCGTTTTCACTTTCATATAAAGAAACCTATACGTGGTCAGGTGTTTATAATGGGTCAATATGATTTTAATAATGCGTTATTTTATTAAAAATAATTATTACGTTTATTTATACCGTATACGCTCGCGTAGACACAAGAGGATTATGAATTCTTGACGCATATACCGTGACTTTGCTCGTTCATGACGAACTGCTGTGTAATTTACCACGTATCAAGTTATTTGAAGTTCAATTTTTATCATATTTATTATACAGCTAAAGGTAGTTTTGAACTGATCACATTCACTTTTCCCTGTCAAGGAGCTTTTGGTGTCAGAAAAAGGGCAATTGCTTTCTCATTACCCCTGGTGCAAAGTCTTAGACCTGGGAAATCTCAATTATAAAAAAAATTAGATATATATGGGAAGAAAGCCAATAACATCCTCATTACCCTGGCCCTGGCAAACCTTCAAGAACTGAGAGATGATTCGGCCTTAAGATTAAGGGATCGGGGTGAATAACTTCCAAACGTGGGCTAGGCCACTCTGAAAGTGTGTACTGTTCAATAGGCAAATTTGAATTGTAAAGCCTATTTGGCTATTTGTTTCTAGCATAAAACACACTCAAACTTTGGTGGAATATGATTGTAACTTATGACGCGTCTTCAAAAAATAGGCTAAAATCGGGTCACCCATCACCTTCAAATTTACCATCAAATGGATGTGAGACATCAGTTTTCAGGTGGAGCGCGCCCTCTCGGTTCATTGTAATAAGCATTGGCTTCTGACAGTATAGTTAATTGGTGGTCTGACGGAGGACTGATTTAAAAAGTAGTTGATGTTTAATAATATGCGAAGTAAAGGAGTATTTTGAAAACATTATCAGGTCTGATTTTTGACAAACGGTTGTTATAATCAAATCATTTACCAGGTCAATCAAAAGCATAACAGTGCCAGGGATTAGCTGAAGGTTTATCACTAAAGGATATGAAAAACCGTGCTGCATTCTGTTTATGTCTGGTAAACCTTTGTGCCAAGTGACCGTATTCTTTAATTATGAAATAATATTCATTATGCAAGTTATGTGACTGTGAAATTAGTGAACAACGCAAGAGTTCACGCTTTGGAGCGGGCTTTGGAGTTCACGTAACCATACATAATTGCAAATAACTACATTATGTGTATTTTATTTCGTGAACTTTCGTGTGGTACACGTCAAACTGCTCGGTAAGCGTATGAAACCGTCGGAGCAACCAGGTCTCACCATTTAAAGTCAAATAATAATATACCCAATAAAATGGTGGTAAAAAGCTAGTCGATTTCCCTAGTTTCTTGTCACTCTATGAACAACACTCTCTGACTGGCCAACCGATAGAGGGCTCACTTATCGTTACCGCTCCATCCAGGGGGTGGGGCCTGCGACATGAATTTATTAAATTTGGGCAAGTTTTTGATTTCTTGCACGTTACTTATCCAATGATTGAAAAGAACTGCTTTCAAACCCTGCACCCTGCTCTAATCCACAGATCTCGCCCCGTATTTTGGGGCGGTTTACGGATAATGCTGTTATATAAGCATTACACGTGAAACACGTTGATTATTTTATGAGCACCTCCCCCCCCCCCCCCCTCCTAACACACACACAAATCTCGTACTCAAAAGGCATACCCTATCTGTCTAGTTATTGTGGAAACAGCATTTCTTTTAGACCCCCTAAACAAAAGCGATTATTTTATGAGCCCCCTCCCCCTCCTAACACACGCACAAATCTTGTACTCAAAAAGGCATACCCTACACTGTTAAAAATTACTGTAACATTTACAGTCAAACTAAAATTTACAGTCAAATACTGTAAAAAGGTTAAAAAGTGACAGTATTTGGCTGTAATTTGGAATACAGCAAAATACAGTATTTATTATGTTCCATTTTCTCTTTTACATTTAGAGAGTAAATAGGTACTTTTTCTTTTTGAAAAGATTCTGATTTTTTTATATCTCAATGGGCAGCCTTTACAGTATAGAACTTGTTCAATCTCTGCCTACGCTAGCATGGTCAAACTTACGTAATTAAACGGCAACAAGAAGCTAACAACATTGGGCTATTCCAGTTGAAATCCATACACCCCCTATGGAAGGCTTTACCTCAATCATCCCCACAAGGAGTGAGTGTACATTTCAAATGGGGTTACGTGCATGGGTGACTCCATTTGAAATATTCACTCCCTGTGTGGAAGATTAAGATCACAGGGGGGGGGGGGGGGGGGGGTGTGGATTTCAAATGGAATAGCCCATCATTCGCCTTCATTTCCTCGTTTACGGAAGTGTTAATTAGCAAGATTGGTATAATGAGTTCATGGAGCATTCGTTGATGAAATACCTTGCGAACATCGACTAACGATTCTGTATGTATAGGCTAGCATGAATATTCCTAACCTTTGAGCTGGCTAAACAAAATTGTTAATAACCATGGTCCCGATCCCGTATCGATTGATTATTAAGTAATTTAATAACTCTAAGAATCTTATCATTGTATTAGGGGGCGATCATTTTCTTCAGTGGCATTAGGGGATGCCCCCCCCCCCCCCCCCAGTGGCATTTATCGTCGGCATATCTGTTATGACCCCCTAAACAAAAGCGATTATTTTTATGAACCCCACCCCCTTCCTTTTACTCAGATGTTGATTATTTTATGAGCCGCCCCCCCCCCCCCCTAACAGTACACACACACAAACCTGCACTTAAAGACAGTCATATAACCCTATCTAGTTATTGTGGAAACAGGAAACAGTCAGTGATGCGGAAGCAAAACAAATTAGGGTGGACGAGTCCAATGTTTGTTTTACAATGTTAACACTTGTTCAGTTTTTGAACTTAACATTTTTTCTGACCCTTCCCTTAATACAAAGGTATTAATTTCATGACCCCCCTATTTTTGTGTGTAAAAATTGACCCGCCCCCCCCCCCCCCCCCCCCCCCCCCCTAGCTACGGAAGAAAATGACAGCCCCCAACTTTATCATGAGACTAAAGCGAATTAGCTATCAATAAACTCGTAATTTGGAGCTATACTGGATCAGAATCAAGTATCTGATAGAAACGGTGCTCAATTATCAATTCGATGCAGCCACCTATATAACTAATATGAAATGAAATTATTATTTTCCTCCCGTCATTTTTTGGATGTATGCGCGCGTTGCTCTTTGTACTTCTGAAATAATTCCATGACTCCACTTGTCAAATGAACCGACAGTGCAAATTTCAACCGACAGTACACGACTCAAATATAGGGACGGGCGATTTCCCCTCGCCCTGGCCCCCACCCCTCCCTCGCTACGCTATCGACGATGGGGGTGTGTGTCAAATCATTGTATAGGGCAGACGACGCTGGCCACGAGCGTATTCACGATTATTCAGGTTAAAATATGCGAACGAGATTACGTGATCAAGTAAATGGGATGAATTTCATTTCAAATACAATACATTTAGGCACATTGCCAGTTTTTTTGACATCCTGAAATAGTGTGACCGTCATCATCTGAGCTTACCTCATAGGTTGCAACTACCCCCTCAACATATCTGTTTGCACCAAGCTTGGGGGCAGTATTGTTAAGTAATTTCTGTAGTCAATATTCAGGGTAAAATATGCAAACAAGGTTACGTGATCAAGTGAATGGGACGAACGCAACGGATTAAATTCAAAAAATGATACTGACACTGGAGTTGGTTATCCAACTCCAGCGGTTTTAGGATGAAATTATTTAGTTCCAACATATGATGAATTTCATGGGGTCATATAATCAAAAATTAAAAAATTAAAAAATGGGCTATTGACCATAACAAGTATATCATATAGTTAAGATGAGTGTTTTGAACAAAAAAGTCAATCACAACTTCGATCGTAGATCAATAGTTTTTGAACTGTGACCTTTTAAAAATGACAAGTTGGCGAAAATGGACCATTTTGGGCACAAAATTGGCACAAATTGGCACAAAAAGGACATGTTATCATCATTAAAAAATATTGTAGGTCTGTGTGTGATGATAATTCATCTTATATTGCTGGTAACTACACATTCTTTGATTTTAAAACAATTCTAAAATATACAGGCAGTGCCGTTTCCGTGACAACCACCATTTATGTCCATTTAAGTCCAAATTTGACTCAGATTTTACCTATTTTTGATGCATTTGAAGGATATTAAAGTTGGTTGCCATGGCATCAGTACCCTAAATCGAGGTCTAGGGTCATAACGTGCAACCTACGAACGTGGGATCAGGTGAATTTGTGTTTAGGGATATTTGCCACCTTTTGGTAATAATTTCATGTTCTGCCCAGAGGTGGACAACAAGAGTGAAAGATATTATAGACCATCGTCCCATTAGTCTGGTCATGGTGTCAAATATTAAATTTGAGCTGCAATATTTCACATATGAGTTGAACACATGCGTTGCTAAATATCTTCTCATCTCATTAATAAATTCATGTTTCCTACCGATCACATTCACATCTGCTCATTCCATTCTATGAAATTGAAGAAAATAATGTGCCTCTTTGAATCCCCATTCAATTTTCCAATTGGAAATAGCTAATCAATAATTAATCAAGCTCATTATAGCCTTTTATGCACTCCCATGGTAGGCAGTGTGTCAAATTTGACTCCTTTCAAAATAACCTTAATTCGCAATAGTTTGGTTTCACCCAGGAACTAATTCCAAGATTGTCACTAAGTGTTTATTGAGAATTGATCTCTTTATTTATCTAAAAATATCGATTCTAATTTAACACCATGAATTTCATATTATAAATGGAAACCAACCGTCGAAATTCCCTATACTTTATCATTACATCCACACGACCTTCCTATAGGGCATGCAGACAAGGTTATATCCCAGCTTCTATTCATTTCATCATTACTTTGTATTATTTTCAAGCTAATTTGACTCTTAAATTAATAAAGCATCAAAGAGAAATATTGAGATACACTTAAATATTGTCATAAATGTTTTCCCTTACAATGCCTCAAAATTATCCCTTATTCGTTTAAACAAACTTGTAAGGAACTTTTCATCAATTTGTGAAAGTAAAAGAAGTTATATACAGTATAGTTCAATGGGTCCCGATTGTTTTTTCTCAATTTGTAGCATGCAAGATGTCCTAAGACTTTTGGTTGCTAGTACATCTACAGACAGCTTTGTTTTTGCAAAGTATTATCAGAGGGTTGCAACTCAAATTGCCGATTGGGAACTAAATCCGGGAACTTTAACTTTTGTGTGATATCTTAATTCGCTATAGCGCTGTCTGTCGTCACTTGCATCAAGTCTGTCAGGACAACAACGGTATGGTAAACATTTAAAGAAAAGTGACAACCTGAGCTAAAAATGTATAAAACAAACAATTAGGCCTAAACGTGATTTAATCATAGTCAGTGTGGTAAAAGCCCCGCAGCAAGTATACGGTTTTTATGATAAGTTTCGAAGCAACACAATTTGGTCCGATCGGTGTGGCGTCACAGATTAGATTTCTGACACCTGATTGGTCAAGTATGGCTGTTCCTAGATCTAAGTTTAAGATCTCACCAAGCCGGGCCAAAGGCCCGCGCCCGGCACAGCCGGCCAAGCGAATGAACGGGGTATGAGCGGGTCTACTATATTCTACGTATGTTCACATGGTCATATATTCGGGCTATTGGGTAGGCGCGATACCATTGCTAGGCTGTTCCAAGTTACTCCCTGGAGTGACAGATTACCGTTGGAGTGAATGATGAAGTCAATAAAATCATATTTTCCAACTAAGTTATGCTAGGCTGAAATAACGGTTTTGTACGGTAGTATCAGCATCACACAACATTTCAATAGAGATAATCATCCTCTTTTGAACATGTCGAAGATCTACACTATTCTGCCCCACCGCGACAAAAGGAAGTAACTCCATTTTGATGATATTATGAGATATAAGGTAAAAATTGTATTTTCCCTGATGTATCTGTGAAACTTGTAATTTGGTCGAAATGTGTGTTTGATAAATAAATAACACATATACATGTATACCTAATCAACAAATGTTAATTTGGCGAGTTTGTAAACAATAGAATGTCATCATACAATGTCATAGGATGCCCTATACTTTGCATGTACAAATGTAAAGGAAGCAAATGGTTAGTGGGAATCATTTCAACCGTTCAACGTTTCAAAGTCTTGACTGGGATTCAAAGATTTAACCTTATTAAATTGAAAGATTCATGCAAATAACCCAGTTTTGAAAAATGAAGTTACATGTACTTCCTTTTGTCATGGTGGGGCAACTTATTTTGAGGACTGTATACATTTCTATATACTGCGTAGTGTAATTCAGTATGGATCCAAAGTACTGGGAGTTTCAATACTTTTACACCCGGGTTAATCGCGGGTTAATCCGAAGAAGTTAAGTGCCTAGTGCGACCTAATAAATATATACAGATGATTCCCACCAACTTCAAAAAGCGTAGCACCCAATATTATGTTCATCCCTACACCCAGTGCTAATAATTGACACATCCTATGTCTATCGATTTTTTTTTCTCGTTTGCCACTGATGTAAAAGTGTATTTCCCGTGATTTTTCTCAAATACAAAAATAACTCGCGCGATGGTCGTGATTATGGCCACACGCACTCGGTTTTGGTCACACGCACGAGTCATGCATATGATACAGTACGCTTGGTACCTTCATGCGCTCCAGCGTCCTTCTGTGTTCATTCGCCAATCTGGAACTGATCAAACTATAGTTCAGGAGATAAAAGGCCAATAAGCAGTTGGGTGGATCAGTGACCCTAGTATAAGGGTCATGTGTGGACACATTTGCCAACTAAGAAAAAGACAATTTTATTAGTTGTGGACTGGTTATTGGTGGTAAAATAATATCGTAAGCCCGGATCGTAAGAGATCTTTGCGGAGTTTGACGACGTGTTTACAAACAACCTATCAACATGGAGTCTCTATTTTATCTCGCGTGTATTGTGGTTTTGACAACTGCTCAGGAAGAAGATGGTCCCATTGAGAGAATAATCTCAGGACGCGTTCTGGGGAAACGACTGTCTCTTTTCCATAAACAAGTGGATGCCTTTTTAGGAATACCGTTTGCAGAGCCAATCAACGGGCAAAGACGCTTTAGTGTTCCCGTGCAGAGAGAGCCTTGGGAAGACCAGGTATTTGACGCTACGGAATATGGAGACGCGTGTTGGCAGGTTACAGGTTGGAAGATTCCGCAAAGTGATGACTGTTTGAATCTAAACGTCTGGGTACCGTATCCGCGACCTCAAAATAGTGCCGTATTAGTATGGATATACGGTGGTGGATTCTGGTCTGGCGCTAGTTCGTTGTATTTATATGATGGCAAGTACTTGGCAGCTGAAGAAAGTCTCATTGTTGTGTCTATGAATTACCGAATAGGTGCGTTTGGTTTCTTAGCAACAGGACACCCTAGCGCACCTGGAAATCAAGGACTTTATGATCAAACTATGGCATTGCAATGGGTTCAAGATAACATCGCCGTCTTTGGCGGCGATCCAGATCAAGTCACAATCTTTGGGCACAGTTCAGGCGGAGCGAGCGTTAGTTAGTTAGAAATCACATGATCTCCCTGTTATCTCGACAGTTGTTCAGTCGTGCTGGTATACAGAGTGCAGGGCCAACATCACAATGGGCTTACACGAATCAAGACGAAGCCCTCCGGCGTGCTCACCTTCTTGCAGAAGCTGCTGGTTGCAAAGAGGATGAAGAGGGTAATCAATTGGACATTCCCAAATTAGTCTCATGTTTACAGGCTATGGATGCTAGTGAACTCAAATCATTGTCTTGGATAACGTCGGGACTTCTAAATTTCCCTTTTGTTCCTGTTTACGACGGAGTATTTCTCCAAGAAGATCCAGCAACTGCAATGGAGAACAGAAATTTTAAGCACTGCGAGCTTTTAATAGGAAGCAATAAAAACGAAGGCAGCTTTTACCTAGTCTACTACCATGTCCCTGGCTTCTACAGGGGCGAAGACAGCCTTCTAAACTTTGCCGATTACATGGAAGCATTGAGGTACTCATTTCCGAGAGTCAATTCATTTGGATTAGACTCCATCGCATTTCAATACCGACCTTGGAAGACACCAAATGATCAGGCTCATCTACGAGACGCAATTGCTCATGCAGTTGGAGACTATCAGTTTACATGTCCATCTGCAGATTTTGCAATGGCGTATGCCGGAGCAAACAACGCGGTCTACTATTACCGGTTCGAAGAGCGTCAATCCAACAGCCGCTCTGCCGAGTGGATGGGAGTCCTTCATGGAGCCGAGGTCGCATATATCTTCGGCATTGCTCTCGATCCATCGTTTAGTTATACTGAACGAGAAGTGATTTTGAGCCGTAAACTGATGAAATTCTGGGCTAACTTTGCCAAAACAGGGTAAGTTAAGTCATATGTTTCTAATATTTTGATAACAGTTATCGCTGCGCGTCTAAGCACCCCTGAAATGGACCCTAGATGGCTTATACCAGAACACTAGGCTAGTAATGATGCATGTAAACAAAGGATACTACAGGCACGAACAGTAATCAGAAAGCTCAAGCAAAGTCATTGATAAAATTAAACAAAGGAAATAATGAGGATTTTTAAACATTATCATCACTGTAAAAATGGTGTCTTACAGAACCATGTAAGACGCGTCTTGGCAATAGACATGTCTTAAACAATAGATAACAACGAAAAACAAAAACAAGTGTCGTGCCTGAAGACACATTGTAAGACATGAAGCCAGAAGATGGGAAGACATAAGCCATGTATCTATGCAAGTCATGTCTAACCAGCAGACACCAGATACACAAGTGTCTCACAATTGGCTTCAATAGACACGTCTTGCAAATTGTAAGTGTCTTGCATGGAGACATGTCTTCTTGCGAGATGTCTTGTATAAATACATGACTTGTGTCTTATTGAAGACATCTCACAACCGACTTAATTGAGTCATGTCTTACAATGTGTCTTCAGGCAATACACTTGTTTTTGTTTTCTTTGTTATCTTTTGTTGAAGACATGTCTATTGCCAAGACGTGTCTTACATGGCTCTCGGTAAGACACCGTTTTTACAGTGATGTTTTCACATTGTACCGTACTGTCATATCATACAACAATTTATTAACCCAAAACGTCGATACTTCCATGCTGTAAAGAATACCAAAAACTTCGATGCCTGCTAAAAAGCGCCCCTTTTGGGGGCACCACACTAAAACCTTCCGCGTTTGGTGTAGTGTTCTGAAAAATAGTACCAAGCGAAAGGTATGATAGTCCCAGGAGAAGCAAAATGTAGTGAATCGTGCGTAATTTTATTAAAACTATCGACTTGAGTCTTAACTTTGCAATCATGTTTAAAACGTGGTTTTTAAATCGGGCGAAAAAGGTTCGGAATAATACCAAAACGGAATTGATAAGAAACCGGAGATATTGGCTGAAATTCATGGTGGCGCTGTTTAGGCGAAAAGTTTATCTGGATTGGTCAAGAAAAATAAAGTTTCAAACAAGATTCAACCCATATTTAAGACATTCACGTGAAACAAAAAAAATCAATAATGTTACATAGGGTAAAAACACGCTGTTGAAAAATGACCTATCTACGTGTATTTCAATGGAAGAATTATTTAGTGGTGTGCCACCTTTTCAGAAAGACGTAGACGACGTCGTGAGATGAAATCCTGACTTTATACGACGGTTTTGCTTTGGACGTGGATGCTTACCCGGTCATTATGTTCACTGACAGCCCCCCCCCCCCCCCCCCCCCCCCATGTTTCCTCCGGCCCGCATATGTTGGTATGTAGATATGGCCTACTTTCTAGCAGGCTCATCATAGAGACGGAGAATATGTCCATGGAATCGTAGCTGTCTAAACAGATTATGTATTTCCATATTCTTGTTTTCATTTGTACAGTAACCCAAATTCTGATATGGCTGGAGTTTCTAACGAAGAGTGGCCTCAATACAAGATTGACAGTCAAGAATACTTGGACCGACTTAATTGAGTCATGTCTTACAATGTGTCTTCAGGCAATACACTTGTTTTTGTTTTCTTTGTTATCTTTTGTTGAAGACATGTCTATTGCCAAGACGTGTCTTACATGGCTCTCGGTAAGACACCGTTTTTACAGTGATGTTTTCACATTGTACCGTACTGTCATATCATACAACAATTTATTAACCCAAAACGTCGATACTTCCATGCTGTAAAGAATACCAAAAACTTATGCCTGCTAAAAAGCGCCCCTTTTGGGGGCACCACACTAAAACCTTCCGCGTTTGGTGTAGTGTTCTGAAAAATAGTACAAAGCGAAAGGTATGATAGTCCCAGGAGAAGCAAAATGTAGTGAATCGTGCGTAATTTTATTAAAACTATCGACTTGAGTCTTAACTTTGCAATCATGTTTAAAACGTGGTTTTTAAATCGAGCGAAAAAGGTTCGGAATAATACCAAAACGGAATTGATAAGAAACCGGAGATATTGGCTGAAATTCATGGTGGCGCTGTTAAGCCGATCATAGCGCAAAAGTTTATCTGGATTGGTCAAGAAAAATAAAGTTTCAAACAAGATTCAACCCATATTTAAGACATTCACGTGAAACAAAAAAAATCAATAATGTTACATAGGGTAAAAACTCGCTGTTGAAAAATGACCTATCTACGTGTATTTCAATGGAAGAATTATTTAGTGGTGTGCCACCTTTTCAGAAAGACGTAGACGACGTCGTGAGATGAAATCCTGACCTTATACGACGGTTTTGCTTTGGACGTGGATGCTTACCCGGTCATTATGTTCACTGACAGCACCCCCCCCCCCCCCCCCCCATGTTTCCTCCGGCCCGCATATGTTGGTATGTAGATATGGCCTACTTTCTAGCAGGCTCATCATAGAGACGGAGAATATGTCCATGGAATCGTAGCTGTCTAAACAGATTATGTATTTCCATATTCTTGTTTTCATTTGTACAGTAACCCAAATTCTGATATGGCTGGAGTTTCTAACGAAGAGTGGCCTCAATACAAGATTGACAGTCAAGAATACTTGGTGTTGAATGAATCTCTTGTTGACGGACAAGGTTATACGGGTAGTGGAGTGAAGCCTCAACAATGCGCTTTCTGGAGGGAATATCTACCCAATCTCGTAACGCAAACAGGTAATAATATCCTAAGTCTTCATAAAACATTATTTATTTTGATCAGTTAAATGTAGATAGAAATGAGTATAAATATTTTATTTGTAACGTGACAAGAGAGAAGGGTCATTTTATTTAATATCTGCCGTGTCATGTCTGTTTACATCTACTTGTATCATTTATATTATAGGGGACATCGCCGAGATTGAACTTGAATGGAAGGAACAATTTAACAAGTGGAATACAAAATACATCGTTGACTGGAAAGTACAGTTTGATAAGCACATGGCAGAGGCTAACTGTAACGCTAGAGATCCGGAGTAGCATCATGGTCGAATGTTTCCCATTGCCGCTAAACAGTTACGTTCAGTAGCAAAACCAATGCCATCTCAAAAATGTTCAATTAGCTTCTGAGTTCGTTTCCCACTCACTGACACGGTGTCCTAATTTTGGAACTCATCTTTATCGTCAGATCCCGGTGGCGATATTGTATTTGTGTATACAATCATGTTTTTGGTGTGGATAATGTTAAGAATTTGAATGTGCACACTTTGTGTTTGGTTTTTACTCCTGTACCTATACACTATGCATGTACGATTCATTGATTTTTAGTAAGTAGGCATGGGGTGGGAAAATACCAAAATGACTGCTTCAGAATGCTGAATGTTTGCCTTAAAAATGACAAGCCAAGAGCTTCCAGATTGCACAACGTTAATGATTGTAGTCATATTTGCCGACGACAATCGGATCGGATTTTCTCTCTACGACTAATCATCAGAAACGGTGCTTCTGCCCTCAAATTGATTAAAGTTGGAATATAATCCTGATTTAATTACTACAGTCTATTATCACAATGCGAAGAGAGATATTTTCAGTCATGTTTTGGGTGATTTTGATCGTTGTACATGTTCTGTTAAAGGAATACACTTTTAAAGAGTTTTAAAAATCTCTTTAAAACATTTGAATCCACATACAGTAGGGCCTATTACTTAAAACTTGAGATTGATGTAATATAAGATTACTAAATTGATGATGTCTATAAGAAGTGCTTTGAATCTCAAAGCACTTTTGGCCAACCCAGTGGCGTAGCTCAGGGGGGGGGCAGTTGCCCCCCCTGACAGAACGTTTTTGTGCCCTCTCTTTGGATATAGTGTTTTTATGCGGGGGACCATTTAAAAATGACCATTTTAGCTTGGTTTTTAAAAATAAATGACCATTTTTGTTAAAAAACTGCTTAAAACCCTGAGGATTGGCCAAAATTTGTTGACTATAGTGCTTTTTTGGCGAAATTTTTTGACCGTGCGAATTTTTTTGACTTCACCCCCCTCCCCCCCCCCCCCCCCCCCCCCCCCCCCGCCCCACTTACGTGAAATTCACGAGGTGACTGACTTGGAAACTTTTTGGGGCAACCTTTTACGAAAATTTTAGAAATCTTGCCCCCCCTGAAAAAAAACCTAGCTACGCCACTGGGCCAACCGAAGTAACAACAACAACAGGTTTGGCCAACCGAAGTAAATCCACATAGACTTCAAAAATCCAACGAATAAAAAGAGTAGGTCCACAAAGACCATCATTATTATCATGATATCGAACCAATTACAAATAAAACCTTATGGATCCACACCACTAAATGTTGTTGTTTGCAGGAAAGCCAAGACCATGATCTTCATACAAAATGCATAGTTGAAGCAACCAGTTGCTTTATAAGCGAGAAAATGGCGTATAATTATGGGGGGGGGGTGGGGGGTGGGGGGTTATAGGGGATTTATTTAGTGCATGGTGTGAAACGGGTTTGGATAATGTGCGAGTTGCGAGTTGATAGTTGCGAGTTCGAGTTGCAAGTTGCAAGTTGAAATGTGCGAGTTGCGAGTTGGGTTTTGCGAGTTGGAGTTGCGAGTTGCAAGTTGCGAGTTGAAATGTGCGAGTTGCGAGTTATAATTTGCGAGTTCAAGTTGCGAGTTACGAGTTGCGAGTTGACATTTGCTAGTTGTCACATGCGAGTTGCGAGTTCCCTATTATTTGATAGTTACTTTCATTTCAATTTCAGTTCAATTAAAGCGCTTTGATATTTTTATTTTACATTATTTTGCATAAGGAACAGTATTAGCTGCTTTATAAGTTATTTTGCAAGGTATAGGTAATAATAGCATTAATAGCTGCTTTATAGTGTAAAGGGATTAGCTGCTTTGCATTTGGAACAGTGCTCTGCTTTATATTGTAAGGTATTATAATAGGTAATAGCTGCTTTGCGTGGGCAATTCCACGCGTTGCGGAATGACATTTACACACAAAAATCCACTTTCTTTTGGGTGTAAAACCCAGAGATTTGTAGTTACTCCCCATTTTACAACTTTATTTGATAATAGCGATTGATACTCAAAAAATAAACCTAGGGAAAAAATTATACTGCGCTTCCAAGTATCCTAATTTGCATATGCAAATTTGCGATGCGGAATGACGCAGACGATTGGTGTTTTTTTACCTGTTTACACAAAGTGAAAACTCTGTGAACTTTTTAGAGTGTATCATAATTGAAGTTACTTTTTACAAGGTTTGAAGTGTTAGCTAACTGACAAAAGCATTTTCATAAAACTTAATCATCAGCTAGGATTTCTAGTAGGTCATCAAAAAATAAAAGTAGGTGTTGCGGAATGACAGTGTGAATTTGTGTGCAAAACTCCATAGAGAAAAGAAAAAACATGTTTTTATGCTTTAATATGCATAAAAATAAAAGAAAGAGTAATCAGTGGCATTTCATATGTTACAAATTCGTGAATACAAGTAACCCAACCATTTACAGGTAAAGTAGCCATGATTTTGTGATAAAGTTGCCGAATTCAACAGCTTGTACATCAAAGTTGCCTAATTCAGCAAATTATGAGTTTTCATCAATTTTGAAACTTTTTTAGAAGTTTCGAGTCCATATTTGAATGAATTATCATAAATAAGGATGATCTTATACCAAGTACACAAAAATATCACAATTGCTCAATAAATTACCTAAGATAGGGAATAAATACCTTTGTCATTCCGCACCGTCATTCCGCAACATGTCATTCCGCAACGCTCGTTAGCGCTATTTATTAACAGAATTTTCCAAAATTGTTTTGATCATTGTGAAGCATGTCAATTGTGTGCAGAGAAAAAATTGTTAAATGAAAATAGGGTACATTTTTTTCTTGCTATCCTAAAAAATTGTACTTTTGCGTTGCGGAATGACATGAGATTATGCATACTAATTTCCTGGATTAACGAGACTAATCGGCCGTTGATCAAAATTAAATTGATATCAAAACTGTTCCTATCAGTACTAGTACTACTATTGTGCCTGACATTTATTTAAACATCATACCTATGTGTCTAAAAGATATGGAATAAATAAAAACAAGCCTTTTCACTGATTTTGTAAGCTGCAAATATGCAAATTTATGCTAATTAGTTTATACATCAAAAAACATAGTATCGCTAAACAAACTAAAAATTCCTGAACTTTAGACTCTTGCCTACATTATAGGCATAGAATTAAACTTTGGATGCAAATTTGAAATTTTGGCTTTTTGGTTGACATTTGCTTGGAATTGCCCATTAATAGCTGCTATATATGTTATTTTGTAGGGTATAAGGAATTAGCAGCTTTGCATTTATAGCTGCTCTATATGTTATTTTGAAAGGTGTGAGAAATAGCCGACTTTCATTTGTAAGGTTTTATGAATAGCTGCCTTGTTTGATACAATTTTGTATGGTATTCTTAGGTATGGGTCTATGTTTAAAGTTGGAATGCTTTACTTGACCAAGTAATGTGCATAAGCAGGGGTCTGGGGATATTAACATGTGTTCAAACATATTTGCCCACCCCTCCCCCCACCCCCTATTATGGGAATTTCAAAAACAAATTGAAGCTTCAAAACTTTCATTTACTTCTGCTCCTGCCTCACATACCTGTGTATAAAATAAGTATGTGGAGCCGTATATTCATAGTGATCAGCCCAATTTTATTTGTCTATACTTGTAAAAAGAAAAACCAATTGACTGCGAAGCGGCCAAAAGATAAGTGGGCAAAAACACTAAAACAAACAAAGAAACAAATAATACATTATTACTACAGCTTTCTTTGCCAACTGTATGTGAAACAAACTCCCTTTTTTGCCTGTTTTTTAAAGGTGTATGTTGCAATCACTTTTTGGGGCTATGATTTTGATGGCCGAAGGATCCCCATATTTTTTACATTAGGGACCGTTCATTATTTCTACGGGGGTGGGGGTGGTAGCTGGAAAAAGTGACAACCAAAAAAAACATGACCCCCCTTTTCTAGATACTTAAAAGTTATGACTGCACCCCCCCCCCCCCCCCCCCCCCCACTGGAACGTAGAAACAAGTTTTGACCCCCTTTTTTACACACACATAGGCCTACAAATACAATAAGCATACACAATAGACCATTTCAAATTGAGATCGGAAATCTTCGGAAAAACAGGTCACGTGGAGTAGGTGCGTTGCGCGTTCTTCGCAACAGTTGATCGCATTCACAGCATTGCCCTAGTTGATTGTCCGCCTATGTTTACATACACGCGTGCACACATGAGAAGTAAAACGTGGAACGAGACTATTTTGGTTTTTTATCAACAAAGGCGCTGACGGACAAATTCCAAATGTATCGAGCAGACGGTAAAAAGTGAAAATATTACCCCAAATCTCTTTCATCTCACTCGTTTTTGTAACTGAAATGCCGCAACTTTGTGAGGGATACAATCTATCACCAACACCAGCGCAATCTACCACACGGGCAGACGGGTGAAAAACACGTTGTTTTTCTCCGGCACATGGCCATGACCTGTCAGGAGCTGACAGGTAAATGTAGGCCGAGCGTCAAATCACTCGGCTAATCGGAAGCATTCGGGTGGTCGTATATTTTCGGATTTGAAATGGTCTATTGAAGGGTTTGGTGCAATAACTTGGCACTTAAACTTAGCACATCCACCCCTTCAATTATAAATTTTCGAGAATACTATAAACATATACAACAATATATATGACTTATAGCACGAGGCAGCTGCCGAGTGCTATAAGGAATTAATAGCACTCATCGACAGTGATGATTTATATGGCAGAGCTCTACCCTATACACACCAGATACACACCACTTTCCCAGTAGGACACCTCTCACTCACCCAGATTTAGACAATGATCTACTATTAAACACACACACACACACCAAGTTGGGTTATAATTACAATGCTGTAATTAATCAGGTTATTTATACGATGTCAAATTTACAGCATCTGAAGCTGTACAATAAGTGAAATTTGTGGAATTCTGGATTGGCTGTGTATGTGCTATTATATAATTAACACACTTTGGATTTTTGTTGAGTAGGGTATAATTTCAGACAGGCAAGAAAAGATCAGTAATAAGTCCTCTAGTTCTCTCCTGTTTGATATTCTTCCTGAACGCGTTGAGTTTGTGCCGCTATCCCACATCACTTCTTGCATTACTACTATCCAAGTTTTCACTGTTATCATCTGCATCACTACTTGTGTAATCCTGTCTTGTAAACTCCTTGCATCTTCAACTTCGCTCTCAGATTCACCATGCACTTCTATCCATTTTATTTGCCAATTAACGCTAAAATTGTCAAATTTTGTATAATTCTAATTGATTTTGTATTAAAATGAACGCTTGCACGCACAATTTAGCTGTTTCATGCTCAATTTTGGTCTAGTTTAACCTAATTAGGTAAGAAAATGCGCGCTTTTGCGCAAACAAAATGCCATTTCATGCTAAAATTGTCAAATTTTGTCTTGAAATATTGGTTCAAAAGAGTTATGACCCCCTTTAATTTCCTAAAAAAGTTATAACCCCCTTTGATTTCTTTAAAAAGTAGTGACCCTTTTCTGTTTTATGCCTTTCCGGTAGAAATAGTGAACGGTCCCTTATGTAATAATCACTCCAATGGTAAGTACCCACATAGCATATAGAAACATTGAGTCAGCCACAGGTAGGTTGTTAGCATGATAGTATAATAAAATATTAACACATTAACATTAACATAAATGACAACTTGCAAATATGAAGAACTCGCAACTCGCATTTGACAACTCGCAAATATTAACTCGCAAAATCCAACTCGCAACTCGCACATTTGAACTCGCAATTCGAACTCGCAAAATCCAACTCGCAACTTGCACAATTGAACTCGCAACTCGCAACTCGCAATTAAAACTCGCAAAATCCAACTCGCAACTCGCACATTTGAACTCGCAACTTGCAACTCGCAACTCGCAAGGCTCGCAACTATCCACTCGCAACTCGCTACTCGCAACTCGCAGAATACCTTCCCCCGTGTGAAACCTTATGCAATTTGTTACGCCCGATGGACGTCATTAATGTTCTCACTCGATCGATAGTCTCCAACTAGTCAAGACATGTTGTATTCTCATGATAATATTTCTATTGGAGATTTAAGATAACCGCACAAAGAAGTGAGATTTCTCTATAATGTTTTGTTTTAAATAGTCGTGTCATCAACTTACTTTAAAGTATATAGGTATATATTATGCAACCATACCGGGTTGATATTATGTTATCTTTTCCAGGGGACGCCCTCAATCCTCGAAAAAAATTATCGGAAGCAGATTTTATTGCAGATTTTTTGATAATAAATCATGAATATATTCCAAGTTAGCGAAACGATTCCTAATTACCTCAAAATCATGGTTTTAGAGTGAATTTAGAGTAAAATTTGAAAAATAGATTGTCCCGGTACCGGGACAATCTTTTTTTCAACCTCTTAAGACCATGATTTTTGAAGTAATTAGGAATCGTATCGATCTGTAACTTAGAAGATCTTTATGATTTATGATCAAAAATGTAAATCTGCAAGAAAATCTGCTTTTAGTAAAAATCAATGATAGAGGGCGCTACTTGGAAAAGATCACATAATATGCCTTTGAAGAGTTTAACAAATAATCCTGTGCGTCGACTCTTTGAAAAGTTTGCGTATAATAAGGTCATGTGATGACTACCAGGAGGGGGGGGGGGGGGGGGGGGCGTCCCCGTACATGAAAATTATATTTATGGGTCGTGTTTCTCCCGTCCCCCGCTTGTGCTGCCTATGAATTGTAGTCCGGCGAGAAGTCCCACTCGCCCCATGGTTAAATACACTTTGAGAACCCAATTTTCTACTTACCTACAGTTTATTTTAAATACACGACTAAAGGCTAAATATTGACCAAAAAGTGCCAAAAATGTGATTTTTGAGATAAAAAACAAACTTTTCGGTCAATATTTTCAACTAAAAATTTGTAAGCCAAAAAAGAAAAATTGATCCTAGATAATTGACTTTAGATGACGTTGGTGAAATTTTGAAATTTTTAATCAAAAACTGATTTTGTTAGGTTGTCTGAAAATGTTGGCGCCAAAAAAGTGATTTTTGGGCAAAAATGTAAAAATCACTATTTTTAGTGAAATTTGATACCAAAAATGGATTCTCCGACTCATTTCATTAACAAAAATGTATACTTTTATGTACATCACATTAATAGTTTAAAAGTTACAGTGCTTGATAAATTTGGCGCCAAACAGGGTTGACACTTCATGAAATAGTTTCATCAGGAATTCAGAAGAACATGATAATAATTTTCGTTAGAAAATTCCAATTAGGAAACTTACTTTTTCCATACGGGTTTCGACAACACATCGGTTGTCTTCCTCAGTGGATTGTGTTTGATCCAGAGCTAGTGTTTCTAGTCTGTTTATTGATGACGTCATCGGATGATGACGCCCTCTGGATCACTGAGTCGTAAAGATGACTGAGTTGGTAAGCCCCCTCGTCGCCATTCATTAGGTGCTTATGTTGGTCTACGCCTCCTTTTCTACGAATCCAAATTGATTCGCGTATCCATCTAGTATTTCTAGTTTCATCTCTGGCAATAATCTTTGAGTCATCCCATTTTATGACGTGGTTTTCTTTCACTACGTGTTCAGCTATTGAGGACTTGAGTTCTGTGTTCTCGGATTCTTTTCTTGTGGACCGAGTGTATCTCGGTATGGTCAAATTCCCTTTTTAGACACACTCATCGTTAGAAAGCCGGACGGCAGCGTGAAACTCCTCATATACCGGAAACCCACACACACTAATCAATACCTCAACTTTCAGTCAGCCCACCCGCTCCATCACAAACTCGGTGTGATAAGAACTCTCCTTGACAGAAAAGACAAGGTAGTAACTGAAGAGGCGGACAAAGTTCTGGAGGAAGAGATCATCAAATCTGCTCTCAAAACGTGTGGGTACCCGGACTGGTCCTTTAATAAAGTCAAGAAAGCAATGTCGAAACCCAAAGCCAAAGTCAACAAAAAGACGAATGCCTCGGACAAAAAATCGGTAACTTCGGTCACTCTCCCATACATCCAAGGTGTCACTGAACCGGTTCAGAGGATACTGCGCAAACATAACACCAGCTCGGCAGTCAAACCACACACCAGTCTCAAAAAAATCCTCGTCCACCCCAAAGACAAACTTTCTAACGAGGACAAGGCTGGCGTCGTGTATGAGATTCCGTGTGCCAACTGCGATAAGACTTACATCGGTGAAACCGGCAGAAAATTCGGTACACGCAAGAAGGAGCACAAAACGGAAGCTGATAAAATGGGCGCCCAGAGATACACTCGGTCCACAAGAAAAGAATCCGAGAACACAGAACTCAAGTCCTCAATAGCTGAACACGTAGTGAAAGAAAACCACGTCATAAAATGGGATGACTCAAAGATTATTGCCAGAGATGAAACTAGAAATACTAGATGGATACGCGAATCAATTTGGATTCGTAGAAAAGGAGGCGTAGACCAACATAAGCACCTAATGAATGGCGACGAGGGGGCTTACCAACTCAGTCATCTTTACGACTCAGTGATCCAGAGGGCGTCATCATCCGATGACGTCATCAATAAACAGACTAGAAACACTAGCTCTGGATCAAACACAATCCACTGAGGAAGACAACCGATGTGTTGTCGAAACCCGTATGGAAAAAGTAAGTTTCCTAATTGGAATTTTCTAACGAAAATTATTATCAGGGTTGACACTTCTTTTAGCGTGAAAATATGATCTTCGCATCTGTGGTCTTTTCAGCCAGTAGGGAGGTCACGCTGCATGTCATATTTTGTTATACGCAAGAAAACAATGGAGTCTTAGTGACGGCAATATTTGCTAGAAATAGCTTCGGGAAATGGTCTATTTGGGCATCTCAAAAACTAAAAAAACGTGTTAAAAATCATGTAGAATTTTAGAGGAGGGTCAATAACATCTGCAGAACAGTAAAATGTATAGTTTTAAACACGTTTGGTGACCAAATTTATGTCGTACAATGTCGGAAAATTCACGTTTTGAAAATCCGTGGTCTTCAAAATTACAGGAATCCTAACTCATTCTAAACCTCACCAAATCATGAAATGAACCCTCGTCTACAAAAAAGTCCATGTACGTATTGCTCTATCTGCTTGGAGATAGCGAAGACCACGGAAACCTCATAGCTTTATACTACGGAATGAAATCTGCCATAGACATTACATGGCGAAAATTGTACAGATTTGCACTGTAGACCTCTGTGTAGGGAGTGTTGACAATAGCATGACAATAGCAAGGTCGTTTGACTATTGTGTTTGTGCATGTTTGTGACGACTGACCCCGTTTAACAATCTTCATAGCTTTCATATAGGGCTTGGGTGACCTAACTATTGACTGTTTTCTGAACCCCCTTGTATCTCAGATAATATATTATTCGGGATATTATTATTTTCAATGCGTGACACACACACACTCACGTACAAAAGTTAGTTAGTCTTTCAAGTTCCAATCCCCAACACGACACAAATTCCTTCGGAGCATGTTCAGAGTTCTGTACCTCCACCTCTAGACTTACTTTCTGTTTAAAATGTCCTCCATATTGCCATAGGATACCTATGATGGAGGAAACTACAAAAACTTTGATTTTACTACTTCATGCTGCCCTAATCACATGTCTTGGGTTGCAATACAAATTTTGTAAATCGCTATTCTATGGTGTTAAATTGAAAATGAAGGACTATTTATTGTAAAAACTCAGCTTCCCCGCCGATAACAGACGACACTTTTTCCAAGAATTCCCAGTCTGAGAACTCCCCATATCGAACCACTGCTTTAAATCGTTCCCATCACTATAAAAATAGTAGCGAACGTACATGTATACACCTCATAAATATGCATCTACACCGCATTATGTTGATAAACACATGGATAGACACGCCCAGTAGAACGCCCGCGTATAGTGGAATATGCACCAGACAACGGCGGACACAATTTGTCATACAATCATGTCCTCACAGAAATACACACCTACATACACACATTACATGATCACCCCCATCCCCCTTCGGGTTTTCGAGCCAGGGGGATATAAATGACACTCACACATCACATCTACTTAAGTTTGTTTAAATTTGTATGTCTTTCAAGCTCCAATCCCTAACTCAATTCAGGTTATAAATCGGCGTGAGTTACACATCAGCCATCTTACACTACATTAATCTAGCAATGTCCCGCCATTTCGCCATAGGATACCTATGATGGAAGAACTACAAAAATCCAGTGAATAAATTCACTATTTTTCATGTTGTAAAGTGTGTAGTTTAGTTTATTTACATAATATAAAGTTTGTAAATCGTTATTCCATGGTGTTAAATTGAAAATGAATGGTATATATATGTATTTATTTAGACTTTATAACAGACGACACTTTTTCTAAGAATTCCCAGTCTGAGAACTCCCCATATCGAACTATTAATCACCACTGCATTAAATCGAAATCCCATCACTTAATTATTATACCCTAAAAATAGTGTGAAAATGATACACCGTATACAGTGCCGATTAACATATCGAGGATAGACACGCCCAGTAGAACGCCCGCTATCATTTGTATAGTGGAATATGCACCAGACAACGGCGGACACAACGATTTTGTTAATCGGCAATTTTAACAAGCATGGTCAATAACAAAACGGTTCCACGGAAGGTTTGGTTGTTTCATTCATTGAAGCGATTATAAATGGCACAGATGAGACAGATATAAATATAACGCAGATTAGATTTAATTATCTGATTTAATTAGGCCTATATGTTTTGGTTTTAATTAATTAGGCCTAAGTTTGACGATTTATCAAAATAACGATCAATTTGGTAAGATTGTGCACTATTTATCACAAAAGATCCTGCCTTACCATTAAACTGTTCAATTCACCAACATTTTATGTTATTGCTCTATTACAGGGTGAGTCAAAAAGACTGCAATAGTGGAAAGAAACCATTTTGTTTTCAAAACCAAAATGAATTTTAAAACTTTTTAAACGTTGCAAGAATGATGTATTTAATCCTAACTTTGTGTGAAAAAATGAAGTCGATCACACCCCCACACATCGTAAGTTGGTTAGTCTTTTTAGTTCCAATCCCCAACACTACACAAGTTCCTTCGGAGCATGTTCGGAGTTCGGTGCCTCCTCCTTTAGACTTTCTTTCTGTTCAAAATGTCCTCCATTTAGCCATAGGATACCTATGATGGAGGAAACTACAAAAACTTAGATAGCTATACTATCTTTTATGATTCATGATACCCTATTTACATGTCTTGGGTTCCGCTACACATTGTAAATCGTTAATCTATGGTGTTAAATTGTAAAAATGAAGGGTTATTTATTGTAAAAACTCAGCATCGCATATTAACAGACAACACTTTTTCTAAGAATTCCCAGTCATATCGAACCACTGCTTTACATCGTTCCAGGGGATTGTCTCTCTTATCTGCCCATTGTTGAGATTTGGTTCAGTCAGGCCGGTGCCACTGGTTCAGTATAGCGCACTCTATCAATCCTTCACCCGGAAGTTACAGCGTAAACTGTCAATCATTCGTCGTCAATGAATATTCAGTCATGACTATTCATGATCTCACACGACATGATGATGTGATCGTCGCGATCCGGCGTCATTCCCAACTGATCTGATTACAATATTCATAAAATGCAAATAACACCGCGCCCCTCCTCTGTCACTGCCAGACGAAGCCATCCACAATTTTAAAATTAGTATTTTGTTTTACGTAAATTAATTTCAAATAACAAATTTTGCCATCATCAAAGCAAATCAGTTCTACTCTAAATCACAATCAGCTTTTGTTTACCATTGATGTACTATTTTTGTGCCACAAATCATGTTTTGAGCCGATAAAATCAACCACGTCTTAGGTCGTCTGGTTTTGCTACGACCATGATAGTGCGCCCCTACAAAACCTTCACCCGTGAATTTAGTTTTAGTAGGCGAAATTTTGTCGGAGGAGTGACCTCTCCCATAATTATAGACTCCCTGGCCTGTTCCAATCCCCAATACGACACAACGGTTCCTTCGGAGCATGTTCGGAGTTCGGTCAGGGATACTATTAATTTTGGGATAGGAAAGTCCTATACTAACGTACGTAGCGAAAACGGGCCCTTTTGCATAAATTATGGTAATCATCGGAATGTGTCGGTGACAGGGGTCGCATTCTGACGCGACCTCTCACTTTCAAATAGTGACGCGTCAGGTTTCAAATTAGAAAGACTTGCGGGTCCCGATCAAAATTGAAGGGACCCCTTAAATTTGACGATGTATGGAAATGGAAACCTTAAGAAATTCTGTAAATTACATATCCATCCTTTGCTCACAATATAAATTAATTAAAACTGTTCGTAAAAAAATTAAAAAAATTCAAATACCCAAACTTCAGGACCCCTCAATTTCTTGGGGGACCCCTTAAATTTGTTTTTTGAAGTCCTACGGGGTCCTGAAAAATTTCATGGGACCTCTCACATTTTTGATCCAGTGCTATCCCTGGTCGGTGACCGGCGTTTAACGCGTTTAACAATGTTTAACCAGGTTTAACGGCAGGTTAAACGGCATGTTAGTCAGCATAGGTTTGGGGGCGCTGTAGATTTACACAGACGACGGTGGCCACGCGAAACCTAAATTTTGAATTCGTAGTGAATAACACGTAATCGCGAATTTTAAACTATCATTTTGACAAATACATCATAATTAAAAGGATTTTTATCGTTAACCGGGCGATGACTGTTAAAAATAATTCAAAATGGTGCACTCCCGTTGCCAAATTGGGTCGTCTGAGAGACGCGTGGCCAGCGTTGCGTCGTCTGCTACAATCATCACGCCTGATCGGTATAGCGCCACCAATTCTATGCTGACTAAGTTCAATTTAAAAGTGGACCCGATCGGCAAGCTCAGTGACATACCCCAGGGATACTATTAATTTTGGGATAGGAAAGTCCTATACTAACGTACGTAGCGAAAACGGACCCTTTTGCATATTTGAATAAATTATAGTAATCGTCCGGAATGCGTCCGTGACCGGCGTTTAACAATGTTTAACCAGGTTTAACGGCAGGTTAAACGGCATGTTAGTCAGCATAGGTTTGGGGGCGCTGTAGATTTAAACAGACGACGGTGGCCACGCAAAACCTAAATTTTGAATTCGTAGTGAATAACACGTAATCGCGAATTTTACACTATCATTTTGACAAATACATCATAATTAAAAGGATTTTTATCGTTAACCGGGCGATGACTGTTAAAAATAATTCAAAATGGTGCACTCCCGTTGCCAAATTGGGTCGTCTGAGAGACGCGTGGCCAGCGTTGCGTCGTCTGCTACAATCATCACGCCTGATCGGTATAGCGCCCCCAATTCTATGCTGACTAAGTTCAATTTAAAAGTGAACCCGATCGGCAAGCTCAGTGACATACCCCTGCATACCCCCCTTGTTCGGTACCTCCTCCTCTAGTGTTTCTTTCTGTTCAAAATGTCCTCCATTTCGCCCAGTGTTGCCAACTATTTGAGGTGCCAAAGCGCGGCGCAAGCGCCGCTCAAACCGCGGCCCACGACCAAAAGTAGCCCAATTTTTCACAGCGCCCAGTTGCCCCCAAATACACCCAATTTTGGGTAAATTTAGCCCAATTTGACCTGATTTCCCTCAAAAACACCCAATTGGGCGAAAATGTGTTTGCTAACGTTATTTATGACTGCACAAACGTGACCGTGACAATCAAGGCAGGACTGAAGAAAAATTGCCTTTTATTGGATTTTAAAAATAAATCAAATATTGAGAAGGCCTACAACTAATTTTGTATTTTAAAATTATGTTATTTTGTGTCGGGATCTGGGACAATGACTCTTTGCTATCATTCTTTATTATCATATAAATATTACATTCCAAATTACAGGGCGATACGATTCCTAAATTACTTCAAAATCATGGTTTTAGAGAGAAAATAAACTGTCGGGTTATCCCGACACTAGGCCTATATTTTGACTCTAAACAACCCGACAGTTTATATTTTCGTATCGGAATCGTATCACTCTGTAACTCGGAATATATTTATGATCAAATATTGAGAAGGCCTAGGCCTACAACTTCTACTACTAACTAGTCTAGTGCCGGAGACATCCGGTGCTTTATCTATCAAGAACAAAGCCGTGAAAGAAGAGTTGTGTACTTGAGATCGATTGGTTTAATAACAATACACACGGGCACAAACGGGAGACTAAAGCTAATTCAGTTTCTATTCACTGATGCGCCTGAATGATCACTTCACACACCCTTCAGTTGTGGAGGTACTGCTCAAGCTGTGAAAAACATCCTCATAGTCTATTGAAATTAATATTGACCGGTTAGTAATTAGTAAGAATGGGGATGCTCTTGGTCTTTTGAAATTGTGGTGTCTACATGTAACTGTGAAAAACATCCTCTTCAGCTCTCTTGGTCTATTGTAATAAATATTGACCGTGTAATTAAGTATGGATGGAGGATATTACCTGCTTGATTATGTGCCGCGGCCAAATTTGCTGAAAGTAGCCCAATTTTTAGCAAACCGCGGCACACCTTTTCAACCCGCGGCGCACTAGTCAAAAGTAGCCCAATTGCGCGGCCAAACCGCGGTGTTGGCAACACTGATTTCGCCATAGGATACCTATGATGGAGGAAACTATAAAAACTTAGATAGTGATACTATCATTCATGCTTTCATTCCATAGCTCTATCGATTGTCCAAGTCTTGGGTTGTAATACACATTTTGTAAATCGTTAATCTATGGTGTTAAATTGAAAATTGTAAAAACTCAGCTTCGCATATTAACAAACGACACTTTTCTAAGAATTCCCAGTCTGAGAACTCCCCATATCGAACCGCTATAAAAAATAGTATAAAAATAGTAGCGAACGTATATACACCTCATATGCATCTACAACGCATTATGTTGATAGACAGACACGCCCAGTAAAACGCCCGCTATCATTTGTATTTGTATAGTGGAATACGCACCAGACAACGGCGGACACAATTTGTCATCTAAAGACATCGCTTTTCTTGAAGCGCCACACTATCTTCGTTGTTGCCGAAGTTGTGTGGCAAGGGTTGGGCCGGCTTTTTAGCCCATTATAACCCCATTGTTTATGCTAGTTGTTTCTTGAAGCAGAGGAGTGTTGGAGCAGTAACAGCACTTACAGGGAGTTTGTTCCAATCTTCCACCACTCTGTTGCTGAAGAAGTGCTTCCGGATGTCGAGGTTGGCCCTTATCTTGAAAAGTTTCATTGAATATCCTCTTGTTTTGTCATGATGGGATCTTTGGGAAATGCTGTCTGGGTCTATTTTGTCAATTTGATGCATGATTCTGTAGGTCTCGATTAGGTCGCCTCTTCTCCTTCTGTCCTCTAGAGTGGGTTCAGTCTGGAAATCCGGTATGGGTACGAAAGATGTTTCAGGCTAGGTATAAGTTTGGTAGCTCTGCCTTGTACTTTTTCTAGTTTGGTCTTGTCTTTGACGAGGTGCGGATTCCAGACTTGCATGTAATAATGGACGAACTAATGATTTGTACAGCTTGAGGATGACAGTTCTGCTTTGTATGCAAAGTTCCTTTTGATCATGCCAAGGACCATGTTTGCTTTCTTGGCGGCTGCAGCGCACTGGGACGACGTTTTAAGTGATTTTTGAATTAAAACACCCAGGTCTTTTTCTTCTTCTGTTTCTTCCAACTGTGTGTCTCCCATTGTGTAGGTGTGCCTTATACAGTCTGAGGGGGGGCACATCCCCCCTCAGACTCCCCCCCCCCCCCACACCTGTTCGAGCTCTAAACCAGTAGCGTAGCCAGGGGGGGGCAGAGTGCCCCCCCCCCCCCTGAAAAATAATTTGACCGGGAAATCGGGAAGGCAGTGGAAAATCGGGAAGGTAAAGGAAGGGAAAGAAAGGGAGAAAAGGAAGGAAAGGAAAGGGGAAAAAGGGAAGGAAAGGGAAAAGGAAAGGAAAAGGCAGTAGCGTGCGCAAAAGGGGAAATTTGGTGAGTCAATTTTTTTTTGTAGCAGGACTTCGGCTAAATAAAGAAAAAATTTATAGAGAAAACTGATGAAAACCCGGAGGATTGGCCAAAACTGTGGTGTGTTTTGTACTGCGCGACTTTTGCGATTTTTTTGGACCGTGCGATTTTTTTTGACCTCAACCCCCCCCCCCCCCCCCCCCCGGGTCGAACTGGTGCTCACCGGGAAAAAATACCTTTGCCCCCCCTGTCAAGTGACCCTGGCTACGCTACTGCTCTAAACCATGTATACTTAAATCAAGAATATATCAGTTAAAGGGACATTAAGTGGTGTTGAACATTTTAAATGTTTAAAAATTTACTTCAGAATTCAAGATGAACATTAAAAATTGCCATTATTGTTGTTTCTACTAACAAAAACACAGCAAAACTTGATTAAAACAATATCATCGCTATTTATTGAAAAACGCCCTCTATGCAAATATGGTTCGCGTTATGTATCACGCGTACTGCAAGGGAATACTGTCGAACATAAAATGCTCGTTGCGGCTCTACGAGCATTTTTGAATCGACGTTTTCTTGTACAAAGAGGGATGATTTTTCTTAATCCTTATAGGTGTAAGTTCATACATGTAATACAATTATAAAAATATACTAATCCCAGTTTTTATCATAATTGAGGGCGCAGCCTCCAACACATCTCTTAGTGCCCCTTTAAGCTCAATTTCTTTCGTGCATTGATAAAAACAAAAACAAATATTGGAAATGAAGAGGTGGCTTTTCGATAAAATGTTGGTCAAAGGTATACACCAGATCGCACCAAATTAGACACCCCCTGTCCGAGCATAAGGCGGAAGGCGGTGCTGCTCACCGCTTAGATGGTAGGCCTACCACTGAATTACCTTTACAGTTTTCAACATAAATGGCCGCCCCACTCTTTGGTACCTTGCTACGCCCCTGAGATGACTACATGGTAGTATCGAATGAATGTAGTAGCACACCTATAATACACCATTGTACTTGCTTTCTCCATAGATCCTTGCCTGAAAAAAGTATCTATGCTTTCTCAGATACACTAATTTTTATATTCGTCATCTCCTTATTACGAACATGAACATGATTACGACAGGTTAGTCAGAAATCAACCAACCTCTCTACAGATCTAGGTGTGTTTGCAAGAGACAAACACCTCAGAGTTCCTTAATAGTATACCCTACCACTGCATATGAGAGCACTGAACTGGCCCAACCTAACCAAAAAAGCTAACCAAAAGGAAAACATACATATGCATACGGACATACATGTCCTCACAGAAATGCACCCCTACATACACACATTACATGATCACAATATCCCCCTCCGGATTTTCGAGCCAGGGCAGGGGGATATAAGGGACGCACCATTAGATTTTCAGGGGGGTAGGAAGTTGGGTTCGGGGGTTCGGGGGAATTTTTTTTTTTTGCCATCGTAAGGGGTGATTTTTTTTTTTTGCGCCGCCGAATTTTTTTTAAAATTGTATTCATTCATATTGAGTTGGGTGGGGTAGAATCTTTCTTTTTTTTACTCATCAGGGGGTGAATTTTTTTTTGGCCTGCATAGAGGGTGAATTTTTTTTCCGAAAACTTCCTACGCCCCACCTGAAAATCTAATGGTGCGTCCCTAAAAATCATATGACACCCCCACACACACCATTGACCCCCTGCACACTCTCACCTGTAAGTCTTCAAGTTCTAATCCCCAACGCAAGACAAGTTACCTCGGAGTGAATTACTCTTTATTTTAACCATACATTAATTTACTACTAAATTATGTCCCTCCATTTCGCCATAGGATACCTATGATGGACGAACTACAAAATTTGAATTAATAAATTCACTATTTTTCGTACTCTAATTGAGTCTTGGTTTAGTATATAAATTTTGTAAATCGTGATTCCATGGTGTTAAATCGAAAATGAAGGCTATGTATTTATTCAGACTTTATTGTAAAAATTAGCTTGCACTGCCGATAACAGACGACACTTTTCTAAGAATTCCCAGTCTGAGAACTCCCCATATCGAACTATTAATCACCACTGCTTTAAATCGAAATTCCCATCACATTAATAATTATACCCTAACAAAATAGTATATGATACACCGTATATGTATACAGTGCCGATTAACATATCGAGGATAGACAGACGATAGACACGCCCAGTAAAACGCCCGCTATCATGTGTATATGGATTATGCACCAGACAACGGCGGACACAACGATTTTGTTAATCGGCACTTCGTTCAGTCCGAACGTATTACACAATAATATTACAACTAGACGGTCCCACGGAAGGTTTGGTTGTTATATTGAAGCGATCATAAATGGCACAGATTAGACAGCTATAAATATAACGCAGATTATATTTAATTATCTGATTTAATTATATGTTTTGGTTTCTTTAATTAAATAAGTTTGACGATTTATCAAAATAACGATCAATTTGATAAGATTGCACACTATTTATCACAAAAGATCCCGCCTTCCCGTTAAACTGTTCAATTCACCAACATTTTATGTTATTGCTCTATTATATCTGTACTAGGCTATAGAACTGGACAGAAATTGTTGTTATTTACAAAACAGTGTTGATTTTGTATGATGACATACCGTTAAACTTCATCTATAAGCACCCATTGACTAATAGTTAATAAGCAGAGAATAGATAAAAAGGTATGAGCGCCCTCTTTTCTCTAGAGCGCCCTCTAGAGAAATTAGCACGAATTTGTTTAGTGTATTCGATATTCAATACTATAAAGCTGTATTACTCTCTAAATAATTTCATGGACAGACGAATTGCTCAATTGGTAAAGCGCCCGGTAAAGCGTCAACTTCAGTATCACGAGGTTGGTGGATCAATTCTCAACTACACCTTTTGCAATTTCTTTTGAAATCCAAGTGATATAGAAATTAATGCAAACATGAATGTAAAATTATTACTCAATTATACTAGCTTTATTTGCTATTTTTCAAAAAACAAGCGCATAATTAATTTGATTGTATAAAGTAATGATCTTAATAGTCCAACCTTTTTATAAGCTAAAACACATTTATACTACAAATTAACCGCAGCAAAATGTATTCATTGGCTTATTTTAAATGTTTCACACAGTAATCTTAAACGTTTCCTTCATCATGATTTAAGGGCAAATTATGATGATGCATATTAGGTTGGTAGATCAAGTTAAGCAACAAAATGAAAGTAACTATGCAAACCACTATAATCCTGGTCTCACTGGATTATAATTGAATGGCTATTAAATCAATTTATTTTCAATAAGATAGAGGGCCGTCCATTTATACCGACCCATCAATCATACATGTAGTTATAAAACAGTATCTGACATAGCACTCCCGTTTAGATCAATTGGTAAAGCCGACAGTTTGGGATCGCAGGTTCCAGTTGACAATTCCTGGTTCGAATCTCACTTCAAGACTTCTTCTTTTGGAAAGTTTATAAATATTTACGGTGTATATCAAATTCTTATCTTTGTTTTTACCATGAATAAATAGTGAATCTATCTTCGTCTTTAATGTGGGTTTTCCCTCTTTTTCCCCTCTCTTTCTACTATTTTTTATTTTAATTTTAATGTTATCACAATCGTTTATAAATAGTACAAACATTTAAATCAACCTCAACGACTTAGTTTTTTTGTGAAGACATGCATGGATGGAGTACAATGAGACAATACGTTGATTACGATTCACTGCTTTTCAGTTCAGCTACTTATGGTATTTTGTTAAGTTGTGGTTTTTGTGAGTAGTTGGCCATTGTTGGTTCTATGACAATTCCTAATTGAGTTTATAGAGACACATACATGTACATGTACATGTATATGGTTCACAGTTGATCGATCGATACAAGCATGTAGCATGTCTATCGAATTTGGGGCAGAGGACTTCCTTAGTGATATAGACACAGTTTCGTAATTCTAAAACTAATCCGTTATGAATCAATAACACGTGGCCACTATACTACCATTTACATGAATATAATGCATGACCTGCAATACCACGTGAGCTGCTCAAACTATGAAATGTTCATTAGGCGTGCAATTTAAAGGCAATCCGTCAAACGTGTGTATTATAGTTCCGAAAAACTTAAACAGACTTAAAAAGATTGATGGTGCCGTAAATAAGTCCTTCGCGTGATTTCTTTTATTATTTTCCACTCAGTTTTGTTTTATTTTTGTTTTGTGCTTTGTGTTTCTCCAAGAATAGGTATGGCACAAACGTGTAATATCGCGTTTCGAATCAATGAGAACAACAGGCAAACAGTCAAAACGTTATTGACTGGCCATGGCTTGCGTGTCCAGTTTGATTAAATTTTGTTTCATTTAAAAAATATATATATAAAAAAACCAACGTAAAAGATAGATTCCTTGTTCATTCATGATAAAAAATAAAACACTGTCAAGAATTTGAAAATTATGACCTTTCCAAAAGAAGAAGTCTTGAAGTGAGATTCGAACCAGGAATTGTCATCTGGAACCTGCGATCCCAAACTGTCGGCTTTACCAATTGATCTAAACGGGAGTGCTATGTCAGATACTGTTTTATAACTACATGTATGATTGATGGGTCGGTATAAATGGACGGCCCTCTATCTTATTGAAAATAAATTGATTTAATAGCCATTCAATTATAATCCTGTGAGACCAGGATTATAGTGGTTTGCATAGTTACTTTTATTTTGTTGCTTAACTTGATCTACCAACCTAATATGCATCATCATAATTTGCCCTTAAATCATGATGAAGGAAACGTTTAAGATTACTGTGTGAAACATTTAAAATAAGCCAATGAATACATTTTGCTGTGGTTAATTTGTAGTATAAATGTGTTTTAGCTTATAAAAAGGTTGGACTATTAAGATCATTACTTTATACAATCAAATTAATTATGCGCTTGTTTTTTGAAAAATAACAATAAAGCTAGTATAATTGAGTAATAATTTTACATTCATGTTTGCATTAATTTCTATATCACTTGGATTTCAAAAGAAATTGCAAAAGGTGTAGTTGAGAATTGATCCACCAACCTCGTGATACTGAAGTTGACGCTTTACCGGGCGCTTTACCAATTGAGCAATTCGTCTGTCCATGAAATTATTTAGAGAGTAATACAGCTTTATAGTATTGAATATCGAATACACTAAACAAATTCGTGCTAATTTCTCTAGAGGGCGCTCTAGAGAATAGAGGGCGCTCATACCTTTTTATCTATTCTCTGCTTATTAACTATTAGTCAATGGGTGCTTATAGATGAAGTTTAACGGTATACGAGGGGCGGTCAGTAAATAATGAAAGTGATCATGGTATGGGATGCATGAGTGATTCTATTGAGGGGATAATGTGATCAATACAAAGTATGAACCTTTGTCTTTCAAACAATACAGTTTTGGATTTTTAAGTGTGAACTATGACGTCATAGCATTGTCTCAAAGTAAGTACACTTGGGACACTGCTAAATCAGTTATTTGGCGGGAAATTTGAATTGTTTTTATGAAACACGTGGTAAGAAGATTGCATAACATGACATCAGAAGCAGGTAAATCCCGATTTTTTTCGCATAAATATGATACAAAAGACAATAACTTTAATCCCTGTGTAATTTGGAATGTGCAGTATAAGAGGAAAAAGTAAGGAGAAGCAATTGAATAAAAGGTATACAAATATCAGTATTTCAAATAGCTAATTTTCATTAAAAAATGCCCAGTCAGTGAATCACTAATATTGCGGAAAATCAAACAATTTAGGAAAAATTCAAGCAATTAACCAGTTTGGAAGATTCCATATGATAGTTAACTAATTATCCGAAATTATTCGCATGAAACCTGCAGAAAAAATGCGCATGCGCAGACGGCAGATAATTTTGAAACGGGCCCAAAATGGCTAAAATCATGAAATTTACCAGATAAAAGCTTACTGTGCCTTTAAATTCTAATCAGAAATAATGAAAAATGCTTAAATCAATGTGTAAACATATTGTGATAGTCAAAATGAAGATATACAGGAATGTATCAATCAAAGATGGCTGCCACAACCTCTCTTATTACTGTTATCTTTAGAGCTACTAGATATGTATTGTGTAAGTAATCGTCATATAATTTCAATGGTTTGAGGAAATGTTATGAACAGCTCCTTTTGAAATCCCCACTATTATTACTTTACATCCCACAACAATTTATTAAATTATAATCCCTCCATTGTTCTTTATCCTTTGTTGTTTTCTAAGGTATATTATTGCGGATTTTGCTAAATAAAAGCGTATTTGAGATGGTTCCTTCTTGTTCGTATTAAGACATTCAGATCTAAAAAAGAGTGTCAAACAGAGATAAGTGTGTATTCTAACCATGTGCCAAGTGTTATCTTTTTTATGCTTGCATTGCCGAGATATACGCAAATGTATCAATCAACCCATATTCAACATATTACAAATCCAGCCAAATAATTGACAGATTTCAGTCAGTGTCTGAAACCTATTGTGTTTATGTTAATGACGTTACATATGACGTTACATTACATAAGGTATCTAACAATCCAAAAGTGTATTGTTTGAAAGACAAAGGTTCATACTTTGTATTGATCACATTATCGCCTCAATAGAATCACTCATGCATCCCACCATGATCACTTTCATTATTTACTGACCGCCCCTCGTATGTGGAGACTTGTTCAAGTGGTACCACTTTATTTTGTAAACAACAACAATTTCTGTTCAGGTTAATACATAATAATACAGTCCACGTGCAATAACCGATTGACGATATAGCATTCTTCGGTACATCTTCGAGCATTACAATTTTCGGTAGAGAGCATTACTAACTTCGGTATGGCATTACTATCTTCGGTCGAAAGGATTACTGCCTTCGGTAGATAGCATTACTATCTTCTGTAAATAGTATCTTCGGTATGACATTAATATCTTCGGTATAGCATCTTCAGTAGACATTACTATCTTTGGTAGACTTTGGTAGACTTCGGTAGACACTAGACAGCATTACTATCTTCGGTATATGACAATTACCATTTTCGATAGACAGCAGTACTATCTTCGGTACATAACATTACTATCTTCGGTACAAAGTTCGGTAGACAGCATTACTATCTTCGGTAGACAGCATTTATATATATTCGATAGACATCAGCATACCTTCGGTAGACAGCATTACCCATCTTCGGTATAGATGACATCTTCGGTACTACATGGTATAGATGACATTCTTAATCTTTGGTAAATAGCATTACGCTCTATCGGTATGGGCAGCATTACTATCTTCGATAGAGAGCATTACTCATCTTTGGTATGGCATCTTCGTTAGATGACATCATTGTAGACTACATTAGTATAGGATTACTATACTCGGTTGATGACTTCAATCTTCGGTCCGATGGCATTATTACTAACTTCGGTTGGTGGCATTACGTATCTGATAAGTAGCGATATATTCCTCCACATGGTACCTTTATTGGCATAGTGACATAATACATTTTGAATGAAGACCCAAATGACAATGAACTATATTGAACAAAATAAGCCTATCCTTATTCGGGACAATAGAAATGGAGGAACAGTGTATAATGATGGTCAGTAGGCCATATCCATGGACCCCACCACTTACCACTTGTGGAAGTGGACAATTAGTTGATGAACCTCCCCTCCACACACGGCCCTCTTCCGCATGGTTGTGTATAACTAATACTGGTGTATATAGTATTGCGTAGTCATACACGAAAGAGCGTGGCTGTAAAGGGATAGGCCACCCATCATCCCACCGCTGCCACCAATTGTGGATGGAAGCAAATGCCCCCCCCCCCCCCCACTCTCACGACGCCCACCCCTTCCCCGTCAGCTCAGCTCAGGCCCCACCCCATTTTTGTCGCGGTCTAATTCAGAACAAATTAAGTTGATTCCAAGTCAATTTTACAATAACAGCCAAATTTCGCAAATTTGTTTTCTTGCCCCCCTCCCCTCCCCCCCCCCCCAACAATAAAAATAAATGAAAATGGGATAGGTATAACTACATATATTATTGAGATATGATTAGGCCCTAAAAACATGAATATTTCAATATTTTTTAACATTGTTTAATCATAAAACGTAACCATTAGGTCATATATCTAAATTCCAATAGCATATTCGGATTCCTTATGAAATCCGTTCAGAAATTATATATACTTTTCTATGGGGTATAGAGCAAGTATATTTATAATTGTGATATGATACTTCGAATCTCAAATGGTGTAAAATGTTTTTAAAATGTTGTTAATTCCCCTCTTCCCAGGCTCATGCACGGTCACAGTATACAATGGTATACCGTATATGGATATCTAATGCGACATGGCTCGCGGGCCCCGAGAAAAAGAACGTATGTTCTTTAGTGTAAGGGCATTTCTAAGCAATTTTAAACTTCATATTTCCATTACATTTTTAGATTGTTTTAGACAATTTGCCCCTCTCTCCCTATGGCCCTGGGCGTTACCCAAACGACGCATGTACTGTATTTTTCGTCTTGTATCCAACATTAAACCTTATTTTGTAGCCTCTTGCAATTTGCCTCATATAATGATTATGGACATGATTGCTCATATAGACACACAAGAGACAATCTTGGGATTACGAAAGGGTTGGCTGTATGATTATGGACATGATTTGCTCAAATGCACATGTGATTGCAGATAACCAACCATTGAGCAATTTCAAATATTACAGGTAATTAAATGCTGGAGTCAGCGAATCAACTCCAGTCTAGATATTTGTTATCAATGTTCACTTGTGTTAACCTTCAATATGTTTATTTTCAAGCACATTGCCATTTTTTGGCATCTGAAATAGTGTGACCACTATCATCTGAGCTTGCAACCATTGGTTGCAACTACCCCCTCAACATATCTGTATGCACCAAGCTTGAGGGCAGTAGCATGATTATGCCTCCCTTATTCTTTGTAGCATATATATATATTGGTTAATGTTTACTATGAAAAAATTATACTTTTCTTACCCCCAAAATGGTATCACGTGTTACCGGAGCAACACTTTTTTGAAAATATTTCCTTAATTGATTTGGTTTTAATTTATGCCACTTACAATTTTAATTCTACACACACAGACATTTTTACCTAAGTTATGTAAAATTTTACATAATTTTGAAGCACGTATAGAACACCAAAACAATTTGGTAACATTTTAGATAAACTCTGTTTGGTAAAAAAACCCAAACTATTATGTATAAAAATGCAATTTTACTAGGTATTTATTTTGCACAGTGGCTAGGTATAAATTTTACTTAACTAGTTGGTGACAGCTTTGGAAACCAATTTGAATAAGAAGAATAGGTGTCATATGAACTAATACAACTTGCAAATGGAGGTATCATAAATACCATTAGAGGCATCTTCAGGCTGTCATATCTATACTTTAAATGTAGTACTACCAGCTTACCCCTGGGCAAGGGCGGAAATCCCGTGGGGGGGGGGGGGGGGAGGGGGATATATCCCCCCACTTTTTGACCTGGGGGATGGTCAATGTAATCATCCCCCCCCCCACTGATTTTTCACATCTACCAACAACAAAAAAGGAAAAAAGGGGGAAACTACAACAACAAAAAAGGAAAAAAGGGGGGAAAAGGAGAAGAAAAAGAGAAAGAAAGGCGGGCAGGGAGGCATGCGAGGGACATAAGAACGTTTGGAGTTTATTGTATATACGTTGGTCAGGATACATACGCATACGTACGTTGACTAGAATCCATCTTTTGGAGGTAACTAATTAACTTCTTTCTGGCATAGGCCTATCTGCCTATTTAAAAAGCCAATATTGATCAGAAATAAAGTGACGGCTTTTCAATACAATATTGGTCAAAAGTATACACCAGATCGCACCAAATGAGTTTGAAAATTGAATTTGTTTTCTACTTCTGAGGGGGGGGGGGGCACATCCCCCTTCAGACACACCCCTGTCCGAGCAGAGTGCGGTGCTGCGCACCGCATAGATGGTACCAGCTCAATTTCATTTTTTGTGGCCAACATTTATCATCCCCCCCCTCACACCTAACAAGAAATTTCCGCCCCTGAGACCACTAGTAACTCATATCCAGTATTTTCGCTTTGTTAACATAGTTAAAAATCCAAAATGGCTGCCAAAATGGATCCCAAAGTGACCGTTCGGCGCTTCGCGGCATGTTGGCGTAAACCTGTTTTTACACGAAATTGCATTAGGCAATTTAACACCATGGAATAACGATTTAAGAAATGTGTATATTTCACAACATTCCGAGGTTAGCCGAATGAATTTGGATGTTTTTGAAGTTCTTCTATCATAGGTATCCTATGAACACACTGGAGGGACATAAATGATAAGGAAAGACTAGATATAGTTCAGTTTGCATATATTTTCTCGACGTGTGTGTATATTTCTTGACGTGTGCATTTATTTTCTCGACGTGTGCGTATATTTCTTGACGTGTGCATTTATTTTCTCGACGTGTGCGTATATTTCTTGACGTGTGCATTTATTTTCTCGACGATACATTTCTCGACGTGAGCCTATATTTTCTTGACGTGTGCATATATTTATCGACGTGTGCATATATTTTCTCGACGTATTTTGACGCTGTGGCGTGCCAATACACAACGAGATAGATAATTTTGCGGTGTTTTTAATTTTGCAGGGAATTTTGCGAGCTGATGGTACTCAAACAACTGGAAATTTATAGCCCTTTTCGATGCCAATGTTTACAATTTTTGACAGGATCGTAACTCCCGCATAATGAATATTGAAAAATCCCCCTCTCAGTGATAACGTCATGACTAATCGAACGACTTAAAGGGGCATTAAGAGATGTGGTGGAGGCAGCACCCTCAATTACAAAAGTATATGATATAAACTGTGAATTGTATATTTTTACAATTGTATTACCAAGGAGTTATCATATAATAACTCCTTGGTATTACAATAAGGATTAAGAAAAATCAGCCCTCTTTGTAAAACAAAACGTTGACTCAAAAATGCTCGTAAAGCTGCAACAAGCATTTTACGTCCGACAGTATCCCCCTGCAGTACGTGTGATACATAATGCGAACCATATTTGCATAGAGGGCGTTTTTCAATAAATAGCGATGGTATTGTTTTAATCAAGTTTTGCTGTGTTTTTGTTAGTAGAAACAACAATAATGGTAATTTTTAATGTTCATCTTGAATTAAATTTTTAACAATTTAAAATTGTCAATCCCTTTAATTTTCTTGACAAGCACTCCTTTATCTATCTCGTTCAGTCTGATCTCATTCAGACTTGTTGGTTGTACATAATTAAAATTAAAATGAACTACGCAACTGTGAAACGAGATGTATAAAAACGTTGGTTTGCTGTTGATGTTGCTTTCGCCACGCAACTTTACGAACGAATGTGGTCCGAGCTATGGACACGGGGAACCTATCTCGGCAGTGATCATGATAATCCTTCCTGATTGGTCCGATCGACCTATCACATGGCCGGCTCGATGGTCGATAAATTGACGCCCTCGCGCCATTTTTAATCAGCACGAAATCAGAATTTATCGTAGATTTAAATCTAGGTTTTGAATCATATTGTTATTTATAAACGTTGCATCAACTGTGCAGTGCTGTGATATTCATCATCATGGCGATGGGAACGCCTATGAAATTTGTGATTTCACATCGGACTTACAAATCACCCGTACAAAAGCTTGATTTTCGGGAGCTTCGGCGTCGAGATAGCGTTGACGATGATGTTGACAGTAGTTTCAATTCGTTAAATTCAAGCACAACAACATCATGTAGCAAAGACATGTCGATTGACTTTTCCCTGGAGGAAGAAGGTTGGGATCCAAGTTTTGCAACACCACAACAAAGTCCCGTCGCTAATCGTAGGAATATTTCAAACCATAGGTATCGGGATCAGTCGCCAGTATCGGTAAGTCGAGGGAGTTCCAGCCCGGAGTCTCCCATGCTTTTCAACCGGAATCTTCGTTTGCAAAATAACAACACACTTAGAAACTCAGACACGACGGCTTCTCCTCCTGGGACACCACCCCACAAAAGACTCAGAAATCTTAGGTTATTTGACACACCACATACACCAAAATCATTGTTACAAGTACAGTCCAGAACATCGGGACAGAAGAAAAATCGTAGTGCTGCGGGAAGATTATTTGATGGAAATGACAGCAGAAATGAAACGACTCCCACACCACCAACTGAGAACATTATCAGAAGACCTGTGTCTAGGATAGCAAGTGCAAATAAAAAGAGAAGTAAACTTACAAATGTTGCCAATGTAAATCCATTTACGCCGTCTGCATTAGAACATTTAAATGGAGTATCATCTTTATTAGGATTGGGTGGACATAGTGGAGGTTCAACGGGGAAAAAAAGACTGCGAAATCAACCAACAAATGACAGGTAATAAATCTTATCATAACCAAGGAGTTATGATAACTCCTTGTCATAACCTTGTATTAGACATTGAATGATCACGTGACATTGTATGTATGTATAAATTAATGTATGGAACGCATTTCTGTTAAAATGAGTGATTAAAATATTTGATCTTGAAGAGGTGGCTTTTCGATAAAATGTTGGTCAAAGGTATACACCAGATCGCACCAAATTAGACACCCCCTGTCCGAGCATAAGGCGGAAGGCGGTGCTGCTCACCGCTTAGATGGTAGGCCTACCACTGAATTACCTTTACAGTTTTCAACATAAATGGCCGCCCCACTCTTTGGTACCTTGCTACGCCCCTGAGATGACTACATGGTAGTATCGAATGAATGTAGTAGCACACCTATAATACACCATTGTACTTGCTTTCTCCATAGATCCTTGCCTGAAAAAAGTATCTATGCTTTCTCAGATACACTAATTTTTATATTCGTCATCTCCTTATTACGAACATGAACATGATTACGACAGGTTAGTCAGAAATCAACCAACCTCTCTACAGATCTAGGTGTGTTTGCAAGAGACAAACACCTCAGAGTTCCTTAATAGTATACCCTACCACTGCATATGAGAGCACTGAACTGGCCCAACCTAACCAAAAAAGCTAACCAAAAGGAAAACATACATATGCATACGGACATACATGTCCTCACAGAAATGCACCCCTACATACACACATTACATGATCACAATATCCCCCTCCGGATTTTCGAGCCAGGGCAGGGGGATATAAGGGACGCACCATTAGATTTTCAGGGGGGTAGGAAGTTGGGTTCGGGGGTTCGGGGGAATTTTTTTTTTTTGCCATCGTAAGGGGTGATTTTTTTTTTTTGCGCCGCCGAATTTTTTTTAAAATTGTATTCATTCATATTGAGTTGGGTGGGGTAGAATCTTTCTTTTTTTTACTCATCAGGGGGTGAATTTTTTTTTGGCCTGCATAGAGGGTGAATTTTTTTTCCGAAAACTTCCTACGCCCCACCTGAAAATCTAATGGTGCGTCCCTAAAAATCATATGACACCCCCACACACACCATTGACCCCCTGCACACTCTCACCTGTAAGTCTTCAAGTTCTAATCCCCAACGCAAGACAAGTTACCTCGGAGTGAATTACTCTTTATTTTAACCATACATTAATTTACTACTAAATTATGTCCCTCCATTTCGCCATAGGATACCTATGATGGACGAACTACAAAATTTGAATTAATAAATTCACTATTTTTCGTACTCTAATTGAGTCTTGGTTTAGTATATAAATTTTGTAAATCGTGATTCCATGGTGTTAAATCGAAAATGAAGGCTATGTATTTATTCAGACTTTATTGTAAAAATTAGCTTGCACTGCCGATAACAGACGACACTTTTCTAAGAATTCCCAGTCTGAGAACTCCCCATATCGAACTATTAATCACCACTGCTTTAAATCGAAATTCCCATCACATTAATAATTATACCCTAACAAAATAGTATATGATACACCGTATATGTATACAGTGCCGATTAACATATCGAGGATAGACAGACGATAGACACGCCCAGTAAAACGCCCGCTATCATGTGTATATGGATTATGCACCAGACAACGGCGGACACAACGATTTTGTTAATCGGCACTTCGTTCAGTCCGAACGTATTACACAATAATATTACAACTAGACGGTCCCACGGAAGGTTTGGTTGTTATATTGAAGCGATCATAAATGGCACAGATTAGACAGCTATAAATATAACGCAGATTATATTTAATTATCTGATTTAATTATATGTTTTGGTTTCTTTAATTAAATAAGTTTGACGATTTATCAAAATAACGATCAATTTGATAAGATTGCACACTATTTATCACAAAAGATCCCGCCTTCCCGTTAAACTGTTCAATTCACCAACATTTTATGTTATTGCTCTATTATATCTGTACTAGGCTATAGAACTGGACAGAAATTGTTGTTATTTACAAAACAGTGTTGATTTTGTATGATGACATACCGTTAAACTTCATCTATAAGCACCCATTGACTAATAGTTAATAAGCAGAGAATAGATAAAAAGGTATGAGCGCCCTCTTTTCTCTAGAGCGCCCTCTAGAGAAATTAGCACGAATTTGTTTAGTGTATTCGATATTCAATACTATAAAGCTGTATTACTCTCTAAATAATTTCATGGACAGACGAATTGCTCAATTGTTTTTACCATGAATAAATAGTGAATCTATCTTCGTCTTTAATGTGGGTTTTCCCTCTTTTTCCCCTCTCTTTCTACTATTTTTTATTTTAATTTTAATGTTATCACAATCGTTTATAAATAGTACAAACATTTAAATCAACCTCAACGACTTAGTTTTTTTGTGAAGACATGCATGGATGGAGTACAATGAGACAATACGTTGATTACGATTCACTGCTTTTCAGTTCAGCTACTTATGGTATTTTGTTAAGTTGTGGTTTTTGTGAGTAGTTGGCCATTGTTGGTTCTATTTGAGATGGTTCCTTCTTGTTCGTATTAAGACATTCAGATCTAAAAAAGAGTGTCAAACAGAGATAAGTGTGTATTCTAACCATGTGCCAAGTGTTATCTTTTTTATGCTTGCATTGCCGAGATATACGCAAATGTATCAATCAACCCATATTCAACATATTACAAATCCAGCCAAATAATTGACAGATTTCAGTCAGTGTCTGAAACCTATTGTGTTTATGTTAATGACGTTACATATGACGTTACATTACATAAGGTATCTAACAATCCAAAAGTGTATTGTTTGAAAGACAAAGGTTCATACTTTGTATTGATCACATTATCGCCTCAATAGAATCACTCATGCATCCCACCATGATCACTTTCATTATTTACTGACCGCCCCTCGTATGTGGAGACTTGTTCAAGTGGTACCACTTTATTTTGTAAACAACAACAATTTCTGTTCAGGTTAATACATAATAATACAGTCCACGTGCAATAACCGATTGACGATATAGCATTCTTCGGTACATCTTCGAGCATTACAATTTTCGGTAGAGAGCATTACTAACTTCGGTATGGCATTACTATCTTCGGTCGAAAGGATTACTGCCTTCGGTAGATAGCATTACTATCTTCTGTAAATAGTATCTTCGGTATGACATTAATATCTTCGGTATAGCATCTTCAGTAGACATTACTATCTTTGGTAGACTTTGGTAGACTTCGGTAGACACTAGACAGCATTACTATCTTCGGTATATGACAATTACCATTTTCGATAGACAGCAGTACTATCTTCGGTACATAACATTACTATCTTCGGTACAAAGTTCGGTAGACAGCATTACTATCTTCGGTAGACAGCATTTATATATATTCGATAGACATCAGCATACCTTCGGTAGACAGCATTACCCATCTTCGGTATAGATGACATCTTCGGTACTACATGGTATAGATGACATTCTTAATCTTTGGTAAATAGCATTACGCTCTATCGGTATGGGCAGCATTACTATCTTCGATAGAGAGCATTACTCATCTTTGGTATGGCATCTTCGTTAGATGACATCATTGTAGACTACATTAGTATAGGATTACTATACTCGGTTGATGACTTCAATCTTCGGTCCGATGGCATTATTACTAACTTCGGTTGGTGGCATTACGTATCTGATAAGTAGCGATATATTCCTCCACATGGTACCTTTATTGGCATAGTGACATAATACATTTTGAATGAAGACCCAAATGACAATGAACTATATTGAACAAAATAAGCCTATCCTTATTCGGGACAATAGAAATGGAGGAACAGTGTATAATGATGGTCAGTAGGCCATATCCATGGACCCCACCACTTACCACTTGTGGAAGTGGACAATTAGTTGATGAACCTCCCCTCCACACACGGCCCTCTTCCGCATGGTTGTGTATAACTAATACTGGTGTATATAGTATTGCGTAGTCATACACGAAAGAGCGTGGCTGTAAAGGGATAGGCCACCCATCATCCCACCGCTGCCACCAATTGTGGATGGAAGCAAATGCCCCCCCCCCCCACTCTCACGACGCCCACCCCTTCCCCGTCAGCTCAGCTCAGGCCCCACCCCATTTTTGTCGCGGTCTAATTCAGAACAAATTAAGTTGATTCCAAGTCAATTTTACAATAACAGCCAAATTTCGCAAATTTGTTTTCTTGCCCCCCTCCCCTCCCCCCCCCCCCAACAATAAAAATAAATGAAAATGGGATAGGTATAACTACATATATTATTGAGATATGATTAGGCCCTAAAAACATGAATATTTCAATATTTTTTAACATTGTTTAATCATAAAACGTAACCATTAGGTCATATATCTAAATTCCAATAGCATATTCGGATTCCTTATGAAATCCGTTCAGAAATTATATATACTTTTCTATGGGGTATAGAGCAAGTATATTTATAATTGTGATATGATACTTCGAATCTCAAATGGTGTAAAATGTTTTTAAAATGTTGTTAATTCCCCTCTTCCCAGGCTCATGCACGGTCACAGTATACAATGGTATACCGTATATGGATATCTAATGCGACATGGCTCGCGGGCCCCGAGAAAAAGAACGTATGTTCTTTAGTGTAAGGGCATTTCTAAGCAATTTTAAACTTCATATTTCCATTACATTTTTAGATTGTTTTAGACAATTTGCCCCTCTCTCCCTATGGCCCTGGGCGTTACCCAAACGACGCATGTACTGTATTTTTCGTCTTGTATCCAACATTAAACCTTATTTTGTAGCCTCTTGCAATTTGCCTCATATAATGATTATGGACATGATTGCTCATATAGACACACAAGAGACAATCTTGGGATTACGAAAGGGTTGGCTGTATGATTATGGACATGATTTGCTCAAATGCACATGTGATTGCAGATAACCAACCATTGAGCAATTTCAAATATTACAGGTAATTAAATGCTGGAGTCAGCGAATCAACTCCAGTCTAGATATTTGTTATCAATGTTCACTTGTGTTATCCTTCAATATGTTTATTTTCAAGCACATTGCCATTTTTTGGCATCTGAAATAGTGTGACCACTATCATCTGAGCTTGCAACCATTGGTTGCAACTACCCCCTCAACATATCTGTATGCACCAAGCTTGAGGGCAGTAGCATGATTATGCCTCCCTTATTCTTTGTAGCATATATATATATTGGTTAATGTTTACTATGAAAAAATTATACTTTTCTTACCCCCAAAATGGTATCACGTGTTACCGGAGCAACACTTTTTTGAAAATATTTCCTTAATTGATTTGGTTTTAATTTATGCCACTTACAATTTTAATTCTACACACACAGACATTTTTACCTAAGTTATGTAAAATTTTACATAATTTTGAAGCACGTATAGAACACCAAAACAATTTGGTAACATTTTAGATAAACTCTGTTTGGTAAAAAAACCCAAACTATTATGTATAAAAATGCAATTTTACTAGGTATTTATTTTGCACAGTGGCTAGGTATAAATTTTACTTAACTAGTTGGTGACAGCTTTGGAAACCAATTTGAATAAGAAGAATAGGTGTCATATGAACTAATACAACTTGCAAATGGAGGTATCATAAATACCATTAGAGGCATCTTCAGGCTGTCATATCTATACTTTAAATGTAGTACTACCAGCTTACCCCTGGGCAAGGGCGGAAATCCCGTGGGGGGGGGGGGAGGGGGATATATCCCCCCACTTTTTGACCTGGGGGATGGTCAATGTAATCATCCCCCCCCCCACTGATTTTTCACATCTACCAACAACAAAAAAGGAAAAAAGGGGGAAACTACAACAACAAAAAAGGAAAAAAGGGGGGAAAAGGAGAAGAAAAAGAGAAAGAAAGGCGGGCAGGGAGGCATGCGAGGGACATAAGAACGTTTGGAGTTTATTGTATATACGTTGGTCAGGATACATACGCATACGTACGTTGACTAGAATCCATCTTTTGGAGGTAACTAATTAACTTCTTTCTGGCATAGGCCTATCTGCCTATTTAAAAAGCCAATATTGATCAGAAATAAAGTGACGGCTTTTCAATACAATATTGGTCAAAAGTATACACCAGATCGCACCAAATGAGTTTGAAAATTGAATTTGTTTTCTACTTCTGAGGGGGGGGGGGGCACATCCCCCTTCAGACACACCCCTGTCCGAGCAGAGTGCGGTGCTGCGCACCGCATAGATGGTACCAGCTCAATTTCATTTTTTGTGGCCAACATTTATCATCCCCCCCCTCACACCTAACAAGAAATTTCCGCCCCTGAGACCACTAGTAACTCATATCCAGTATTTTCGCTTTGTTAACATAGTTAAAAATCCAAAATGGCTGCCAAAATGGATCCCAAAGTGACCGTTCGGCGCTTCGCGGCATGTTGGCGTAAACCTGTTTTTACACGAAATTGCATTAGGCAATTTAACACCATGGAATAACGATTTAAGAAATGTGTATATTTCACAACATTCCGAGGTTAGCCGAATGAATTTGGATGTTTTTGAAGTTCTTCTATCATAGGTATCCTATGAACACACTGGAGGGACATAAATGATAAGGAAAGACTAGATATAGTTCAGTTTGCATATATTTTCTCGACGTGTGTGTATATTTCTTGACGTGTGCATTTATTTTCTCGACGTGTGCGTATATTTCTTGACGTGTGCATTTATTTTCTCGACGTGTGCGTATATTTCTTGACGTGTGCATTTATTTTCTCGACGATACATTTCTCGACGTGAGCCTATATTTTCTTGACGTGTGCATATATTTATCGACGTGTGCATATATTTTCTCGACGTATTTTGACGCTGTGGCGTGCCAATACACAACGAGATAGATAATTTTGCGGTGTTTTTAATTTTGCAGGGAATTTTGCGAGCTGATGGTACTCAAACAACTGGAAATTTATAGCCCTTTTCGATGCCAATGTTTACAATTTTTGACAGGATCGTAACTCCCGCATAATGAATATTGAAAAATCCCCCTCTCAGTGATAACGTCATGACTAATCGAACGACTTAAAGGGGCATTAAGAGATGTGGTGGAGGCAGCACCCTCAATTACAAAAGTATATGATATAAACTGTGAATTGTATATTTTTACAATTGTATTACCAAGGAGTTATCATATAATAACTCCTTGGTATTACAATAAGGATTAAGAAAAATCAGCCCTCTTTGTAAAACAAAACGTTGACTCAAAAATGCTCGTAAAGCTGCAACAAGCATTTTACGTCCGACAGTATCCCCCTGCAGTACGTGTGATACATAATGCGAACCATATTTGCATAGAGGGCGTTTTTCAATAAATAGCGATGGTATTGTTTTAATCAAGTTTTGCTGTGTTTTTGTTAGTAGAAACAACAATAATGGTAATTTTTAATGTTCATCTTGAATTAAATTTTTAACAATTTAAAATTGTCAATCCCTTTAATTTTCTTGACAAGCACTCCTTTATCTATCTCGTTCAGTCTGATCTCATTCAGACTTGTTGGTTGTACATAATTAAAATTAAAATGAACTACGCAACTGTGAAACGAGATGTATAAAAACGTTGGTTTGCTGTTGATGTTGCTTTCGCCACGCAACTTTACGAACGAATGTGGTCCGAGCTATGGACACGGGGAACCTATCTCGGCAGTGATCATGATAATCCTTCCTGATTGGTCCGATCGACCTATCACATGGCCGGCTCGATGGTCGATAAATTGACGCCCTCGCGCCATTTTTAATCAGCACGAAATCAGAATTTATCGTAGATTTAAATCTAGGTTTTGAATCATATTGTTATTTATAAACGTTGCATCAACTGTGCAGTGCTGTGATATTCATCATCATGGCGATGGGAACGCCTATGAAATTTGTGATTTCACATCGGACTTACAAATCACCCGTACAAAAGCTTGATTTTCGGGAGCTTCGGCGTCGAGATAGCGTTGACGATGATGTTGACAGTAGTTTCAATTCGTTAAATTCAAGCACAACAACATCATGTAGCAAAGACATGTCGATTGACTTTTCCCTGGAGGAAGAAGGTTGGGATCCAAGTTTTGCAACACCACAACAAAGTCCCGTCGCTAATCGTAGGAATATTTCAAACCATAGGTATCGGGATCAGTCGCCAGTATCGGTAAGTCGAGGGAGTTCCAGCCCGGAGTCTCCCATGCTTTTCAACCGGAATCTTCGTTTGCAAAATAACAACACACTTAGAAACTCAGACACGACGGCTTCTCCTCCTGGGACACCACCCCACAAAAGACTCAGAAATCTTAGGTTATTTGACACACCACATACACCAAAATCATTGTTACAAGTACAGTCCAGAACATCGGGACAGAAGAAAAATCGTAGTGCTGCGGGAAGATTATTTGATGGAAATGACAGCAGAAATGAAACGACTCCCACACCACCAACTGAGAACATTATCAGAAGACCTGTGTCTAGGATAGCAAGTGCAAATAAAAAGAGAAGTAAACTTACAAATGTTGCCAATGTAAATCCATTTACGCCGTCTGCATTAGAACATTTAAATGGAGTATCATCTTTATTAGGATTGGGTGGACATAGTGGAGGTTCAACGGGGAAAAAAAGACTGCGAAATCAACCAACAAATGACAGGTAATAAATCTTATCATAACCAAGGAGTTATGATAACTCCTTGTCATAACCTTGTATTAGACATTGAATGATCACGTGACATTGTATGTATGTATAAATTAATGTATGGAACGCATTTCTGTTAAAATGAGTGATTAAAATATTTGATCTTTTCGTAGCGTATTTATGCTCGAACAGCTTTCATCAACCATTTTTTCACCTGATTTTTGAGATTATGTCGATAAGTACTGTACCGATGTAATGTTATCGAAGAAATATTATCATATATTTTCCATCGAATACATTTTACCGATTGAATTTCATCGAAGAAATTTTACCGAATCAATGTCATCGAAAATATTTCATCGTATAAATTTTATAGAGGAAATTCAATTTCATTGAATATATTTTACCGAATGAGTTTTATCAAAGAAATTTTATTACCAAATAGGGCCTAGGCTATGCCAGCGAAAATATTTCATCAAATAAATTCTATCGAGGAAATTCCATCGAATATATTTTACAGAATGAATTTCATCGAATTAAATTGTATTGAAGAAATTTTCCCGAATGAATGTCATTGAAAATATTTCATTGGTCTTTTATCATCGATCAGCAGTCATGCGTCAATGACCACCTTGACCGGCTATATGTACAGCCATATTTAATAGTCATTGACCGCGCATCGACGTCAAAAGACCGATGAATTTTGTGCGATAACATTTTGTTCGATGACATTTCATCGACGACATTTCATTGATGACATTTTCTCGATGACATTTGTTCAATGACATTTGCTCAAATTTACTCGATGAAATATTTTCAATGACATTTATTTGGTAAAATTTACTCGATGTAATTTTTTGTTTGATGACATTTATTTACTTAAAGAAATGTATTGAAGTGAAAAGATGATCGATGAAAGATGTTCGATCATAAATATGTGATGAAAACACCAAATCATAGAATGTATTTATTTTAATCACTACTTTTAATAGAAATGCGTTCCATAGTATTTAATGTATCATGGTATTGTGTTGTTAGCTGGAATGTTTTTTTTTAGGCCTACAGTTTTACAGTACAGTACATGTACACCTTTCTCAAATCAAACTTGCTGTGTCTTAAATGCTTTCTGATAGTGAATTATGATAAATGTATTGAACAATTACAGACCGAGTCGTACTACTAACAGATGATGGCGCCTTAATTTAAATTCAAATTGGCTAAATTGTCGCCCATTCTTCTGGTAGTGAGGGGTTGTGCAGGTTTCACCATGCATGCACGCGATATATGCTTTTATGCTGTTCAAATTTGTACACTAACTGTTTAATTATGGACAAGTGCGCTTGTTGACGTCATATGCGTACCTGAATCCTTCAAATTTCATTTGCTGCTGTAAGGAGGGATTGATGGTTTAATACAGTAAGCAAGTGAGAAATCAGTTAAAATTTAAAAACAGGCGGCGCAACTATAATAAGCAGTTACCGTAATTTACCGTCTTTAGGTGTATGTGTGTGTATATACTTTGCCAGCACCTCATGCACATTTTTAGTGAATATGGCGCAATGACGTCAGTCTTGCTGAAGAGAAATTCTCGACTCATATCTGATAAATTACACAGGAGACACAGTTGTTTGAACAAGTGCCACACTCTTCATCTTGGTTGCGAACCATAGATAAGTTGTACTGTGGCAAGGGTGATACGGTTATGTGATGAATATTTATGCGTACAAACAACACATGTTATCATGTATACATGCAATGCATACTATTACTAAGGTTGCTGAACGATTCCGGTCCAGTCTGTTGAACTCTGTTCCTGATGTCATTGTCCGTCCGATGACGATTGTTTCTATTTTGGTCAGCGGGGACGGGGACTTGCCAAACGTTGGGATAGGTCGCTAGGCATGAATCACTGCAGTTGACCTCAACAACCCAACTCGTGACATGTGTGACTGGTTATTCGATCTGCTGAGATGCTGTGAGCGATTTGTGTTTCGTAGATGTAGTCCACTTGAGTGACTCAAAATCGCCACGGCCTGCGACTGTCACTCGATGTGGATTGGATCAGGCCATACGCCTTAAAAACATTGGATGGAGTGAATTATACACAGCAGACATCCACTTAAATATGAAATATTGTGATTTTCTTTTTATTTGTAGCCTTATAGACTGCGAGATGGAAGAGGATGATGATGATGACGAAATCAGGCCTACCAATCCATCAAAGGTATGATACAGTGCAAGAATAAATAATGTGACCAGTCAGTCTGAAGTCACATCAAATGGCGTGAATGATAAAAGCCCTCATTTTTTGATGTGACTGGACTGGGCATATTTTTACTGTGGGATTGGGAAGTGACTAAAGTTGCAATACAACAAAACCTTTTTTCATGGCGCTTAATTTCCAAGGCCACTAGGCAAACTGCAAATCCAAATTCCAATGTTTTCATTTACTCTTGAAATACCCTCATTCACTATCAATTTTCCCCTTCAAAATTCTACCTACTCTACAGTGTTTTCACTCACCCTATAACAAAGGGTGAAATACCCTTCACTTTTGACTTTCAACCTTCACATTTTTTCTCAAAGAGTAAACAATGTTGAAAATTTCATTGTTTTACTGCCCAAAACACTGCGCAAGCACACATTTTGGCCATCATTTGGGTTTTTCACCCTGAGAAATAAACCTAGTGAAATTGCTGCTCTATTGAAAATTGGGGGAAATACAATATGTAGGCCTAAGCCATGTTTTACTGCCTAAATACTGACTGCTCTGTGGCACATTTTGGTTTTTCACTCTTGACAATTTTTACACAGGGAAATTGCTGAAATCATAATGCTACAATACTTAGGCCAACAAGTGGTGAAGTTGTCAAACGAAGGTCCATCCAAGGGCACCATGGTTTTAAAAAACCTCAATAGGCAGGCCATTGCAAACCTGTTAATAACCTATAATAATTTGGATCAGAATGATTAGAGAAGATTCAATCTTTCTCTACGAACGACTATACTCATACGATTCATACCGTTTGCTCCAACAGAGGATGGCCCTGCATGAGAGCAGCGTGTCGAGGTACGAGGAAGAGTTTGTGGAGGTGTGCAAGGTCGGCTCTGGCGAGTTTGGCAGCGTTTTCAAGTGCATCAACAGGTTGGACGGCTGTCTGTACGCCATCAAGAAGTCCAAACGTCCAATCGCTGGATCAGCTTTTGAGTAAGTATGGTGCAAGTGTTATATAAGTTGAGGCCTTTAGCAGCAGACCTGTTAATCTTCCTGAACGACAGTCCCACATTCTGACTGTTCCAGGCAGTGTCAAGTTCTAGATTTCCCCATCCCCTAATTTACATTTAAAAAAATGGAAAAATAGGTCTGATACACCACCTTGTGTTGACCCGCCAACCTTTTCAGTTTTTAACGGTTGGAAATCAAAAATAAACTATGCCTACATGATTTAAATTTTGTAATAATACACTATTTTTAGTATTTATCCTAAAAAGATGTTTTTTCTTCCTTGTTTTCCTCAGACAAATGGCTCTGAATGAGGTGTATGCTCATGCTGTACTGGGTACAGACATCCATGTGGTGAGGTACTTCTCTGCGTGGGCAGAGGGCGGGCACATGTTGATACAAAATGAATTCTGTAATGGTGAGTTAGCAAGATTTTTGTTTGTTTAGGTTCATTTGTCATCTTGTTTTCAATATGGAAAGCATCTGAAGAGATAGTGCTCAAAGGGCAAGGAGAAAGAAACCATGTGAACAGAACCAGTTTGCAAATATCTGATCCGTGAGTCGCTCAGTACATTGTACCACGAGAGCACACTGCACTTTAAAAAACAAGACCCCAACTATAGAGAAAAACTAAGGCTCCCCCCCCCCCCCCCTCAACCCCATTAAATAATAAACAAATACATTATTTAAAAATCATTTAAATAATTAACTAAACTATACAAAAATATATTTGAATGGATATATTTGATGTTATACACGAAAAGGTTTTTTTTTAAAAAGCGAAGAAAAATGAAAGGAATTTTTTTCACCCTTCACTTTTCATTTTGACCCTTTACTTTTTTATCCCAAGGGTCAAATACCCTTGGGAAAAAAATTGATTGAAAATACTGCTGGTGGAATTCCTCGTTGGGTTTCATTGGACGGTGCCCAGTGACGCTAGTTGGGTTAGCACTAAAAACATTGACTTGGGGAGGGTGGAAGAAGAAGATGTCTTGACTAGACTATACATTACTTAGGTTTATAAAAACAGATCTTGCATTATTTAAAGTCTAGGTGCGCAAATATTAAGTTAGACCTATACTCATCAATTGGTGGTTTTGATCTCACTATTTCAGGTGGCAGTTTAGCCGATGTCATCCAGGAGCACGAGAGGACAGAGGAACATTTTACAGAGGCGGAGCTTAAACAGCTGCTCCTACAAGTGGCTCAGGGTCTGCACTTTATACACTCACAGGGCCTGGTTCACATGGATATTAAACCAGGTAAGTTAACTTGGATTAAGATGGCTTTGAATTAGGTTCAAGTTACAGAGGTGGAGCTGAAACGATAGCTCCTAGCTACAAAACAAGTGGCTCAGGGTCTGCACTTTATATACTCACAGGGCCTAGTTGGTGCTGGCAAATGCATTAGGTTTAAAATGTATGCATTTGTCTTTTCCCCTTGCAGTCAAGAGATTCATGCCAAGTGATTCTTGTCAAATTCATTTGCTTGAATCGAAGTCTTAGGCAGGATTCAAAGGTGTGTGTGTGCCCTATGGGTGCGTAAATGGGTGTAAATTTTTAAAAAAACTGGGTGTGTAAATTTAAGGATTTGTGTACTAAGTATAGGCCATGTGGACAAAAACTGTGTATTTACATAAGTGGTTGTGTAAAACACTCCCTACACGGCTGGCTGCCTAAGCCCTTATATTACCTTGGCTTGAATTTATTTGAATGAGTGCAGTATGTGATAAATGCTAGGCCTGGCAGAATTTCAGGCATTTGACTTGAGGTTATTAATAAAAGCATTTGATAATGTTCAATTATCGTGACAGGTAATATCTTCATTACGCATCCCAAGGATAGCTTATCGCCCACCAATTCTCCTGGTAATGGAGACATGGAGTTTGAGGTGGACGAAGGCGGTGATGGGTTATCTTCCATGATGACCACAGCAAAGACACCAGGACCGGTGTACAAGATAGGTGAGTGTGCTTGAGCGTTTATATAAAACTTGGAATGCTTGGAAAGGTCCTCTTACATCCTTAAGAGCAACTCTTAAGAATTTTCCTGATTTTAAGTTGAAAAGTTCAACAAAAATATTATGGATACAATTAGACTGCTGTGACCATTTTTTTGGCCATTCCTCCGTTCATCTTTACTGCAACCTTCCAAACTTGGATCATAGGGACAATCACACTGATCAATTGAGTAACATATAGATAGGGTTCGGCAGAATCCGTGATTTTTTAAGGCAAAATCCGTGGGCAGTTTGTGTAAAATCCGTGATTAGTGTGATTTTAAGAAAAACCGAGATCAAACCATGGGAATTGACAATGACACATGAAATCCACGCGGTCATATCTTTAGGCACTCAATTAAAAATATATATTACTCAAGGGATATAAGTAAATAAATAAATGTTAGATTGGAATAAAAATGCGATGTAAAAAACAAAAACAAGGAAATGGCGGTATAAAAAAAATCATGCAGTGTAGTTCTCAAAAAAGCTTAAATTCTGATAATTTGTGATTCTTATTATAAAATAAAACTGTAAAAATCGGCTTGTTGGACAATTACCGCGTTTGAAATAGCATTTCCGTGATTTTACGGTACAAATTACCAAATCCGTGGTCAATTATGAAATCCGTGTTCACAGATTCTGCCGAACCCTACATATAGAAATAACTCATTTAGAGTATTTTAAAAACAAACTTATAAACATAGTAGCATGAGGATCGTTGAGATCTTCCCAACCAACACAGCATAACATGTTAAGTCTAGCGGGTGAAAGCCTCGATACTAACCCTTCCATGTGATTATTTTCAGGTGATCTTGGTCATGTGACATCAATAGCCAATCCCAAGGTAGAAGAAGGAGACGTCAGGTTCTTGCCCAATGAAATCTTACAAGAGGTAAGTTTACACAATTGAAATGTTTTTTAATAAACATCCTCTTCCCCACCCTCAACAAAAAAGTGGGGATTTCACCAACAATAAACAAACTGAAAAGAAGTTAAAAGAATTTTAAAAAAGTATTTTTGCATACAGGTTGAAAGGCAATCAATTACAAACTCATGTTTATTTGATTTATTTGACCTAATTTAATTGCATTTGAATTTGATATATTTGGATGATTGATAGAATTTGATTAAGAAAAAACTTTAATTCTGCTTTGTTTTTGATGAAATCTGTTCTAGCAATAACTGATTTTCTCTTTGTTATTCAAACCTGTCGCTGTCTCTATGTGCAGCAGGTGTGTTTTGGGTCAAGTGTGTTGACCGTTGACCAGTCAATCATCCATATTCATTGATCCTACCTTATAAGGAAGTATTGTTCATATACCTCTGTCTGTTACGTGTAGCATTTGTGTTTTGGGTCAAGTGCATTGACCCGTCAATCATCCATATTCATAGGGTTACCTTATAAGGAAGCAGGTACACCTTTGTTCATATACCTTCAAGCAACCTGCGTCTCTTTGTCTAGCAGGTGTGTTTTGGTCAAGTGCATTGACCCGTCAATCATCCATAATCATCATAGGGATATGTGGTTGCTCATAATATACCTGACTCCGTTGGTCTTGCGCACTGAGGTATGGGTGGGACACCTGCCTATGATCATCATCATGGGCTTAAAATGCTTTATTGCTAGCGCTGTACTCTAATTAGTGAACTGTCTATTGTGCCTAATTAGTGGAATGGGTACTTCTGCACCTTACCTTAGTTTTAGTGAGTATCTACTATTGCATGAAATGTACAATGAGACTGATTTGTTGGTATTTATTATATTAGTATTGAGCACATCCTGTTCTTTGTGTTAAGTGGAAAGGTATTGAAAATGTCCCAAATGCATCCAGAAGTACATACCCCATACATTTTATTAGCAGGCCTCAAATTAAGAAATCAAGAGGTCATGCAATTTAAGGCAATTTAAAAGGGGCATCAACTTTCTCCAAGGCAATTATGTACTTTTGAATGAAGTGAAAACAGCCAGAAATTGAGGGCATCTAAGGCAATTCAATTAATTTGAAGCCTGCTTATTAGTATTGAGCACACCCTGTTCTTTGTTCAGTGAAAAAGGAGGATATTGAAAATGCCTCCAGAAGTACATACATTTATATTGGAAATATATAAAATGAGCACTTTGAGATTAATGTGCTATTATTTGTGTAATATACCTTCATAATGTCTAGCAGGTTTGTTTTGGTTTTGATAAAAAGTGCATTGACCCATCAATCATCCGTAATCATAGATACTTGAGACTGAGAGAATGGAGTTGCTCATATCAGGGACTTTCAAATACCTGTGTTGGGTCTTGTACTGAGGGGTGGGTGGGACACCTGTCTATGAATGATCATCATCAAAGGCTTAAAATGCTGTATTAATAGCACTACTCTAATTAGTTAACTGTCTATTGTGCCTAGTTAGTGAAATGGGTACCTCTGTACTGTACCTTAGTGATGATCTACTATTGCATGAAATGTGTACAATAAGACTGAGATTGAGAGTATGAATGAGTCAGTCCATAGCTTTGTGCAAATCAATTGTGATGGTATTTATTATATTTAGTATTGAGCACATCATGTTCCTTGTTAAGTGGATAAGGAGGGGTTATGGAAATGTCCCAATTGCATCCAGAATTACCGTACATTTTATTTAGTATTGAGCACACCCTGTTCTTGGATGGGGAGGGTATTGAACATTCCCCAAATGCCTCCAGAATACATACATTTTATAATGGAAATTTACATAAAATGAGCACTTTGAGATGAATGTATTTTATTCCTATGTGTGCTATTAGTTGTGTATCAAATATGCACCTTTGTTTATACATTGTATACCTGCATATTGTCTTTTTTGGTAAAGCTCATTGGCCCGTTAATCATCCATAATCATGGATAATTGTGAGTATGGAGTTGCTCATGTGTTGGGTCTTGTGCACTACCCACCCTCTCTGAACAAAGAACAGGATGTGCTTGATTTTGAATAACAACAAAATGCACAAAGCAAAAATAAAGTCTTATTCATACTCTCAATCTCGACCTTATTGTTCAAATTCTACGGCGATAGTAGATAATCACTAATACGGTACAGGAGTCAACCCTGTACGGTGCAAAATCTAATTGTGGAGCCACTGGCTCCTAAGTTTAAAAAAATAGGAGCCCAAATTTGGCTCCCAAGTAAAAAAGATTTGGGGCCAGCATTTCCTGCTTTTTCTGTCCAACAAATTGTACCTGGGATGCAATGCGTGCGTCTGGTTGAAAGATCAACAATTTAAAATAAAAAATGGATTCATACATAAAAAGATCGCCATCAAAATTTATCATTTGAATCGCAAATCCCGGGCGCAAATCAGTCTTATTTTATTCTGCAATCGTTTCATATCTGTATACCTTTCACATCCCGATCGCCGCGTGACATCTCTCACAGAACCATTTTTCGGCAGCCCAGGGAGTTGCGCAATGCGCCTTGGGATATAAATTGTTACAATACATAACCGTGTGTTACGGCATGATTCACAGGTCATTGCCTCCACGTATTACAGTATGCGTAGTATTAAGTTGACCTTTTGAACCGTGTCTCTAATTACGAGCTTTATTTATTAATTGCCAGCGTGGGAATGAGTGGGAATTTGCGCCAATTTCTAGGTTCATTTAATAGCCTCGTGTGAGAACTTCGCTTGCCTATACAAATACGTATTTGGAACTGTGTTTTTTGAAACGGATACAGATTTATTGACAAGGCTTGGCAAAGTATTTGGTGCTGGCGACTGAAAGCTTAAATATTTTATCGCCACTCGCGCTTAGGTTTGAAAAAGTGGTCGCATCAGAAAAAAAATGCTCGCCTATGCGAGTGAATTAGTCGCACCGTACAGCGTTGACAGGAGTACCCATTTCACTAATTAGGCACACTAATTATAGATACTATAGTTCACTAATACCATAATAAAGCATAAGCTCTTGATGACGATAATACTAATAGGCAGTGGTCCTACTACAACGTATCCCGGGGTGGGGGGGGGGGGGGGGGGGGTGATAATTCTCCTCCAAATACACCCAGAAGGATTTGCTCTATTTGTTCATACATTTTTCTCCATAAATTGGACATTGAAATTTTAAGTTTTGATTTTTTTGTTTTATACAAGTTGAATTTAGAAGAATTTTTTGTTTTGTTATTGTTGTGGTGCTAAATCTAGGCAGGGACAGTTTATCATATTTCTGTTGTTGTAACCACAAATGCTGTCTTTCAACTTCCCTTAGGAAAAAAATATTTAAGAACATGGTCATGCAGGGAAAAATGAAAATATATAAAATGAGCACTTCGAGATTGATGTATCCTACATTAGGCCTATTCAGTGTCAGAAATTCAAGAAGAATCCATTCTTGCAAAGATTCCCGCCGGTAAAGTTGTGAGAATCCAAGTTGATTCTCGTAGAATCTGCCTAACACGCTATATTTGAATGGAGGAGAATCCATAGATTCTCGCAAAATGGATTATAGCAACCTTTGACGAACTTCTGACCCTGCCTATTCTACAATGTACATATGCTATTATTAATATTATATATGTGTTTCAAATATTTAATACACCAAAGCATTCAAATTCCCTGAAAATGGTACTAGTTAGAGATGACAGGTGCTCGCTTACTCGGTTCGGTTAGAACAAAAAAACCACTTTAATTCTTTATCCTCTATGTACAGAACCCGACACATCGGATTGTTCTTCAGTTTAGTCAGTCAAGCATAGAAAAATTGGGGTAAATTTTTAAATTGTAAGGTGTGTAACAATTTACCATACCAATAATGATTAACTTCCAACTGTACGGTGTGTCGGTTTCTATCACATTGCTGGAGGCCAAAATGTTATATTGGATCGAGTGACACAGACATATGAGTTTATAGAAATCTTACATTACTTTCATTTTTGGTTACACAATTATACCCTAGCATTCAATTCACCTGTAAAATTGTGCTGCAGTAGTTGTAGAGGGACAGGTGCTAGCTTTAGTTGGAACAAAAACTCAAATCTCTTTTAATTCTCTACCTGACTCATGGTTTTGTTGTTAAGTTCAGTCAGTCAAGCGTAGAAAACGGGGGTGCATTTTTACAATGACTGGGACATTGTTAGGGGTGTTTCACCGTTTACAATAACAACAATATTTATAACCTAGCCGGCTTCCTTTGTGATACTGACCTGTTAAGTTTTATTGGAGTGACGTCAGATAGTTTATGAATCTTACATGTGCTACATTATTATTCTAAACTACAATGTGGGAGTATTATTTTTGTTTCAAAATTACACCATAGAATTCCATTTATCTGTGAAATTGTGTGAGTTGTAGAGGACAGGTGATAGTTTTCAGTTAGAACAAAAACCTCAATCTCTTTCATTCTTTATACTCTATAAAATCTCTAAAATCTGACGCATTTGATGGTTTGTTGTTAAGTTTAGTCAGTCAAGCGTAGAAAAAGGGGGTGCATTTTTACAATGACTAACTGGACGTTGTTAGGTCTGTTTCACCGTTTACAATAACAACACCATTTATAACCTGGCCGGCTTCCTTTGTGATGCTGACCTGTTAAGTTTTATTGGAGTGACGTCAGATAGTTTATGAATCTTACATGTGCTACATTATTATTCTAAACTACAATGTGGGAGTATTATTTTTGTTTCAAAATTACACCATAGAATTCCATTTATCTGTGAAATTGTGTGAGTTGTAGAGGACAGGTGATAGTTTTCAGTTTTATTGGATCAAGTGACGTGTGACGTGTCACAGATAGTTTATGAGTCTTACATGTGCTACATTACTAATTCTAATGCAGGCATCAATGTGCATCTTGAACCTACCCTCCTCAAGGTTAGTCAAAGATAAGACGCCTAATCTTTGCCTAGTAATATTTTTGGAGAGGTGAATCTTGAACTAATTTATACATTGGACAGGTGAATCTATGGTGAATCCTATATTTCAACTTCTCCCACATATTACTATTGAACGAACATGGTGCACTGAGGTGAATCTTCACCCTACAAATTGCAGGATAGACCTAATCTTGACCTAATTTATCCTGAAGAAAGGTGAATACAGGTGAATGCTTGAGGAGGGTAAGTTCAAGCTGCACATTGATCCCTGCATAAATTACAATGTAGGAGTATTATTTTTGTTTCAAAATTATACCATAGAATTCCATTTACCTTTGAAATTGGGGGAGTTGTAAAGGACATGTGCTAGATTCAGTTAGAACTAAAACTCAATCTCTTTCATTCTTTATACTCTATAAAACCTGACGCATTTGATGGTTCGTTGTTAAGTTTAGTCAGTCAAGCGTAGAAAACGGGGGTGCATTTCTTATGACTAACTGGACATTGTTAGGTGTGTTTTACCGTTAACAATAATGACTGGCTTTCTTTGTGATTCTAACTATAAAGTTTCTATCGCATTGCCAGAGGCAATCAAAAAGTTGTGACACAATACTGTTTGATTTGGTATTGTTATTATAAGGTCTCCTATGAGATATGACTAACTAATGTGTGTTAGTATTTTGATCACCAATGGGTAAAATTATCAAGAGTAGCAAAAACAATGTTATTTTCCGATGTTTTTTCTCGGTAGAGTAAGTTGAAACTTCTAATGGTGGAAATTATATAGAAGTAGAGTAGACTCCCTTTGTAGTGGTACAATAGTGAATCAGGGACTCAGTTATGACTTTCATGGTTATGACAAGGGACAAGGCTATTGTTTTGTTGATGTGTTCTCCCCAAGTTGTCACATACAATACTAACAACTATTTAGTCTGGATAACAAAATAATCATCTTGGGTAGTTACAATGCAAGTTGATTATTTTATTCACTCGAGTACTTGTTTAAATGCAAGTTTAAGGGGACTTAAGGAAGTTTTTGGTTGAATTTTGTTAGTGCTGTAATTATTGAACCATGCCCATGAAGGAAATGGATCAGAGAATCTAAATTTGGCATCAATTTTGACCAAAAATGTTGATTTTTTGAGAAAATCACACACAAAAAATCACTTTTTTTATCCATTTTTTTTAAACAAAGCTAACAAACATAATTTTGAGTTAAAAATGCCCAAATCACTTGATGATGATGTAAAGACACTAATGAAGGGACGATTTTTTTCTTCTTCGAACCTAATCCAATATTTTTTGAAAATTTCTAAAAATATTAGATACGGTTTAAAAAAAAAAAATCGTCCCTTTATATAAGTGTCTTAACATCATTATCAAGTGATTTGCCCATTTTTTACTCAAAATTATTTTTGTTAGCTTTGTTCAAAAATAATTTGGGTCAAAAAAGTGAATTTTCTGATTTTCTCAAAAAATCTACTTTTTTGGTCAAAATTGACGCCAAATTTGGATTCTCTGAATCTGATCCATTTCATTTCCAAAAATGTATGCTTTTATATGCATTAGATTAATAATTATAGCACTCACAAAATTGAAAAAATCAAATCAAAAACTTCCTTAAGTCCCCCCTTAATACGAATATTCCTGATTACAAAAACAATTTCTCTATTTTATATTTTTGTGTTTTTGAGAAAAAAATGTTATTTTCCAAGTTTGCAAAAAAATGTTATGCTCTTTTATGAGGAAACGTGAAAGTATTTTGTTCGCAGCGTTTGTCACTCCACATTTTGGGTTTCCGCTTCCGGTCCAGATGAATGTATTGAAATGTTGAATAAAGGACCAGTGCAAGCATACTTCTTTCTGGGAAATAATGGAAGACAGTTTGTTAGTTTACTTACCATTGGTGACTAAGCCATCTTTGTAATTACGGGAATTTGTCTGAAGAAAAATAAATAAATAAATCTAGTGCACCAGTCAGGCACACTTCTTAGACTAAATTCTTAACTGCAAAGTTATTTCACCGTTAATAACCGAACCTCTCTTTGTAATTCAACAATAGGTTTCAGTTTATTTGCCGTCGGCAAAGTCAGTTAATAAAAGAGTGGGTGTGTACAGTGTAGGGCAAGGTATTATAAGTTTATATTCAATTCAATGTGTAGTAATGCAGATTTTGAATTATAGCAGCTGTTCTTAGTACGGTTAGTTGTTTAACGGAGAAAGTGGCTTTTGTTAGCTAATTTTCGTATGAAATTGGAAGATTTGGGGACTATGATAAGATAAATTGAGGTATTTCTCATAATAGTTAAAGCTAATAGGGGGGAATCACCTCATGATTTTTCAGTTATGTCAATTTTATATATAAAGCTAATGAGGGGGAAATCACTTCATGAAGCATTTGTCAGTAATGCCAATTTTAAGATATTCGACAAACATTTACATGTTCTTGTGCTTAAAGTTAAAATGCAACACTACACTGCAAATTTTGCATATTGAAAAGTTTTTTGAAACTGTTCCGTAAAGGCTAGCATCAGTACTGGCTAGCATACACCATACACAAACATGATATTGATATATATCTTTTATTTTTAACTCCAAACCCTTGCTGTGGGACTTCATACTAAATGACATAGGTTTGTTCATTTTGTGTTCTGATGATTTTGATGTACTATTTACATTTTTTGATGCTCTATTTACACTGAAGTAAGTGGTAGGTATTGTACTATTGTGATTGATCATTGTTGTGTTAATTTACCGTTAAACGACCAACGCCCTCTTTGATCAAATAATACTGGGTTCCAATTCAATTGCCCTAGGTCAAATTGGTTATGGTAATAAATGGGCGATATCTGAAGAGTGACGGAATGATAAGAATTATTTGTGTAGTAATGCAAGTTTGTATTATAAAACCGATTCAATCACCCTAAATACTAAGGATGGGGGAAATGCACAAAGCACCAAAAAAGGCACTTTTCATTCCACAGCACATTTTTTCAAAAGTTATCTAAATTAAGCAAATAATGTCCATTTGCCAACTAATCAACTTATTGCATTGCATAACTGTGAGTGTGTTTATTGTACACTTAGTTTAGTATGTATGTAGTTTTTAATGAAAAATGATGGTTTTGACAATGAAACAAGAAGCATGTCAACATGGAAACGAGCAACATAGCCACGCTTTTAGGTTTATTTTTAAAATGCATGGCATATTTTTGTGTGAAAAAAGCACCTATTGCTCCAAAAAGCTCTTTTTCCAAAATCAGGCAGTGCTTTTAAAAAGCGCAAAATCCCTGTCCCTACTATACCCTTCATTTATTTTCAATCTTTCACCCTTATATTTTACTATGTGAATTGTGTGTATGGAAATTCCATTGTTTTACTGCTGGAACACCACTTTCAGCTATCATTTTGGTTTTTCATCCTAACGGTGTTTTTCAATGAAAGTGCTGCGTCATAAGACAGTGGAAAAGCATCCAGTTGTACAGGCCAGACCGACCCATTTAAAAAAAAACATTCGCCAAAAATTACCACAACAACAAAAAAGCCCAACCGACCAACCCTACCTGAGAGGTCTGTTTGCCCGTACATCAGGGTGATATTTTTTTTGTCGCCTAAAGTAAAAATAACTCCTACAAAAGAATTTTGTCAAAACAATCAGAAAATTAATGGTTTAGATAGAAATAGATGTGTGTCCATTAAATGAAGAAGTTTTCTATTTCCTTTGTGTTATGCCCTTGATTTAACAGTTGGGATTTTTGAATAACTTAGAGAAAAACAATAGCGTACTTACGCTGCCTTTTTTATGTGAAAAGAGAACGAAAATTAATGTAGTTTGAAAAGTTTATGTTAAAACATTGAGAAATTCAATGGTTTCCATCCAGACGAGTACCGTAACGAAATATTTGTTGCCTACATGTATGTGATTGGGCAGTTAATGCCTTAGTAAATAACTCATAGATTTTGGATGGGATTGTGAAGAAAAGAACACTTTTGTAACCAAAATTTGAAGGGAAAAAGTGACACCTAAACTTGTTGATCATGTGTGATCAACCTTCAAGAGTGTGGTTGAACAATATTGGGTTTCAGTTAAATTGCCCTGAGGTTAAATCAGTTGTTCATAGCGAAAGTATGAAATGATAAGGTTTGAATTAAAGCCATCACCGAAGCAATGGCTTATTACAAAGTTGAATTTGTTGAGAAAAATAAAATGAATAGCTAAGAAAGCATTTTCCCATTGTTAACTGACCAGAACAATAGGATTTTGATGTGCATCCATTCCAATCTCACCTCTGTTTTGAAAGTTAAGTAACAAACAGAAATGGTTTGTGTTGAACTTTAAATCTAATAAGAAAAGAAAAGGTGACTGAGTCTTCTGTCCCTGCCTGTTAACCCTTGCCCCCACCCCTCAAATTTTCTCTGGAGAGGTGAGAAAGTGTGCAGTTGTTGGATGGATTTTATTTTAAACCATTAACATTAATAACTAAATGTTTCTTTGTGATTCAACAATACATTGGGTTTCAATCAAGTTGACTTTGGCAGTAGGGCGATATTCAAATTGATAGGGTTTATAAATGTGGTCAGTAACAGTAATGCTATGCAAATTTGAATTATAAGACCATCAGCCTGGTAAGGGACGCACCATTTGATTTTCAGGGGGGTGGGTAGGAAGTTGGGTTCGGGGGAGAATTGTTGTTTTTTTGGCCGCCGCAAGGGGTGAATTTTTTTTTGTAATGTATCCATTCATATTGAGTTGGGTGGGGGTAGAATTTTTTTTTACTCATCAGGGGGTGAATTTTTTTGTTTGTGGCGTGCATAGAGGGGAAATTTTTTTTTCCGAAAACTTCCTACCCCCCCCCCCCCCCTGAAAATCTAATGGTGCGTCCCTAACAGCTTCATAATTCTGACAACATTTTCAAATATTGTCAGAACAATAAGAAAATTATTAATTAAAAAGTAACTAATTAAGAGACTGTTGTTTCTATTGCTACGCGGTCAGAAGAATAGGGATTTGAGTTTGAAAGTTGGTTACCCGTTAATAAGTAAAGCTTTCTTTGTGATTGAACAATATTAGGTTTCAATCAAAGTGCCTTTGGTCAAATCAGTTAACAATAGGGCGATATCCGAATAGTGAAGGAATGATATGCTTTATGTGGGCAGTATTATGCATGTTTGAATTATAAAACCATTGCCATGGTAATCAGCTTGTTTCGAAAGTTGGATTTTGTGAGAGCAATAAGGAAATGAACAATTAAGAAAAGTTTACATAACTTAAGTTTTTTTCAATAAAAAACCCCATTGTTTCCATTGTTGCATAGCTAGAACAATGGGATTTTGGTTTGTTGTATACATTTTTATGCCCACCTGTTGTTGAAGGTGACAGAGGTGGGGTTTTTTGTGTTCAAAAGTATTATTAAAGGGGGACTCAAAGCAAGTTTTTGAATTGATTTTTTGAATTTTGTGAGTGCTGTAATTATTGAACTATTATTATTAATCAAATGCATATAAAAGTATACATTTTTGGAAAGGAAATGGATCAGAGAATCCAAATTTGGCGTCAATTTTGACCCAAAATTTTGATTTATTTATTTTTTGGTCAAAAAATATTAGATTAGGTTGAGAAGGAAAAAAATTGTTCCTTCTTTAGTGTCTTTTCTAACTTTCTTTTCATTCAGCCAGCATATATATATGCTTTTTAAGCCTGGCCCGAGCATTTTGCCAGGACCCGAGCATATGTCCGTACGGACCAACTGTGTAAACAAACACGAAAACATTTGTTAGGATTACAAAGTTGATTGTTTGTTTCTTTTTTCTTGTCTTTTTTGTGTCTTTGTTTATTAATTTAATTTAATTTAATTTCTCCTTCAAGGCATGTGAGTTTTCTAGATTGTTGTTTTAGAAATGTCCCCCTTTTGTTTCATTGGCCCAATAATCCTCTCCATTATAGTATTTTGGGATGGAACACAGTTTATAATATGAAAAATTATCATATGGATTAATTCAAAATATGATGCCATGATGAATAGGCCCATAGTTATGGGCGTATGATGTTCTGTGATACCATATTTTTGTCATCAAAATAATAACCATTTCTTTTCAATTCCATTTCTGTTTCAATCCTACAGGACTATAATAGCCATCCTAACCAAACCATCTCTTGTCGATTCCATTTCTGTTCAATCCTATAGGACTATTATAGCCATCTTCCTAACCATCTTTTCAATTCCTTTTTTGTCTCAATCCTAAAGGACTTTAGCCATCTTCCCAAAGGTGACATCTTTGCCCTGGCATTGACCATGTACGTAACAGGTGGCGGTGAGGAATTACCCAAGAATGGTGACACCTGGCATAGTATACGTCAAGGAGAGCTGCCAGACTTGGACCACTACTCTAAGGAGCTCAATGATCTACTCAAGGTATGTATGGGCATTTAAGGAGATTGACTTTCAGCAGCTTGAGAGTTACCCCTGCATCGCGCTGGTTCCCAATTTTGAATACAGTTTTTTTCCGTTGAAATAAACAGTCGGGTTCCAAAGTGTCGGCAATAACTACGTTTCCTTTTATCTTCAAGCTCCTGAAAATGAGATTCCATTAAAGGAGAACAGTGCTATTCATGAAACCAAGCATTATATGGTTGGAAAATAATTATCTAATGTTTATTGACCATTTCAATTGAACACAGAACTATGATATTCAATAAAACATATTTAATCTGCACATCCCCACCCAACCTGTGATTATTTGAAATTTGTGCCCGGTTGTCTGTGTCTAAAGTGCTGATGAGATAGGTATCCATATTGTGACGTCATCGTTACTAAAACCACCTCATTAGCAACAGGTCGCTGCACGTAATCACACAGGAATTCAATGCATAAATCGAAAGTATCAATACATGAAACAGGTTGTCTGTGTCAAAAGTGCTGGTGGGATAGCCATACCCAATATTGTGACGTCGTCGTTACTAAACCACCTCATCAGGAATTCAATGCATAAATCGATAATATCAATACATGAAACAGAGATGTGGAAATCTTGTAACTGTTTCGTCATAGCTTCGATCAATATGGCGACGTCCATACAGGTGACATTTTTTTCCTTTTAGAGCCAATTTTTTCTTAACGCGGCACTTTTAAAAACTTAAACCTTCGGATGTGGTCTGTATAATATTAATGCCAAATATCCATGGCAATGATTTCCTTTAAAGAGGTCAAGAGTTCTTTGACAGCCGAAATGTGTCAAATTGTATTGTCAGACTTTTAATAGTGACACCCGTGAAGCCAACATGTCTTTGCCCTTAATTCCAAATAAAAACTTAGCTTAGTTATATAGCTATAGTTCGATCAGTTCCAAATTGGTGAAGCCTTTTTAAAGGATGCGGGTGTCCATGAGGGCCATAATCGCCTGTGTACGCTTGTATTACTCTTGCGTGCGGAGAGATAAAAATAGATTATTTCTCGCCAAATTGGACCTGAACAAACTGTAGCTGTATCAGGGTATCATGGAATTGGTTCAAAACCATTCAAAGCCATAAACAGCTAAGAGTAAAACAGCTTTCAACTTGTACCGAGGATGTAGTCAACAAACTGTTTTGCCATGCTTCATGTTAACACACTTTCTTCAAGAAATCCTTCCCCCCCCCCCCCCCCCCCCACCCACCACAGACAAGATCTGACTAGTCCCTCACCTATTGATGCTAATAAGATGATTTAATTTACCAAAATTTGCTGTTTATTAAAACCTTCATCATTTATACATCTATCAGCATCCACCAATAATCTGGTTATGACAGAAACCCTCCTAAAATATAGTAAACCAAATCTTATGTCTTTATGATAAAAGCTCTCTGTTGCTTTGCTTTATTATTAATATTTATTAATGTTAATTGCTTTTTTGTTATAGACAATGGTGTTGCCAGATCCCAGTGAGAGGCCATCACCCCTAAATGTAGTCCAACACCCGGTGGTCTGTCCACATTCCAAGAAGTCTTACACTCAACTCAAGAAGGAACTCAATGTGGCAAAGTTTCAGAACACTGTCTTGTCAAGGTAGGTTGACCCAACATACAATTTTCAGAGGAGGGGTGTAACTGATGAATATTTTGGAATGGGATTCAAGGCGTCTTGTTGCCATTAGGCCTAAAAAAAAGGAGTTTGATTGGCCTAACCCGACCGACCCTAAATACATCGCCAACCCTGAATATTTTTTATTATTTTGAGGGAGGAAAAAATAATTTAAAAAAAAAAAAAATATATATATATATATATATAGAAATTGAACAAAGTATTTAACTTTCTGACTGTTTGCTTTCATTTTCGGCTATTTTAAGTCCCCAAAGCAGGTGATTTAAAAAAATGGGGAAAAATCCTGACCGACCTACCCTATTTTTGTTGTTGTCATGTTAGGCCAATCAAACCATTTTATATGGCCTTAGTAATAACAGGGGTTTGAAACTAAAATCGGCCAATCGGTAGCTACTTCATCCGGTAACTTTAATAACTTGTGTGTGATCATATCATGTGGGCGCTGTTTGTCGTCTAATATTTGATAAAATGGGATCAGTATCCACCCAATGGTTAAGTTTACCGCATACTGCATGGATATAATGAGATCTATTTTATTACTTCAAAGTGGACTGACCAATTTTTTAGTGTCGGTGGATGCGTATCAAAGGGAAGTTATTTTCATGTGCATTTAGTAAAAATCGACAACACAGTTTTACCTTTGGGTGTAGTGTAAAACTTGATCTGCAAAATATATGAGGTTGGGGAAGAAGAAGCAAATACTTCATATGTTGTCAGCTACACCATGAAATAATAATACTTCAAGATCCCAAAGATTAACAGGAACATTTCCCTATTTCTTTTGTTTCACTCATCCAGGGAGCTAAAAGAAGCCCGCGGAGATGACGATGAGGAAAGCACCGTCAAGTCAATTGGCAAACCAAAGGCGAGGGCAGCACCAAGTTCGAGATTAATCGGAAAGAAGATTAACCGTAGCATGAGTCTAACCATCTATTGAGCTATAGTAGTCCCATGATACCAAACAGAGGATGTATTTACGCTTTCACTAACCCTATGTAAACTAACTGGTATCAAGTCATGTATTGCTCATCGTGACGAAACATGGCATTGGCTTAGTTTTTTAAGCAACATGGCTGAATACTGCAAACAAGTAATAAATAATCTGCCAATTTTTCTGTCACTTGTATTCAACCATGAGAATTTCCAGATTTTTATACTTGAATTCAGATTTTTTTAATGCAATTTTCTGCATTTTCATATCAGCCTGTTCTGTAGTGTGTGGTCATTTTAGCCGATTTCATACACTTTTCAGGTTTTTCCAAGTATGTTCATTCTGAATGATTAGAAATGATGCTGTAACAACATGGAGGCGTGCGTGTGTAAATTGATCCTCTTTAATAATATATTTATTGTATTATAAGGCACCTGACAAATAATATATCGACACTTTATGCAGATTGACACTCTATGCAGATTATGTATAATTGTATTAATGTTCAAAAATTCTGAGATGTGAATTGCTCAATGATTACTCTCTCGTATCCAATAGCAGAGCTGTGAAATGTCCACTTTCTAAAAATGTGCGTTTTTGTTGTTGTTGTACCAAATATTTTAAGGTTTACTCCACTACTTATTGATGTAACTCAAGCCCGTTGTAACAGCCGTTAACAGTTGCATCCAAGTTTCTAATTTTGCTCTAGAACGATTCACAATAACTCTCCTGTATGAACCGGCTGTGTAAACACCAACAGGAAATTTCATTACAATGTAGCACTGGTCTTTGGGTCCGCCTCATCCAATGAGCCCATGGGTGAGGTGTTTGAGCTATAGTTTGATCAGCTCCAAATTGGCGAAGACTCCTTACAGCAGCGAATGAATACAGATGGACACTGGCTCGCGTGAAGGCAACAAGCATACTTTGCACCACATGCATGCATGTGGCAGATATCGCGGGCCTGTGACCACTACTATTGCGCGCGGAGAGATTAAAATCGAATATTTCTCGCCAATTTGGAACTGATCAAACTATAGTCAAAGGTGTAAGCTTTTTTCTTCGTTCTGTTTTAGTGGACCAGTAATACTGGCGCTCCCTTCTTGTACATGACTGGTACTGGAAGGAAAAAATACATTGTAGGGCTACTATGCTACTGTAGTTATTGAAGAAACACTTATGACCAACCAAACCTGTTACTAGGGCTAACAGTCATCAGAACATGTGTACCTGTCAATAGAGGCTGAATTAAAGTTTAACCATATTTTACAGAATCCTAGTTATATTATTGAAATGGCAGTACTGACATATTGGTGCACTGTCATAGGTTTTGATGGAGTCCCTTTTTGTCTCCCTTTATACAGGGCTAGTGCTAGGCTGTATTCTGGCATCCCCGACTCACCAAAATCCATATCTGACACCCTATTTTTAAAATTTCTGCAAGTTCAAGGGTCCCGTAGACACTAATTCTCTTTGTTGTAATAACCGTTTTAAAAGTGTGCCAAAATGTAGCTTTTCTATTCTATGTATAAAATTCAAAATAGTGTGTGCCTTAAAAAAAAATGTGGCTTATAATTTCTTGATCTAAATGAGTGTGCGAATGCTTGCTGCATATCGAGAACTCAGTAAAGCTGCAAGTATTCCTGCGATGAATTTCAGTTCAAAATTTGATCAAGAAATTAATAGCCCGACTGTTAACCGTATCTATCTATGCTCATATATACTGTGCCTTTGTTTAATTTGATTACCAATTGTTTGTGTATCGCTGGTAAGTTTCTTAACATTGGAGTTATGGTCTCCATGCTGCCCAAGATGATTTGATTCCGCAATGTTTAAAATTGTGACGCCCTCAAACGTTGAATGTGATTGCACGTGTAACACTCGCCAGTTAACGTGTGTAAAACTGAAATGTTAGTATCCATGCGCATGACCACAATGTTGTGCAAGAGATTGGATTCCTGTAGAAATTATCTACCCCATGTTTATAAGGCCAAACAAAATAAAAGGTTCGTCTCAAAGCTTGCGCGCGCATTGGTTTTGAAATGCCAAAATACCGCGTCTGAAATGCAGAAAATTGTCAAATCAATTTTTTTTTTCCCTACAAATTTTTATTTCGAGTTTTTATTCAAAATATCGGCAGATTTTCCTTTTCTCAAACTTTTACATGACTCATGTCTTCAAAAAACGCTGCACAATTGTTCTTATACACAACTACATCACAATATTCATTTCAAATAGAAAAACAAATATCAGAAAGTGTCAACGGTTGCAAATAGTAAGAGTAAAAATTGCCACACAAATAAAAAAAATGGAAGACAAAAAACAGCGCGCGTCGCCCGATTTTGAAGCCTTCGCAAGCTTTGAGACAAACTTTTTTTTTGGCCTAATCAAGACGTGTTTTGTTATATTATTTTAACATGGCTGCTATTTTATTGTGAAATAGCTAATGTGTAGTTTTTAGATACAACATTCAGTTCTGTTTTCTAGCCCTTAGTTTTTAGACCGGTAGTGAAGATATCAAAACCTATTGAACCTGATATACTGTGAAAGTGTTAATTTTTTGCGCTTTGCAGATTTTCAACTGTTTTTAATTGCAGATTTTCAACTGTTTTTAATTTCGCGAATAGTAGTTTCTTCACATAGACCTATACATGCATAAGAAATGTATTTGCATGTTATTATTTTCACGGTAGCTGGTTGAAGCGCAATAATTTCCCCTTTTTACAGTATAGCTCATCTTTTACAGTACTGGATGCATATCAATGTTTTTGTAGTTTTTGTTTGTAAGTAAATACAATTAGGAAGTATTTTAATTTCATGTAAGAAGAATTACCAAACATGCACCATGGTAAATGTATATTTTATGTGGAATTGAGCTTGGTACTGTTACGTTTTTATTTTTCCTGATTGATTAGGTTTAGTGTGAAATTCCATTTGTTCATAATGCTTGGGTCACAATTGTCCACTAAGTTACACTGATAATGTAATGTTTTTGTGAGATTCTTAAAATGTTTTTTTATAATTAAGTAAATATTTTTGATATTCTTTGATACACATATTTGGTTAGTTATTCCTATTTTTACATTTAAGATGATCATTTTAATAAGAATTTGTATTTGTTTTGAATAATTATGTGTTTCTCTGTGACATTCTGTTAATACTGTTGACGGCATCCAACTTAAAAATATATGGTTTTGATTTCTGCCACTTGATTTCCCCTATCTGCACACTTTCATTCTGCACACCAGCATTCCAAGTCTTGTGATATAAAAACATGTATTTCTCGCCAATTTGTGTGCCTTTTCTGTTAATTCCAGTTTCATCTCGTGTATATTCATCCCATACAACTTATGGTTAGCTGATTGTAAACTGAAAATACTTGTATATTATTGAATGACTTTGAGTGTAATACAAGAATATATTGCACTTGATATGCAAATATTGCAAATTGTGAGACAGGCTTTTTCGACGGGTATTCATAATATAAGGTAAAAGTTTAACAGGTTCGCCGTCGGACAAGTTTTAATCCGTCAAGCTTTCGTCAAATATTGCACTTGTCTACTCTTTGACTTGTGCGGTATCTTTCTAGCTCGTGCAATATATTCTTGTATCACACTCAAAGCCTGTCAAATGCTCAGACAGCCTAAATTTATAATTGAACGAACACATCGTATTGTGTACATTACGTGAAGCACGCACAACCAAAAGCGTGATAATTTCGGGCGTAACCCTCTTTGTGCTGCCTTTGTGTTGTTCGTTCAATTATTAATGTAGTTAATGTTGGATCTACCCACTGGAATGCGCAGACGTCGCATTTGTACTTCAGTTGGAATATGCGGATTCAGGGCTTCAGCAGCGGATGCCAAATTTTACCAACATTTCAGTCTCCCACAATGCAATGAGCGTAGCATACAACAAAGCCTGTGAATTAACCTTTGACACCTTTGGCCTCTAACCATTGTAATGCATTGTGGGATTGAAATTTCGGTACATCTTGGCTTGTGGCGTTAAACCCCGAAACTGCTTATAGAGTATTTATAAGGCTTGTGTGTTTCAGTACTATAATTGTCAATGGCGCAGTGTGTCGCTGATTAAGATACTATAACCACGTTTGTGACTAGGCCCATGATGATTAAGGCCAGTGATAAAATATTATAAGGCTTGTGTGTTTCAGTACTATAATTGTCAATGGCGCAGTGTGTCACTGATAACCACGTTTGTGACTAGGCCTATGATGATTTAGGCCAGTGATAAAATATTGTATTGATTTGTCTTCCATTAAAGTATTATGTCTATGATATATATTATAATGCATTGTACATAAATAACATTGCGTAATGTTTGACAAATTTTGATTGATTGTGTGGAAATTTACTGATTGATTTTTACCCCTTTATTTTACTGAATTATAGTACTATAGTTTGATCAGCTCCAAATTGTTGAAACCTCCTTTACAGCAACAAATGAATACAGAAGGATGCAGGTACACTTGAAGTAAACATGCGTACTGTGCATCATATATGTGATGCGTGTTTGGCCATTATCACACGTGTATGCTTTGATTACTTTTGCGCGCGGAATTACGCGCGGAGAGATATAAAAACCAAATATTTCTCGCCAATTTTGAATTGATTAAACTATAGTGGTTTACTCAGCAATCAGCTTGAATGATTGCCTAACATCTGTATTTGGTACAGAAATGACCAATTTACCTAAATGAATAAGGCCAACAAATAAGATTGTTGTGTTGCCCTCAAGTGCCAAAAATCTTGTAGTTGGGTCGGTCGGTCGGTCAATTTTTTTTTTTTTTTTTTGGCTGACAGACTCTGGTTCATGATGACAAGACAAAGTTGGTAAATGTCAATTTGACTAACGTTTCTAGCGTGATAATGATTTAAAATCAATCTAGTCAAGCAAACTTATTCATTTCAAGCTGAAAATAGGGTAAAATTAAAATCTGCAGGGTTGTCGCTGCACCGGGCGGAGCTACCGGCTCTCAAAATCTCCGCCCGGTACTCACAGTAAATTTCAGCCTTACCGCCCGGCACAAATTTCTTACCCCCACTGATTCCACCGAATAAAATTCTTAGATTACTGTGTAATTCCTTGGGTTTTTTTACCGCAAAACGGCGAAGTAAGCTCAAATATTTCCTCACTGGTCAAAACCAAACATCATAATTTATTCATAGTCAACAACCAATATGTGACGTAGTCGACTGATCGTATCGTCTCTCACTCCAGAAGCACGCTATTAATGCTGCTCGGGTATTCACTAAATTTACTGCGTGCAATTCTAACATGGGTTAAAGGTTAATTGATTCGCAATTTTTACCCGGTTCTAAAATCACTCTGGTGACAACCCTGAAAATCTGGAAAAGAAAATGCGACCCTGGTTTTAGCGTCGGTCGCTGAGGGCAACACAACAAACAAAAAAATTGCATAATGAAAGATTATGTCTCTAGTGAATGCTTAGCTAAATTAGGCAACAACAAAAAAGGTTCGTCTCTGAATCATTTTGCAAAAAAGTGCTATGCGATTTTTAATTATTTTTTAAGAGAATTGGGTATGAGGTATGCGATTTAAAAAGAAAGAAATTGTCGGCCATGTTTAATTTGACCGGTTTTCAAATTATGCATATCATTTTCATGTTGATTCAAGCTTTCAGAGAACCATAGGAAAAAAGAAAGAAAATTGCATCGCCGATGTGTAGAGCTACGCTCTAAAGCCTATTTCACATACAAATGCACGCAGGCTTCTGAGACTAACCTCTTTTCTTTTGGCCTTAATGGAGGCATTATTCGCTTGGGAGCCTTGTTATTAAATGTGCACAGTTGAAATGCACCTTTTGACACATGAACACATACTTTATTTTCAATGATTAAAACAAATACCTGTAATGTTCAACTTCAAATGCATAAACAATCAAATACACTCAAATCTGGCTAATATATTGTTCCAAATACAGGCACTGTTTGCAAAATGCACAAATATATATGAATTTTTCAAAACCGAATCAGAACACATTGGAATAATATAGACATTTTGGATTCGTGTATTATGATTCAAGTAAGAAAGGTATGCTGTCCTTGGCTTAAAAAATCAGTGGCTTAAAACTCTTGTACCGATTTATAAACTTGAAGGGAGCCAATGAAGTGACTTACAATCACGGTCATTTTACTTGGAACACCCTGATAATAATTCCACTTTATTGTGTTTCTGTTTCCCCCAAATTAACACTTTCGAAAGGGCCGGGTTTTTTTGACGGAAATCTTGAAACCTTTGCTCAACCTGAATAACTCCCCCGTCTGGTAAAGTAGGAGACACAGTCCCCTGAAGCAATAGTCCGCCCTGTACAGCTACATCATGATATAAACACAACACCAAAAGTAAGTCCCCCCTAAACAATTTGTCATAACATCGTAAGATAAAACATTTTACCAATAAAACTTAGTTAGAAATAATCCTATGACTGTTTCCTAAGTGGTGTTTGAAAATGAAAGATGTCCATGACTTCATGGCTGAATAAGCTCAAAAATAAGACAAAAACTGCCCTTCTCAAAAGTCACAACTCACTATGCTAATATCTGAGCCAAGAATGGGATTTACATGGCTGAATGATCATGAATTGATTACACATTACAGTAAATTTTGCTCAGCCACGGGTACTTTTCCATTAGTATGAAGCAATTCATACACTTTTGTGACTTTTGAGGGGGGCGGGGGCCCAAACTGGGTTTTTTTCGTCAGGGGGGGGGGGGGGCATTTACCCAGATTCCTGACACAATATCAAATGCCCCCCCCCCACCCACTTTTTGTGGTGATACATCAATCAAGGTTGGCGATCTAGTGAAAAAATGGCAATGTCCCCCCCCCCCCCCCCCACTTTCAAGATTGGATCTGCGCCCTTGCCTGAGCTACGCCACTGGAACTTATTGGCAAAAAAAACCTGTTCTATAGATCCGACCGACCCATTTTCCCCCAGAATTGTCAAAATTCCCCCCGCTCTCAAGTTTCTGACTCGTGCTTTTGCATTATGAAAAATAATAAGACAAAACTAACCATCGTCTCTGGAAACCTGAACGAAAAATACAATGCGAAATGCGGTATTTCCCCTTTCGCTTTTTTTTAAACATGAGACAGGCTCTGTGAAGAATAAAGCTGGTATATGGTACTTTGCAATGTGATATTAAAATTTGAAGAAGCAGTTGTTTTTCTTGAGTTTGAATACTGGAAAAAAAAAATTCCATACAGTCACACCATCATTTTCAATAGTTCAAGAAAAACAAGTAAAATGCGAATTTTCATTTGTTGCCTAATAACATGCACACTCCAATGCTGTTTACGGTATGACATCAATCACCACAGTAAATGGTCTTTCGGTGTTTTCGACAAAAATGATACAAAAAACAGGATCTTTCATTGGCAATTTTCAGCTTTCAAGAACTCTTAAGGTATAGAAGGCAAAATGGCCGGGAGGGTTTGCTCTGTCGCATATTACTTTTTTTAAAAATCAAGTTCGTTATTCTCAATCTAATGAACTTCTGGGCATTGAAATTTTGAATCTCAGTATTCAAAATGGTAACATTTGTCCATGAATGCGAAGGTTAAATCATCGTCCCCTACTTTGGACACGCCCTGGCCCTATATGAAGCTGTCTTGCCCTATTTCGGCAATCAAAGTGACAATTGCGAAAATCCATGTTTGTTTGCCCCTATGTAAAAATCAATTGAGTTGACCCTCTAACACGATGGCCGACCACATTTAAAAGTTGTTTCATGTATATTTTCAAAGTTGACTGAATATGTATTCAGACTCGTTTTTATATGTCCTGTCTTTTTGGTCAATGCCCATCTGTTAAAATGTTGAACATTGGGAGCGCATCACATAAAATATGGGTTCATAAAAAAAAAAATCATTAGCATTTTACCCGGGGAGGCACTGACATTGGAAAAGGGTATAGGTATGTGCCGCGCTGAAGACCCCGCCCCCCTTTACACCCTCCGCTGCTAGCTCTTATGACCCCCAGGCGCGTACCGCGGCATGTGAGCTAGGGGGGGGGGGCAGAAGTATGTCGTCCCGGTAGTGGCATAAATTTCCCGGTCAATTTTCGTAAAAGGTTGCCCCAAAATTTTTCCCAGTCAGTCAACTCGTGAATTTCACGTAAGTGGGGGGGGGGGGGGGGGGGGGGGGGGTAGGGTAAAAAAAATTTGCACGGTCAAAATTTTTCGCATAGTCACAAAATGTCGCACAGTCACAAAATGTCGCACAGTCAAAAAATTTCGCGCTGTCTCAAAATTTTACACTCAAAAAAGGACAACGTTTAACAAATAATGCAAATTCCTCAGTGTTTTAGGCTTTATTTTTTTTCCTTATGCAAATTTAGCGACCCGGTCTTGGGAATTTAGCGTCCCGTTATTTGGAGCCAGGGGGGGCAACTTGCCCCCCCTGCCCCCCCCCCGGTCGGTACGCCACTGATGAACCCCTTTTGAGCCTGCATCAGTTCTTTAGACCCCAATATTATTGAAAATTCAAAAATCGCGCAATTTTGCGTTCCAAAGCTCCAATTCTTCGAAAATTTTGCGTTGCCTAAAACCCAAAAAAATCGAACATTTGCGTTCATGCTAATCAAAATTGAACTATAGGCCAGTTCTCAAGACTACTACTTTTTTTGAAAAAATCAGTTCCTAAGACCCTATTTTTCGTCATAAAATCCCCTCAGTTCAGTTTTGTAGCCCCCTTTTTGAGACCCTGTGCGGCACACCCCTACCCCAAAAAAAAGTTGAGTGCCCCCGGCCCATAACAATTGAAGGGACATTATAAATAATTATAGTCACTTTGTTTTTTGTGTGATTGTGTTTTTTTTCTATTGAAATATCATATTTTCATAAACCACAACCAAGCCACTTTTATTTATATGTACAATATTGGTCAGAAGTATGATATGAAACCAAAATTTGTGCATATCATTCTGCTTTGAACCTTTACATTTATAGTAAACAATGTCATTTGGTGTTTGATCTGAGACCATATGGCAGGTTTGATAGGCCTACATTTTGTTTGACACTTCATTTGGACATAATATTGTTTAGGCTGGCCTGAGTGACTAGGGAATGGAAACAACTATAAACGCCATAAGGCCAATGGAAATGGATTGTTAGTTTCCTGTTGGAAGTTTGAAAAACGGGACGAGGTAGCGTTTCATTATTCATTATTTGGATTTTTTTTCATTATTCATTATTAAATTAAGATTGATGTTTTCGAATGGAATTTAAGGCACCCCACTATACAAACCAGTGTTAAGTACTTGATACCCATTGATTAGTATTATATTACACATGAATAACTCTTTTTAAACAATTTAGGAAGTACTTTAAGATGTTTTTTTTGAAAATTTAAAAAAAGTGTCTGAAATATTGCAACATCAATTACATTTGAAATTTGAGGAGGTAATGCTAACATTTTCATTATTAACCCTACACCATAACACCACTGCCAATAAAATCTCTTAAAGTCAGCAGGAAGGGATTTAGAGCCAATAAAAAAATAACATTTGTATTCAAGTTTGTCAGAAAATGTATTTTTTGCACAAATAATGAAAGTTTTGGTAAAACTGAAAATGTGGGGCGGGAGGGCAACAGGAAACTAACAATCCATTTCCATTGGCCTAATAAATGTCCGGGCCATATTCTAAATTCTAATTATTTATTTATTGGGTCTTTCAACTGATACAAACGGGATCGGGACTCGCCACCGAAGTTTGTGGACAGTACACTTTCGCTAAATTAAACCGACATCCAGCTGATCTTTGTTTACTACAATATTGGCCATTGTTGATTTTTCCTATTTACCGATATAAATAAACAACAACCACGTGGAAAAACAATGTATCCATGAGAAAGTAATCAAAGCGTCCGACTCGGCGTCTGACCGGCATCCAGCTGATCTTTGTTTACTACTACAATATTGGCCATTCACAAATCAAGCCGTAGATCGGGCCCTAGATACCGTACTGAATAATTCATCAGGTATGACCAAATAAAGAAGCCAATTGCGGAGTTCAGCCAATCAGCGTTAAGTATAGGGCGGAGTTTACGATGCTCGCGTGTCAGTCATCCCCTAGATACCGCCGGTAGTGTTTGTGTTTCATGGCAACAACTACTTGGTGACAGAGGCGAGACCGCGAAAGAAAATTATTATTGAGGTGATCAACGAACCTGAAGCAGCGTCTCAAAAACTTCGAGAGATCCTACACAAATTGGAGGATAATATTTACCAGATTTCGGTAAGATATCGTGATGACTTTTAGTTTATAATCATATGATAACTTCAGAGAATGTATAGTTGTTATGAGATTATAATTACGAAGCTTGTATTTCGTGTATTTTGAGAGTTTTTTGTTGACGAATTTTAGAAAGTCCCGACCGACAAGCATGGCAGCCATATCAACTTTCATCCGTGTCTCGACTTACTTGTAATGTATACTTTTTGGAGTGACCCGACGAGGCCAGGCTCATAAAACACTTATTTTGTTAGACCACAGTCAAAGAATGTCGAAATTGTGTAGAAAAATGAACTGAATTTATGATTTTCATTCATTGAAAAATGGCATTCAAAATCTCCCAAGTTTTTAGTTTGAAGATTTCTGCTTTCTAACTAAAAATGTTACCATCATGATCATGCATTTCCATTTTGTTATTTTAATTCAATGCAATATAATATGATGGATTGAATTTACTCTGTGCTGAACTTCTCTATGATGAGATTGATTACTTTATTTTACCAAAATGGTGAGCCGCATCAAAGTCCAATTTTCACTTATAGTTAGTAAAATGACTGACAGTATCCTAGACATTAAATGATATTTATCAAAATTACTAATTATTTTGTAATTGAATGTGCAACAAATATATTGTAGGCCTATTATAATGCATACATGTTAAATATTTTTATATGTTTTTATTGATGTTTTTCAGGACTTGCCAACCCATAAAAAACCACATCAAAAATGTCAACTTGGGAACCTACCAAGCCAAGAGGGCCCATCGCGGCTATGTTTGCCAGCCCAGGACCACGCTACGCTCTACCCAGCAACACGGGGCATTCTAGCCACGACATCAGGAAGAAGAAGGCCCCCTCTTACAGCTTTGGCACCAAGCACTGCAAATTCACAGACGACTGCAGCCCTGGACCCCGCTACCTTGTTGACCCACGCCTATCACGTCAAGGCCGTAGCGGTGAGCCCCACTACTCCCTCTACAGTCGTCCCAATGATGTCAAGAGGTTCAGTACTCCCGGACCAGGCAAATACTCACCAGAGAAAGCCGGCATGTCATCTCGTTTCTCGGCACCTGCATATTCACTCAGATCAAGAACGAAAGGCTCCAAGTTCGACAAATCACCAGGTAGGTTTAAGTTCCACGAAGTAAAAGTTTACTTTCATACTTTCGAAATGACTCGAGTCCTAGATATTCTTTCAAACTTAAAACACTCATGAAATGAAAATAAACAAATGAAAATCTCTAGCTCTTGACATGATCCCGGTTAACTTGAACAATGTCACTAGTAATCCTTGATTGAATGAACAATATGTCAACATTGAAGCAGCCATTCTGGAATTTTGAAGCTCCCGTTTAGTAAGTGACTAAATAACTAATTTTTCTGTTCTTTCCTTCAGCTCCCAACGGCTACACACTTCCAGGCATCCTAGGTGGCCGCTCCGTCGCCAAACAATCAGCCCCTGTATACAGCATGACAGGACGCAGCAAGATTGGCAGCTTCGACGAGGATCTGCAGAGGACCCCAGGACCAGGCACATACACAGTGATCAGCCCCAACATCAACAAAGAAAGGAAACCACAGTACTCCATGACCGGCAGAAATCAGCTCCCCAGCGACGCAACAAGAAAACCTGGCCCAGGAGCACATAGCCCAGAGAAGGTCATCATCAACAAGGAGCTCAGACCACAGTATTCCTTTGGCATTAGACATTCAGAATACATCACACCTTTAATATCAGAGCCAACAGAATGTTGTAAGTAGTACCATATTTTGTTGTTTTTAAATAATTTATTTTATTTTCTGCGCCATTTTATGACTATGTGACCAAACCTTGAGGCACAAGTCAGGTTATGGCCAAGTGTGCCATGGAAAATCTTTCATAATCTAATTTTCTGGAATAAAGTCCAAGTCTAATGAAGTCACTTATTTTATTCATGTCACTTCCAAGGAAATATTAATATTCATAACAAGTTAAAGACGTTCAATTTCTACACTGATCGCTGATCGGACCCACTGGTTTGTAGTTACAAGTTACAATTCTAGATTCAGGAAACTTAGTATCTAGGTGAACGTCTCAAATTTATTAGAAACAAATAACTAACAGCATTTCTTTCCTATTTTCTTCCCTTTTCCAGAACCAATGCCTCTTTATCAGCTGTCCTAAGAAGACGTCACCTTGAAGAATCTAGCCTATGGATTTTTAACCGGACTTGTACATATCACACAGAGATTTACAAAGACATTCAGACTAGTTAATGCGAATGCAGTTGAGACAATTAATTGATATATAACTGCTTTCTTGGTGGAACACATTGTACCTTCCGCCGATTTACACACAACACCTGCATCAATGCAGCGCTTCTTTGGGATTTGAACTGATTATGAATATTTTTGTATCGACGTAAACAAAATATACAATTTCTACTTGGATGGATATCGATAATGTGTCTCGGACGACCAACCGTAATATAGCATCTCACATGTAAATATTTTAAGAGATATTGTCGCAACACTTTTAATCCGTGGAGATTTTTCAGAAAACCTTCTTGAATCATAGTGATGTGATGATGGAGTTACGATTAGCCGGTTATGGTTGCAGAGTTTATCGGTTGCCGGAGCAAACAACATTTTGAGATTTTGTTGTTTTATCATCCGTCCATATTTATACCCACGATCATGTTCTTCGTATTCGTATATGATAATAATAAACCGAATTCTATTTCAGTATTAGTAAATGAATAAGAAATGTTAACTATGCAGATTGTGAAATTCAATGCCTCATCATAAATAATATTGTCGACATTATGTGAATCCTTTGATAAATAATATATTGGGAGTTGTAGTTTTTACATTTATAGATGTGGATGGGTTGTATTTATTGTACTACAAGCAACAAAGGTTTAAAACTATTTCTTTTAGTTTTAGATGTTTCAGCTGGATCTGATCTTAGATATAGGCCTAAAAAGAGATTTGCATGGAAGAAGGTCATTAGTTTAAACCATCACCCACGACTAAGAAATGGATGGCACACAATACCAATCACTTTGATCGTTATTATGTCTCATACATTTACACATAACTTTTGAGGATAGTTTGAACTAGTGACCTTCCATCATCTCTGGTCTGTAATGTAATGTAATTCATCAATTTTGGATACAAATTTGTATTTAATTGTCGCCACAAATTGTGCTTTTACGTAAAAGTATGAACTTATTCCAGTGTTGTGGAAGTTATCGACTTGACTTCGACTTATGTCATTTAATGACTTAACTTAACACAAGTCAATGAGACTTTTGACTTGGTTTTAAAACATTACAAAGGACTTGATAATTATGTCTGGACTAACTTCCACTTGACTTGGTACAACCTCTTAGGTATGACTTGAATAGACTTAAACTAATTGACTTGACTCAACCAGTTATTTATTATGATACATTGAATTGACTTGACCGAGGACAAATTAGAAAGCCTTGAGGACTAAGGAAAGCGACTTGGTCACATCACCGGTCCATCGACTCTAAAATATCTTAAGTGGGTCAAGAGAAAAAAGTGAAGTCTAAATATTTTGGAAAAAAAACTACTAAAAATCCATTCAAATGAAATGTACTTGAGGTCCCATACTATGACCTTATGCATCAATTTGCATGATAGAACAAGATGTACCAAATACATTACACATGCCGGGGATCTGAAGTACAAAAGATCATTCCATTCTTTGAATTTTTGATTATTTTTTAAATGAGTGAATTCAACAGGTGTCTTTATATACATATTAGTCAAGTTAACTTTTGACAGATTGCAATCAGAGCCCTATTTCATAAAAGTTATAAGATGTGGACTTGGAAGGGTGATTCTTGAACTCTTCTTAAAGCCTTGTTAAGAAGAATATTAAATAATTCTTCCTAAATTGAGCTTTATTACATTGGTCCTGTTTCATAAAGATTGAAATATTAATATTCTTAAGAAAAGTAGAAATCTTAAGATTAAGAAGAATCACTCTTCTCAAGACCAACCATTTTAAACTTTTATGCAATAGGACCCTGCAGTACCCTGCACTAATACATCTAATAGTTTAGTCAGTTCCAAATTGGTGAGATAAGTGTTTTTTCTCCATGTACACAAGTAATCCAATCCTTCGCAAACGACTTTGGCTTGCCCTGCGCATACGCACCCACATCCTACTAATACTATATTAATTTGTTTGTAATGCCAGGAGGCTTGCCAATTTGGAACTGATCAAAGTATATAGTCATTATAGTGTAATGTTAGTGTAGAAATCAACAAATTGACAACATTTGGTTTTTACACAAAACTTTTTCCTTTTAATTGTATCAGCTTTGTTTCAAAAATGTGTAATTTATTGAATATTATTATGATTATATTTCAAATAAACAATGGACAAAATATATTTTAACTGGTGTGTGTTATTACTGATATGGTATCATTTTCTTGTGTGTCCCTACTCCAAATATCTGAAGTGACCCAAAAGATGTAAATATTTGTTAAATCTAAAATCTAAAATAAAATACATATCTGTTTACCCATGGTTTACCCAAAAAACACAAGCGTGCAAGTGTCCGTTTCCTTCAGAAACCATAATATGATCTAGACCTTACCCACACAAAAATGTTTCCCATCATGAAACCCTGTTGTGGGCATGGACTTTTGAAGTAGAGGGGTTGGCAATAGCACCAGTCAGGATAGTTTTTTAAATTCAACTAAATATGCCTTGATATCGCCAAGATCTATCAAAATTCTGCCAGATCCCCCCTCCCCCACCACCCGAAATACTTAGAAAGATTGTTTTGGTTAAAAATGTTGAAACATTTGGGTCCATTATAGGCCTTGTATTCATTTGTACAATAACACCCCTCTCAATTTTTGAAATTCTGGGTCGGTCAGGCCCATTATAGACCCAGTTTGTCTGGCTTAATGGATTATTTTTCAACCTGAATAATCACGATATTGTGGAAGAATAGAATCACATTAAATTCTTATCAATGGTTTTTACCTCTGTGGGTTTTTACAAACATTTAATAGAGTTCAAGGTACAGCCTGTTTGCCTGTACATAATGTCTGGAATCGCTGGTGCAATTATGACGTAGTTTTAAAGTTGACACTGGTTGTCATGGTTGCATACCAGAGCTGAGCTAGGATACCTTTCCTGTCTAGGGATGAAGCAAATAGTTTCTGTGTGTATGGTCATGGTATTGATCTTTACTCAGTCATTATTATTTGCACAATATACAGTGAAATATTGAAAAGGAAATTGGCATGTACCTACAAAAGCCCCTTGCTATTGATAATCAATCATTTATATTGATTGTGACTGATAGTCTATTGAAAGTTAAATATGAGAACCAATATTATTTGAAAGTAGAATTTAACCATTAGGCATGAAAAAAATACATTCTGTTCAACAGGTGAACAGACCTGAGACTAGTATAGTCTCAGGAACAGACCTCATCAGGTTGGTCATTTTTTCTTCCCTTAAAATGCACCAAACTCTGTCAAAATTTTGCAGTTTTTTAATAAACTAAAAATATATATTTTGGTCGGTATTCATTAAAATTGTCCTTTCTTATTTCTAAAAAATGGGTTGGTCGTGGCTCGTAGACAACCTTTTTAATGCAGGCAATAGGCATCAATGGGAATCTTGAATCGCCCATGACCCAAACAGTTACCAATTTTCGAGGGAAAATGGACCCATATGTTTACCAGAAACCCATAATTTTCCTATAATATTTGACAGATTTTTCTAAAATTAAGGATTTTAGACCCATATAAACACTTCAAAAGAAGTAAGTTCCCCTTTTGGGTTTCCCTTATATTTTCAAAAATATACATTGGGTTGAAATGGGTTTTCTGTCAAATTGTTATGAGGTTCATACCAATACTTGACCAAAATTTCAAATCCACAGGTTCTGTCATGCTTGAGTGCGCTTGTATTGAATGACAGAATGCCCCATTTCAAAAGTTGTTAAAATAATGTTTAGTAGTGTGTGTATCCACCCCGTTGGTGTATCAATTGACGACATCGATTTCTCATAGTGTTGATGAGGCGCGCTACTCGATATAGAAGTCCAACTCTTGTCGGCAAGTCATACAACAACGCGGTGGATACACCCGCTACTAAACGTTATTTTAGCAACTTTTGAAATGGGACATTTCGTCATTCAATACATGCTCACTCGAGCATGACAGAACCTGTTGATTTGAAATTTTGGTCAAGTATTGGTATGAAGCCCATAATCATTTGACTGAAAAACCCATTTCATTCCAATGTATTGTTTTAGAAATATAAGGGAACCCCTAAAGGGGAACTTACTTCTTTTTAAGTGTTTATTTACCAAAAATGGGTTTAGGTGAAGGTTTTGGTGTGTTTTTTGCTGCCTCAACTGATCAGAATCTTAATTTTGGTTATCATTTTAAGTCATTTTTTGCATATTATGTATTGATTTAATTATTCCCTGCAGAGGTTTGTCAAAGTTGATTTTTTTTGTCCCATTTTCAATTTTTAGGCTACTCAAGAGATGTCCAGTCCCCTCCATACCAGCACAGGCATGGTTAGGGGTTTCACTTTAACTGTTTACGCTGTTTCCAGGGTCATGGTACACGCATGCAATCATCATATAACTTCCTAAAGTTGAGCAAGAAGGCTATGCTGAACTTTATTTTCTAAAAAACATTTAACTTTGTCATAACTGAATCATGGAATTTCAATGTTAGACTTTGAAAATATTGTTTGGTTGCAGCTCCTGCATATTTTGCATTGGATGGAAACTTAAGATGTTTTTAGGGCTCCTGGCATGAAATATTATAACCGGATTGGCCTGCTATAATTGGTACTGTTGGGATTTGTGAAATGCTCACCATGTTCAATTCTTTGTTAAAGGGTTCTACTTGGAAATTTACATTGAAGTTCAAAGCAAGTTAATTGGAATATAGTCAAGCGAAAAGTTTTTGAAAATAAAGTTCAGTCCATAAATTTCAATAAGACCTGCGCTCTTTTAATTTTGAAAGTATGGTTCATTTTACGTTCCTATAAAAACACAATTTTTCTCCAAATAGAAATGTACCTTTAACTTGTAATCCATCATAATAAGGCCTACAAAAAAAAAAGTTGATTGGCGTAACGCGACCGACCCTAAATACATCGCCGACCCTGAATATTTTTTTATTATTTTGAGGGGAAAAAAAAAATATATATATATATATATATATTTATAAAAATTGAACAAAGTATTAAAGTTTTTGACTGTTTGCTTTCAATTTCGGCTATTTTAAGTCCCCATCGAAATGATATATTGTTGAACACAACGATACATTTTTGCCCGGCAATTATATACGCTAGAGCTATGATTTGTGTGTACTGCTGTCTTTCAAGTGTTCAAAAGTAGGTGATTTGAAAAATAAAAAAAATAATTAAAAAAAATAAAAATCCCGACCGACCTACCCTATTTGTTTTGGTCATGTTACGCCAATCAAACTTTTTTTTTTAGGCCTAATGTAAGATGTACTGTTACGCACGACAAATGGTATTGCAATCTTTTTTACGTGGTGTCATTTTATTAAAATGGTAACAACTTCTGCAACAAGGAATTTCATCCTGTGTATTTTGTTTGATCTGGCAAACTATGCACCACAAATTTCTTAGAAATTACATAACAATAAAACAATACATTAGTAACTAGTTATTATAATACAATCTAACTTGCAGCAGAAGAAATTATTCAAAAACAGCTAAACAGATTCATAATTTCTATTGGTTATACAATTACAAAATAATAATAAATTACATCGACAGGACATCGCAAACATGCAAGAATTAACTTAAAACATGCAAGATACTTAATATAATTCAAAAAACTCAAAGGGTACATTTCTATCACTTACGGTATGTAAATACAAAATTGCGTATAATGTAGAAAGCACTTATTTAATATTGGTAAAATTAACGAATAGTTTTCTATTTGGCTGAAATGAGCACCTTCTACATTCACAACATTCAAACATTTGTCCTGGGTTGTCAAAAAGGGTCTGAATATTTCATTTTACTACCGCGTGCCTGTCCCTATTTCCACGACCTGAAAACACATTCCTCCCAGATGCTTGCTGTTCACAGTGTGCTCTTTTCCATTGCAATCTCATCATAGTGTCATGTTTGTTATAGTCGCTGCCATAATGCTTTGGACCAAATCGCCAAGCGTATGCTGCATGAACCCCAATGTGATTTTCGATGCGTAACAGCATAGTCTGAGCGCTTATTGAAATTCAGCCATGGTGCTGGGGTGAATTTTGTCCAATGCATTATGACTGCGCCTATATTTTATATGCATGCAATTAAATATACATACATTTATGCAAATTATGCCACTTTCTTCTAAGCGCTTTTGAATACATAGCTACAATGTTTTAAAACATCATACATTTATGCAAATTATATCACTTTCTTATAAGCGCTTCTGAATACATAGCTACAATGTTTTTAAAACATATTAATAAATAGTTACGACATATACATATATTATATTTTGTATATACAAAGATGACAATACACCTTCCTTTTGAATAAATATAAATACATTTGTCTATATATAGCTCTTTTAGTTTCTTTAATTTTGATATCAGAACATTTTCTGAGCATGAGGTGAATTGTATAATAATCAAGGCTTGCTGTAACTCCCTTTTGCAAAGCTCACAAGCCTACCCTATTAATAAATAAAAAAATGGCTAATCACTCCAAATTTAAAAGTTGCGGGGCAAACCTACGAGACCTCTCACCATATGATTAAAATGAGGGTCAATTCTGAAAACTTCATTGTTTTCTGTGCTTTTTTTTATTATTGCATGGTTATTGAACTGTCTCTTTCAATATGCCGTATTCAGTGGCGTAGCTCAGGGGGGGGGGGCCTGACGGGAAAAAAACATTTGTGCCCCCGCCCCCAAAACCCATTTGTGCCCCCGCCCCCCCCCCCCCTCCACCCCTCTAAAAAAAATTAATAAGGGAAAAAAAAAGAAAATAGGGAAAAAAATGATAGAAGACCGAGATTGCGTGCGGGGTACAGGTTATGTGTGGGCATATTCAGCCCAAATAGTCAAATACAAGGCAAAATTGTACATGTAGTACATGTATACTGTGTGATTTATTTTTGACCCTACCCCCCCCCCCCCCCCCCCCCCCTTACGTGAAAATCACGAGTTGGTGACTGGAAAAAAAATTGGGGCAACCTTTTACGAAAATTTCAGAAATCTTGCCCCCCCCCCCCCTGAAAAAAATCCTAGCTACGTCACTGGCCGTATTGTAACAGGTTTCGTATGTCTGACATCTAGGTGCATATAATGTTGGTGAAAAAAATTAACTTGTTAAAATCTCATCAATTTTTAGGGCCTATTCCCCCATATTTCTGTGATGCAATCTGTAGTAAGTGGACATTTATCATGCATAGGTTGCACATCTTCAAAGTTGTTCAAAAAAGGAACACAAAATTGCAAACTTAAAATTCATAACATTTGGCAGAGTGCAAAAATAACCAATTTTACAGTAAATTCCATTCACCTATCAGATAGGTGCCATATGCCATAAATGACTATTGAGTAACTGCATTATAGAGATAGGTGCTTAAAAAATGGGAATATTGAAACATTAGTTGGTTTCTTCATATCACAATACTCATCAGTTCAGTTTAAATATTGATCAACGGATCCTTTCTAATTGTCATCATCATCAAAGAATCCAAATACAGCATCTGATTCAAACCATGACAAATCTTCTTGAGATTTGGCAGCTTGATTTTTATTCTTCTTTTTTCTGCCCTGTGATCTGGGAGATTCGCGGAAGTTCTTCAGTGCATTTGCTTTGCTTGGGGTTTGGCGTAACTTGGATGGTGTCTTCGCCTGTAAAGAAAACCACAAAAGATCATAATATATAATGACAATGGTGAAATAACACATTCATAAACCAGATGTTTTATCAATATTTTATTCATTCAAGATCATAGGGAGTTAAAATTAAAGACTTGACAATGAGACAACGTTATTTTATCAGATTTTAATGCAATAATGAAACAACGAACACATACATTTGCGAAAAAGATCGGCAATATTATGTGTTGCATCAATTGATAGTTCTTAGCCACCATCAGAAACAAACATCACAACCTGTTCTTAAATTTTGTATCACATTGATAATAATATTGATAATGACAATGTAATATAAGTGAAATGTTATCATCATGGATACTGAAAATTTCATTAGCAAATAGAAATCATGATACTGATATATTGTTGGTTAATCTAGTAAACCAAATTATAGAGTTGATCCTGCACTTTTCACATAAACAAATTGTCAATTGCTTGCAAAGTTTTAGTTATAGTAAAAGTTGAAAATAATATACCTTTGATTTCTTCTCTGAATACAAGCTCTCTGTTTCCATTTGATCTGGATACAGTTTTTTGAATTGCTCATCAAGTTCACCCGACAGGTCTGTCATTTCAGCATCCTTCATCTTGTGCTTTATGAAGAAAAACAAACAAAAGGTTTTATTTGGTTATAAAACAAATAAATTGTTCATATTTTATTTTATAAAATATATAATTTTTTTAATTCCATACCCCTTCCCTTTTACAGCATTTCTGGTTTACTTTTTCAGTTCAGCCTGCTCCCTTGAACCCCACACAGTTCATTCTAGGTCATCCTACTAGCTTCTATTACGATGCTGTCATGCATTTGCCTCTTAACATGTCAAAAAACTTTGGTCTATTCACTTGTATTAGTCTGTTTATGTTTTTCCTAATTACCTGTTACCCCTGTTTTTGTCACAACATTCATCTCTTTATTATGTTAGATTTCTAATCCTCTTTAATGTCCTTCCTTCTGTGCTTCTGTCTCTACACTATCTCTCCCGCTATCTCTTTACGTATTGTACATATCTGTATATATTCATAATTATAGGCCTTTGGAGCTAGTCCTTGTATTATATCTGCATGTACACTGGGCTAATGCTATTTCTATTTTCACTTGATAAAGACTAGTTAGTATATCTAGTCGAAACTTTGTTATTATCTCTAATTCAACTACCCATTTCTTTCATCCCCACTTTCGGTTGGGATAAGTTTCACTTTTCAGTATATGGTTAAAGAATACGTTTTATTTGAGTGGAGTGCTAAAAATTAATGTCAAGGCAATGCATTCTCGATATATAAAGCTGCATAACGTGTAGCTCCTCCAACCTACTTGCCGCAAAAATGAGTTGCAACCCTCTGTGTTAAAGGTAGATGACCCGATCACATTTTCGTAACACAGAATTATTACAAACATACAGAGATTTTCATATCATATGAAAGCTCGTATTTTTCTCATCATCATACTGAAATTTGATGGCCTAAATCGGTATAATTACGGAGAAATCGATGAAATAACGTCGAATTACCACAAATGGTGGTAACTACCGATATAGTTTGTGTACTACTCAATGGGTACAGTTCACAGCATCTTGTGCGTCTAAAATAAGAACCATTAGAGCTATGCAACTCAAACTTTGGAACACAACTTTTTTAAGGATGACCTTCCATGTAGAATAGAAAACTTCAAGTTGAAAATCGGAACATCTACCTTTAAAGTAAGTATACTTTGTTAAATAATTGTTTTTGTTTTCAAATCATATTCCCTTGTGTATATTTAATACCCAGTCTTGAAAAATTGATTTAACCCTTGGTTGTAACCACTGGCCCCCTCTCACACACGATACCTTGGTTATAACCATTGGCCCCTCTCACTGGACCTATTTCCTATTGGACCCACCACACCAACTAAAAGATCATATGTGACCCGTCTCATCAAAATGGACATGTTGGAGGCCCGAGTCAATTCCGAGTTATTGGTATGATTTGAAAGAGAACATTTCAAGCTTTGAAATGATACATTGTTGAATGTAATCAGACTTTGTAATCACAAGATATGAATTGAAGGAGCATATTTTTGTCTTTTTCTTTATGTTTCCCCAAATATATTGCCCTCTATCCCAAAACTGTGTTTGCCGAAAACATGTCCTTTTTGATGCGACTGGTCACATATGATATTTTATTTTTGAATATATTTGATATAATTACTTTTCTTGATAGTTGAGCAGATTTCCCCCTGGGAACTGGTTTGAGAGATTTGCTGGTGCTTTCATCAAGAGTTATGACAGAGGGTGGTTTAGGAGATGGCTTGACTCTCAACGGTAGGACGGCTTGGCTCGGTACCTTTCGATCTACTCGGGCACCTTCCACATGGACATCAACCTCATCAATCTTATTGAAACAAATAACAGACATATCAAACTATATGAAAGAACATTGTACAAATAGTGTTAACATTCAGGCCTTTATCTGTATAGTTAAATGTAGTTAAATGAAAAAGTTGCACCTCCTATTACAATCCAGTGGTATAGCCAAAGTCTTGTTATCAAATAACTTATGAGAAATTAGCAAAAATGAAGGAAAATACTGTTTATATTCAAATTAACAGGTCATTAGCAAATTTTCCCAAAGTAACAGATTGTTGATACTTTGCTGGTAAAAAGTTAAAAATTCTGCATGCATTGTTTATCCCACCTTACTTTAGTTATGTCACTTGTAGTGGATAAAACTGTTGAATTGTAAATACAACTTAATTGTTTATAGGTTTGCTCAATTTATAGACACATGTAATGCTAAATTATGCCAGCCAGAAGGGGTAGATTTTTTTGAATGACCCTTATATTACATGTATATAAAAACCGAATCAATCAGCATCCTGGTGTTTTCACTGAGAATATGAATAAAGTTTAAGATATTGCCCACAACTGCTATGTGTTTTCTGGAGCTGATGATTTCTGAGTGGATCCTGAAGGTTAGTAATCATATCAACTCATATTATGTTGTTACATTTTGCCATATAGTTAGAGATTAGAATATAGTTCGTAGCTGTTTTGCTATGTTGGTCTCATAATGTATAGGCAGTACCATACCAAGTCATTGGCCATACATTATGAGTCCAACGTATATAGCAAAACAACTATAAACTATATTTTATTCTCATTCTTATTTAGTTTATGGGTTGTTTTTTATCTTTTGTCATAAAAATAATGCTTTTTGTTAGATTTATTTTAATCAAACGACAACAATTTCCCCCATTACAAAAGGAACTGATCCGCTAGTCCGACATACCCGCTAGTCCAAATTTAAAAAAAGGTCTACTAGTCCTGAAAAAAATTGTGCCTACCTATCCAAAAATAAAATAAGGATCGCTAGTCCGAAGGTCCGCTGGTTCAAAATTTATATAAGGTCCGCTAGTCTGAAAGTTATACGGTCCGCTAGTCCGAAAATGTGTTTGGTGCTATCTTCAGTAGATAGCAACCGCAGTTTCAATCATATCTAAATGAAAAATGTATTTAATGCTATCTTCTGTAGATAGCAACAGCCGTGATAATCAGTCATATCTAAATGCAAAATATGTTTGGTGCTATCTTCAGTAGATAGCAACCGCCATATCAGTCATATCAAAAATTAAAACGGTCGTCATAACTCATAATCATCAGAATACCTATAAATCAATGAAACGATGTTGCAGCATGTACCTCCAAGATGTTTTACTATGTGGTACTCGTCCTTCGATGAGTAATTTGATTCTCAGACTGGCATACCTCTTATTTTGTGGACATCAAGCGGCTCCTATATTCGGACTAGTGGACCTTATTTCATTTACGGGCTAGCGGACCACAAGGTATAGCAAAATCACTGTTCGGACTATCGGACTAGCGGACAGGAACCGTATAAAATCCATAGAGTTGTTATCAACTTCCTGCTTCTAATAATCACATTCTTTAGCATACGCACACATGACAACTCTGCGTTATACGCATAGGACAGCAACTTTGTGTAGGGCGCGTTTGAACATCTAACCCATGATTATACGCCGCTAACTATATCAGTCTCATAATATATTATAATGCGTATCAGCTGAAAATCAGCCAAAAACCAATCAAATTGCCTGTTGACATCCAAAACCACACCCACCCACTATAATATAAGAATGTTATAATAAACCTGTCTACAAAGATGCACATTTTCATGTGAATTATGTGATATATCGTATGATTATTTTGCAACAACAATACCTCAATTTCCATGAGTTGTGAAGTGGATGAATCTGAATCTGTATCATCATCATCGGCATAATCCCCTGCAAATGCAACACGTCTTTTCTTGGCTGATGTAGTTGCTTGCCTCAGAATGCTTCGGTTTGGTGTCTTTGTGTAGCTTGGTGTCTTTTTGTAGCTTGGAGTGGTATGTTTCACTGTAATATCAAAATGGAGGATTTAAGATTATTTTTTTGCCTTACAGTAAGTTCGCATAATTTTTCAAACATTTGTCCATAATGATGTGTGGATGAGGTGTTTATCAAAAATCACTCAAGCATTTACCAAAAGTGACTGGTATCATTTTTTGTGCACAATCCCATTGTTATTAGACCCAAGTGTATGATTTAAGGTTGGTGACTGCGTACGGACTATTCTAAGGTTCTTGTTTGAAATCGCTGACTTTGTTTTGGTACCAAGGGATTGCCCCGAGGTACCAAAACAAAGTCAGCGATTTTCAAACAAGAACCTTAGAATAGTCCGTACAAAGTCACCAATCTTATTCATAACTGTCATTTAATGTTGATTAGCATCCAAATTGTAATATTAAGTTATTCTAAACATGCTAAGGGTTTATATTTTGACTTTGGAGTTCGTATTTTTGTGTCATTTCCCCCTGAGGTAAATAAACACCACCCCATTGAATAATGGAGCAATCTAGGGCAATCTAGGGGATTCCCCACTACGTCATTGTTTTTCTCTGGATTGTTTTTCTTTGACCAATAGCGGAGAAGCTGTTATAAAGAACGATTATGAGATAGACCAATCACAGTTCGGCAAATATTATGCATGTTCAGGGCCACAAATTAATTTAGTTTTTGATTTGCAAACAAGCACGGAAAATAAATAAACAAACAACAGAAGTTTCTTCATTCCCGATCCTGTAAAGAATTCAGAAGCAGGAAAGATAAATTTTGCCGATTGGAAATAATATTATATGAAATATGACTTCATACCCTGGACGAATATTTCGTCTCAGATCTACCGCACCGTACGGAATAAGTTTTTGAAGCTATTTTTGTAAGCTTATTCATCATTGAAAAAGTCAATGCAAATGATCATGATCGGGATCATGATGTCTCATCATAATCATGGATCCATGGATCAAAGTCGAATCACTTCAACAACCTTCTTATGTTTATGGTCAATTGATGGGGAAACATAATCAAAATCGCAGCTAAATCGTGTTGTACGATTCCATTCTTTGTCTGCTTGTTTAGAGACGACGTTATTCGGTGAGTAATGATTGATGGCCTAGACCTACATCGTGAGTCTTTTTGACAAACAAAAGTATGTTGTCTTGCCCTAATTATTATTATAGTTGCAGTATCAGTGTTTGTCAAGCTTTGACAAAAATTAAATGGGTTGTCATGTGTCGTAGACGCAGTAGCGTAGCCAGGGGGTGCAAGGGGGTGCAGAGTGCCCCCCCCTGAAAAATAATTTGACCGGGAAATTGGGAAGGCAGTGGAAAATCGGGAAGGTAAAGAAAGGGAAAGCAAGGGAGAAAAGGAAGGAAAGGAAAGGGAAAAAAGGGAAGGAAAGGGAAAAGGAAAGGAAAAGGCAGTAGCGTGCACAAAAGGGGAAATTTGGCGGGTCAACATTTTTTTGTAGCAGGACTTCGGCTAAATAAAGAAAAATGTTATAGAGAAAACTGATGAAAACCCGGAGGATTGGCCAAAACTGTGGTGTGTTTTGTACTGCGCGACTTGTGCGATTTTTTTTGGACCGTGCGATTTTTTTGACCTCAACCCCCCCCCCCACTGGGTCGAACTAGTGCTCACCGGGAAAAAATACCTTTGCCCCCCTGACAAGTGACCCTGGCTACGCTACTGCGTAGACGGGATAGCTATCATAGGCCTAGCTAGGAGTAGGCTCGTACGTAGGCCTAGTTAATTTAGCCTAACATTTTTTAATCTTGTCAGTTTCGGTTTTACAACAAAAATGGATGACGCCTGACTTCGATTTTGAATACGTTTCTTGAATTGAAACATTTATAAAGTCACCTTTGATGAGACAGGTTCTTGTTCTGTACTAGGCTGTTTATCATGGGGGTTTTTTGCGTCCCCAGTCAAATGTTATACTAGTTTGTTAGCCCTGTAATCAGATTTATTTCACTGATGCTTGATACGGCCGTGTTTGCTGGTGAGACTGAGACAGACATGCAACGTCAGAGCGATGTTTAGCTTACAATCGCTATGACATACATTGTACGTCCTCGCTCGTCACTTCATTTGGGGTCCATGATGAAGCTTACAAAATTTCACCGAGTCTGCGCTCGCTGCTGAGGGACGTCCAGTTACCAGTCAGTATCTGTAGGGCAGGCTAGCCTCCGCGCTGGTGGTACAAACACACGCCAGTTATTCAAATCATGCAGACCAAATTTGCCGTTCATCATTGACATTTTACAACGATATAAAAATGGTGTTTTGTTGTGTTTTCAATGTAGTATTTATTGTTGAAAGTACAGCCGCGAGTAGTCGTGTCGCGTGTATCCATGTTCAGGGCCCCACTCGCAAACATCTGCCTCTTGTTACCATGCACAACGTCACACAAAACGCCCCACCCCCAGGTCATTGATGCGCGTACAAGTACATTTTGGAGGTCTTGGCAATATATCAATAACCTGCGCTGTGCGTTCGCGTTTCCATGTAACGATCAATTTGAGTGGAAGCGCGGTGGTACGCACATTTTCAAAAGTTATGAATTTATATTAAGTGATTTTATGAGTTTTCATGATATGTGACGGGATCAAGCGGAATGAGTTTTACTTTGTTTTCTCAGTTGGTAAACTGTTTGTAACTTTAAATCTAGAAGTTTGATTTTAGTGGGATTTGAACAATACTGTAGCATTTTTCACTTGCCTTTGAATGATGGACAAATATCAAAATTCAAGACTGCCAACATGTGACTCATTTGTTCCAAAGTGCATATCATGTTTAATTGTACTTTAATCAATTGTTTGCTCAATGTTGCTTCAGGTCACATGCTCATCTTTAATTGTCACGTTTATGTTTGTATGTATAGCGCCTCAGAATAGGCTGCCTAGATAGACGGCGCTTTATAAATGTATTACTGAAAATGATACCTGAGTGTGGAGTCTTAGGTGTCCTCAGGTGAGCTGATGGTGTTCTTCGTACTATAGACTGGGGTGCTACAGCAGGTTGCATCTTGGGTGTTGCTGCTACAGTATGAGCTGGTCGTATATTTGGTGTTGCAGGTATAGATGGTGGTTTAACTTTAGGTGTTGCAGGTACAATAGGTACTGGTGGTTTGATTGGGGATTTCACTCGTACAACTTCAGCTGCTTTAACCACTTCCTCTTCAAGATCTTTTATTCTAGTTTCCTGTGAAGTTGGAAGAATATATCATGTTTTATTAATTGGAACAACAAAGGGGTACCGGGTATAGGTATAGGTATGTGCTCTCCTTATAATCCTAGTTAGAAAATTGTGTTCAAAACCCTGACATACATTTTTATGTGCCTTTCTATAAAAGGCTCCTTTTCATTCCTCCGGGCTAGCTCTCAAATCCGCTTTTCAGTAGTTTGCTATTAAGCTCAAGATCGTGGAAATTTCTAACCTTTTTATTTGACACAAGAAATGAGTTATAGGGGCTGTCATTCGGTAGGGAGGTCCCAAATATCCTTGGGGTCATCTTTTTTTACACAGAAAATATTAATAGATGGTTCTTATAAGGCACAAAAATCTTCCAAGGAACTCAGAGAGCGCAAAACATACAACAAATAAACAAACAATTAATTCTGTGAATCAGGAAACGCCTGGCGGAAGAAATTAGTTTTAGCTGGCTTTTGAACTGAGAGTTTTGGGATGTTGCGAAGACCATCTGGAAGCAAATTTCCGACAGCTGACGCAGCAAAATGAAATGAGCGTTTATCAGCTAACTTGAGATTGATGCGCGGAGTTATGAGCAATTGCATGTTATTGAATAAGGGACGGGGGAATAGGGGGGTCATGACATTAACACCATTGTAATAGGGGTCAAAGCAACATTTTGGTTTAAACACTGACATTTTTGTACGCTCGCGCATACATTCTAGTTAACATACTGACACATTTTGCGCGCTTTCCTCTACATGTTTCAACATTATAGAATAGAAATTCGGCTCAGCCAACCTCATTTGTTTAGATTCCATATCAACTGTTTCCCCATAAACCTAAACTATAGTTAGTGTCATACAGTGGCGTGCGCAAAGGGGGGGGGGGGGGGCACAGGCCCCCCTGTATTGAAAATAGTCGGGGGGAAACTTACTGTCAGTCGGGGGAAACTACTGCCAGTCGGGTGCTGGGCCGTCGCTAGATGTTTTTGGTGTGGGGAGGGGGTGTAATCCAAAGCCAACAAGTAGTCGGCAAATTTGTACATGTTGTTGACAAAATTATGCACCTAGTTGGTAAAAAAGGGAATTGTTGAATTTTTGTAGAAAAAACTGATGAAAACTCTAATATTTGTTCATTAGTTGTTGAGTGTGCTGTCTTTTTGACTGTGCAAATTTTGTGACTGTGCGATTTTGTGACTGTGCATTGGTTTTTTTGCTGTGCGAATATTTTTGACCGTGCAATCATTTTTGAACCCCCCCCCCCCCACTTACGTGAAACTCATGAGGTGACTGCAAAAAAAATTGGGGCTACCTTTTACTATTTTTTTGGTACATCGGGGGAATTGAGAAGAATCTGAGTCCGGGGAATTTCATTTATGGCCAATTGCCCCCCCCCCAGTTACAATATCCTGCGCACGCCACTGGTGTCATAATGCTATTGACATTGAATTCCGGGTGCTTTAAAAAATGACTGTGTGGCAATCGTGAATCGTCACGCGCATGCTGCACTTCAGTTTGCACATTTCATGTATCTGGATGCAGCTACGCGAACAAACAAAACATGCTCGCTAAATAGCATGAAAATATAAGGAGATAAAGTTGGCTCTGACCTTGAATTTTGTCCATGGCATTATGACCGTGACTATATGGGACTTATAAGTATAGATTTGTTTGTGTGTGTGTGGGGGTGGGGGGGGGGGGGGCATCATAAAATAATCACCATCTGAGTAGGGGGGGGGGGGGTTATAGAATTATTTGCTTTCATTTAGGGGGTGTCATAAAAAATGATGACAATAAATGACAATTTGGAGACCTTCCCCTACCAAACTTTTGATCAAAATTCAGTTCTTATGCAACTCTATAATTATGCTACCTTTTCCTCTAACTCTTTCCTGAGTTCTTCCACTTCTCGCTTGTGATTTTTCACATCTTTCTCAACCGACTTCTTCTCTGTATCAAATTGTGCACTCTTGTCTTTCAGGTCCTTGACTTTCTTTTTTTCATCCTCTAGTTCTTGTTGCTGTATAAAAATATAAAAGGCACAGTTGATTTTTTGATACACAATTCTATTTTGATATTCAATAACATCTTGCTGTTATGAAACATTGATTTACATGGCTGCTTCTATATTCAACCATGTATATGTACACATAAAGTTTTAGCTTGTCTATTATTATTATTATTATTATTATAAGGATTTATATAGCGCATTTCCAAAAGACCAATGCGCTGTACAATATGTATACATTAGATAAAAATATGTTGAACAAAAACCAGCAGTAAAATAAGAATTATACATACATATATTACATGATAAAATACACAAAAGCAGAACTGAGAGAAACACACAGCACGACGCCACACCCCCTCAAACACACCCACGCAAACTCACCCCCACACCACATACACACTACCCCCTCTCCCCTCTCCCTCCCCAAAAGATATTGCACATAAAACATGGTACATTTACGTGATCACCTGACTGACACCATACATACCCTACACATACATACCCTACACACCCCCACACACCCCCACCATACACACTACCCCCTCCCTCCCCAAAATATATTGCACATAAAACATGGTACATTTACGTGACCACCTGATGACTGACACCATACAACCCCCCCGCACCCCCCCCCCCCCCTCTCACACACACTCCCCTACATACATTAGCTGTAGCAGCACTCGCAATACCCATGAACAAACCAAACAACAGCACAGAACCCATCATATTACATGCTTATTATAGTGTGTATGAACCATTCTACCGATTAAATTGCATTGATTTTAAGAATTACTTAGGGGAGGAAAAAGTAGGAAACAAGGCATAATGAGTGGGGAAGAGACGCAAAACAATTTGAAAATTAGGAGGATCTTGAGTATAACATTGTTTTGTGCACCCTAGGGGTGTGTATAGTGTGGTAGATGTATGGGGAAAAGTTCCTGATTATGCAGGGGGACATGAGGCATCATGCTAATAATAACTTATAAAGTTTGAAGAACATAACCAAAATTAAACCTACCTTTGTCTTGGCAGATAAAGAGGAATCGTCAAGTTTTTGCTTTAACTGCTCTATATCCTTCTCCTTTTGAACCACTATCTTTGCATTGTCTGCCTATAAAGATCAAAACACAATATGTTTGGTAATAATGTATTTATAGTGATAATGTATTTATTTGAAGATAAACCAGCTGTTTCTGGGGCATCCTTTTGAAGCATTGACTTTCAGGTTTTCTTCTATAGGACTGCTATCCCATAAGGCCAATATCAACAGCTTGGTAGCGTTGAAATCACCCTGTTTTAATAATATATATCTGAAAACATAGGGGTTAATTTACATACAAGACCAGTTCTTACTTTGTATTTGTTGAGGGTTGAACTGACTTCAGCCATTTGGTGTTCATACTTGGTTTGAGCATCATTGTGTTTCTTGACGGCCTCTGCAGTCTCTTGCTTTAGATTTGATGTTTCCTCTTGAAGAGTTGACAACATATTTTCCTTCTTTTCAATGTCTGTTTTCATTTCCTCCAACTGAGACACAAATAGATAAATACAAATAATTCTTATTCATCAATAATTTTACAACATTCGATGCTAGTACATAATCAAACAGTGCTGGGAAATAATGTAGGTCACACTCATATCAAGTCGTTGACGGAATAAACGCACCATTTGGTTATTATAGGAAAGTATATTTTACCATAAAGTTGATGCATACCTGGGACTAGTATACTTTTTATCCCAGTGCTGTTGCATGTATGCAGACCTGGAACCTTTTCTCAATTGATTGTAAGGTATGGTGTACATTTTCTCAAGTATCTACTGGATGATCAAGTATGATTTGTTTTCATTAGAACACATTGGTTAAAATGTGTCTACAAGATAATTACTGAGCATATTATGATATAGTCGACCCTGATGATGATGATGATGATTTAATATGACTTTAGGGTTAGAGGAATCATGGTAATGACCAACTGCAAATAGCCAAAAATGGGAGGGGGTTAGATTGATTAGGGTCAACATTCACTTACTTGTTCTTTCAAAGCATCTTTCTGTTTGCCCTCTGTTGTGCATTTAGATTTTATTGTCTTGTTTTCTTTCTCCAAATCCTTCATTGCTTTGTTTTTGCTTGTCAGCTGAGCTTGAAGACTCTTCCTCTTACTTTCAAGATTTTCATGCTTGTCTGTTAATGCATTCAATTCTTCATTCATTTTTTCATTCTGAATAAGCAATGATAATATTGGTTAACATGTTTCTGTATGTACTCATTTTTAAATTAGATAATAAAGGTTGTGTGTTTTTAAGTCATGTAAATCATCCTGTATTGCCATATTTTTACTAATCATCCCCTTCCCTCATATATTGACCAAATGCCCGTGGACATTGGTCCATGCGCCCTCCCTGACCTCAAGTCGAGAGGTTTTGGACTGATATAATTTAACCAAGATTTTAAGGGTGTCCAGAAATAGGTATTTTGCCAACAAAAGATTTGATAAAAATGCAACTAGTCAAATAGCCAAATGTGCATGTAAACAGTACAAGAAGATTTAATAAAAAAAATCTACTTTTATTACTGTTTTTTAATTCTTTTGACAAGCAGCAACATATTTGGAGATCTTCTAATGAAGATGTATGTTACACATTACATGTTTAAAAGGCTCTGCTCTTTATGCAGTATGATTGTAAAAGAATAACAAATTGTTAATTTTAAGTGTTGATAAATATTTTTGAAAGAAAATGATAGGATAAAACACAGGAATACCTAAAGAAAATGATAGGATAAAACACAGGAATACCTTATTCTTCTCATCATCCAGTAGTTGGAATGAGCTTGCATCTTGATCTTTGAGAGAATTTTCAAGCAAACCAATTTTCTTCTTCAATCCATTGTTTTCTTTAACAACTGATTCCAGTTTCATGCTCTCTGTGCCAGCAGTAGAGGTGATATTCTGAAAATAAAACAAATTTGTAAAATTGTATACCTTTTTTTTTGAATGTATTGTAACAAACTTGAGGGGTCCGTTGGTCTATAGCGAAACCAGAATAAACGTATTGTTTATTCATCTATTCACAAGGAACCTTTGATCTAAATATGCAAACACTTTACCTTGGTTTTACAAAAGAAATGGGACTTTTGGTAATGTCCCAATTATCGATATCTTCTTGGTAGCGTATTTCGATGTCCATCTTCTTTGTTCTGGTAGCGTCACTACGGTGACCATATTTGTCTCGTGTAATCGAGAATGTGGTTATTTCTATTAACCTTTTTATACAGGTGCCATTTATGGCCCTTTATTAACCTTTTTAGGAATCACTTTATTATGATCCTAAATACCTTTATATATGAGATATAATAAATTGAGCTGTCACCAGGAATCACTTTTGTCTATTATAAAGAGAAATATTTGTGTCTTGAGTGACTTTGTCTCCTATTTATTTATTATCTCTATGTGGCTCATTTATGTCCACTTATAATAGAACCCTTTAAAGAGTCATTGAGAGACACGATTCAAACACGTTGTACAATAAGTTTGTCCTCTTGTTATAATGTTTTATTTCATCACTTATCACATCTTCTGAGACAACATTGTTATTTATGATACATAATGTGGTTGTCCCATTGCCATATTTGGATCAGTGGCGTGTACTACATGTAGTGACTAAATTTGAGGAATTCATGAGCTCTTAATGTCGGTAGAAATTTATTACTAAGATAATTAATTTGACATGTTCACAGGTCTAATTGACCAGCTGTTTCATAATGAGACTCGCTCGTTTATGCTCTCTGGACAATGTCACAGAAGAAACCCTTTTGCCCTAAGACAAGAGTTATCAACTTAGACATATCAGTTGACAAAGTGGACGAAGTAGATGAGTCATGTATTGCCTTTAATCTCCAGCAATGGACATTTATCTAACTATTCTGTCACACTGTAAACACTATACGCAAAAGCTTCTTCTGGCCCCGACAACTAGTGATGAGACAATAACATGAACTAGTTAGACATTCAAGGAACTTCTTAGGATCAATGTTTGTCCATAAGTGTCCCAATCGTTACACATGTCCAGTTATGTCCCATTCGTATTGTCCCGCTCCGTCCCGCCTCAGTTCTGTCCGTTAGTCCCACCTGGGGGATGTCCCGCAGTGCTATGCACCGGGACATTCCCCCTGGTTAGTTTGACTATTAATTTGAGTGTCTGTGAGTCTTTCTGTAAAGATGAACTCAACTGAAACCTGAACTGAACTGAACTGTCTCTTTGTCTCCTGCCTGTCCTATATATAGCCTTTGATGCCTAAAGCCCCGCCCTTAACCCTGGCTCTAATTGGCCAGAAGTTCGACTGAGCTCTCCTCTAATTGGCTGATCAAAATATGCTAATGAGACTTACCTTTAAATTGTTCTTGCGCGTGCGCCGTAAGACGCACTTGTACGCGGAAGACAGATTGTTTACAAAATATTCTCAAATCCTATTTTATGCCGAAAATATGCCTATTTTGAACCATAACTTTCCTTTAAATGCATAAATCAATATTCTGAAGAGGCTACAATGTCCGAAATGATTAAAGCAATTTTAGGAGGGATTTTTGTGTACAGAATCCTAGGAATGTGTGAGAAAACCGGATGTCAACACTGTTTGACAGCTAATAAATTGCCGGCAATTACGATGTCAGAGAAAAGTAAACATTGGATTATAAACCTGATTTTGGAGGTTATTTCGTCGGATAGTAAGCTCAAATGGGTGAATAAATGATCTCCTTATTATTTATCAGGATCGTATGAAGTCATAAAGTGGTAAGAATTTAGGAAATTACCTAATAAAAGATCGAAAAATACGGCTCCAAATTCGGCAGACTTGCCGTACATTAACACACGAAGTCATACATTTGCACTTGGGATTTTCAGAACTGAGGGCCCATTTTCGTTACAGTATTAACAAACTGTGTATGAACACATTCAGTATAAAATAACCTACCAAAATATTGGTGAAAAGTTTCATCAAATTTGTTGAATTTCATAGATTTAAAAAAAAAAAATAAGGAAATGATAGGATATCCTCTGATGTATGAGGATGAAATATTAATATGTGAGTATTCGACAAGCATATTGTTTACTTCTATAGATGGGGTGAATGAGAAATGAGTTTGCGCAGTGTATTGCGCAAACTATATGTTCTGGGTCCATTTTTTCATCCAAAAACTTCCACGTCGGGTGGTACCAACGTGCCCAGTCGTGGTATATTGTGGTATATGGTAGGGTTAGGGTTATGGGGGGGGGGGGGGGGGGGGGGGGGGGGGGGGGGGGGGGGACTCAAGGAAGTTTTTGATTTGATCATTGGATTTTTGTGAGTGCTGTAATTATTGAACTATTAATCAAATGCATATAAAAAGTATACATTTTTGGAAAGGAAATAGATCAGAGAATCAAATTTGGTGTCAATTTTGACCCAAAATGTTGAATTTTTGAGAAAATCACAATCTTTTTTGTGACAAAGCTAAGAAAAATAATTTTGCGTAAATAATGTCCAAATTGCTAGATGATGATGTAAAGACACCTTTTTTTTTACCCTATCGAATATTTTTTGAAATTTTAACCAACAAATTGGAAAAAAATGAAAACTTTTTTGCCACTTTTTAGTGAAAATTTCACAAAATATTAGATTAGGTTTAAAAAAAAAATCACATCCTAAGTTAGTGTCTTTACATCATCATCTAGCGATTTGGCCATTATTTACTCAAAATTATTTTTGTTAGCTTTATCCAAAGAAATTTGGTCCAAAAATTGATTTATTGTGATTTTCTCAACAACAAAAAATCATCATTTTTGGTCAAAAATTTATGCTAAATTTGGATTTCCTGATCCATTTCCTTTCCAAAAATGTATACTTTTGTGTACATTTGAGTCATAGTTCAATAATTACAGTAGGCCCTACTCACAAAATTCAAAAAAAAATTTCCTTAAAGTCCCCCCTTAACGCTGTAATCAGAAGCGGCTTTCAATAATGCAGCTTCAGATTGATTGTTGTAGAGTTTGTTGAAGCTTGCTATTTTTTCTTTTAAGATTATCATTACCTGTACAGTAGTTTGAAGTTGTTTGATTTCATCATCTCTTGCTTTCAAATCCTGCTCCATTGTATGTTTCTCATTGCGTAAAAACTCCAGTAACTCGGTGAGACGAGAATTTTCAGCACTGCATTATGATAAAATAAACGTCAGAACAGTAATGTTGTTACAAATGAAACTTACATTGTATACCCATTTGCGCTCACAACTCAAATGCAATGGGGATATTAGTCTGTGGTCAATTAATAGAATAGAATATTTGTGAACACAGGCTCACACCTTATCATTAGTCAAGTAAACCAGAGATCATCAAAATTAGGGACGATCGTCTGTAATGAAATAATGTACAACATTTTTACTATTTCTGTCTCGCTCGCACCTGTACAGCTTGCATGTTTGAAAACCCCGCTATGAAATATGGATACTGATAGCCTGTTGTGAAAACAACTTGTCTCTATACTGGATGTAGTGTAATATTAAACTATCTTTAGAAAAACGTGTCGGTGGAAATTCAAATCCTTCAAACCTTTTGAACGACTTACATTAATGCATGAATTCACTGACGCGAGTTATGTAACAATATTTAAAAAGAATTTTATACAACTGTTTCACTCAGCGGTTTATTAGACCTAAACTCGAACTCACGAACACTTGGGACAATCAGTTCATTTTTTCAAATCGATACTAGTTTATGGGAGTGAGAGTGTTGAATTATGTATTACTTTAAAGGAGTTATTACATGACAGCGCTTGAGACTACACGGCCTTTCATGATGGTTCCTTTTGATCGATTTTAATGTGAGACACACAATTGAAAATATCGGCTTAGCCGTCCCTTTAATTTAAATTTCACTGAGTAAACAAGCACTCCATATTGCTATCTACTGAAGATAGCAAAACGATTCGTAACAAAGGCCAACTAACAACTGTCAACATTTACCATAAGCCAAACTTACTATGATTGAAAGCATGTACTACATATCGATATCAACTGAAGATAGCAAAAATGGCCAAAATCGTGCATGTATGTGTGGATTACTTTCGCCCGCACAGAGATAACAAACTCATTGCCAATTTTGAACTGATTGAACTATATAACAGAGGTCAGCATCATGGCATTTACTACAGTGAAACTTACTTATTTACTATCCACGTCTGACTGCAAAGCATGAATGTACTCATGCTATCTACTGAAGATAGCAAACCAAGTCTTAACAAAAACCAACTAACAAAGGTGAACACTAGGCATACCATGAGCCAAACTGTGTCTTATTTACTATCTACCTATTGATTGCAAAACAAAACAAGGATGAAAAGTAATCAGTAACCAAAGCCATTCAATTTCACTTGCACATTTCTAACCTGCTCTAAAGAAACCCAAACAAATGTCGCTATATAGAAACAAATTAAGAGAGAATGAGGTATTTTATGAGGGTGTGAGTTTAAAATGAATCCAACTTGTCCGGCACAATAGCGATTGCCACTCACTAACCAAGTAAAGTACAAATATTGTAAACATTATGCTAATCAGCTGCACCTTTGCTTTTTTACAATTATTTTTTATTTAAATTTGCTTAAATATTGGGAGCTAAAGTGATAATTGATAAGTGTATAATAAAAATACATTATGTAAATTGGTTTTGTTTGCCTTATTACAAAATAAGGGTTATCATTCACTTTCACGGTCTCTTGCACAATGATTTGATGTGATTTCCTGGAATTGACACAGCCACCTGCATCAATCTATTTTTATTAATACAAGATAGCTGAGGATACCACTTCATTCTTGAATTCCCCTAGATGAGATATTGTGTGATATAGTGTAATTTTAAATGTTGCTCTAAATAGTCCTATCTACAAATCAGTGTGATTATACCCTATCATGCTCATTATGAGTCAAGCCCAACATTTTGATTAATTTCTTGCTCAGACTTAAGTAATTCAAAAGGAAAGAGAGGTATGCTGATTTTCAGAAATATAATGGCTTTCCAATCATAATGATGGGGGGAGGGGGACATCGTAACTTTCGGGTGACAATTAAGTACAGCCATGGTGGTCTGTACTAATTTCCATACCTTTCAGCTTTCTTTTCTTTTTTCAGTACATCAATCTTGTCATACGATGACTTTTCCCGTTCGAGCACTTCCTTTAACTCTCCTTTCATTGAAAACAGGTCAGCCTATGCAAAAGATTAATAACATCATTTACTGGTATCTCATTAAATTCTCTTGGAAGCCATGCCAACTATGCTGTTGTTATTATACTTCTGTATGTTGGAGTAACAAACAGTGATCAATGGTACCATTTGGCAGCATGCTTAGTCCTGAAATTACACATCATAAATATTTAAAAAATTGATATTGAAGTTACTGCGTACTGCGTTTAGGTTTGTCGGGTCAAAACTTTCCAATCCTGTCATTAAAGAGATTAGAAAAATCTCATTGCTGTGCAGTTACACGATCTGGAATGCTCAAAACGAGCCCCAATGGGTCACAGCCCCATGTCTAAAAGTATGACCCAAGAACCTTCACGCAGTACGCAATGGCTTCGGGTCTCCGCCATACCTGATTCAAATCTTAAATTATTTATAATGTTGATGTTTGTATTGTCTTGTCCTGTCCTGTCTTTCCCTGCCTGTATGTTGGTCGGTCAGTGCTGGTTATTGACGGGCAAACATCATGTCCTGGATTTTATGTACATTCTTTTTTATCAATTTTATTATATTTTTAATGATTGAATAAAGAATGATGAAATAATATAAATATCTATAATCTGTTTACTCTCCATTCTTTGCATAAAAGGTACACATAGTACAGTCCCCTGTGATTATTCACCTCTTTCTTCTGTAAAGCATGTTCAGTTGTCTGTAGTTTTGTCTGCATCTGCTGCTGGTTTGCAACTATTTCTTGCAGTTTCTCAGTCAAGGCGTTGATCTCTTCCTATAAATTTGTAAATCAAAATGTCAACAATTGGTCAAATGGCTTATTCAAGGTTTTAGACTTATAATTTAGATATTACTGAGTAAATTGTCATAATGGTTTTCATTACCTGTAATAACCTGTAACAATTTTCCATTTCACTAAATGATGGACCTTTTCAAGTTGTTCATTTACATTTTGCCTAAGCAGAGTCGTGATAACTACAGAAATTACAATACTGCCCCCAAGCTTGGTGCCAACAGATATATTGAGGGGGGAATTGCAACGGGAAGCTCAGATAATGGCGGTCACACTATTTCAGGATATCAAAAAACTGGCAATGTGCCTGAATATACTGCATTTGAAAATAAACATATTGAAGGTTAACACAAGAAAACATTGATAACAAATATTTAGAATGGAGTTGATTCGCTGACTTCAGCATTTAATTACATGTTATATTTAAATTGCTCAATGGTTATCTGCAACCACATGTGCATTTGAGACCTGTCATCACAAAATGAGAGTTAAGTCGGAAAATTAGATTCTGAGGTTTATCCAGATTAAAAATGCCCAGAAAACAAGCTTTAAAATGATATGCAACATGTCATAATTCCTCAATGTATTCCTGATCAAAAATCAAATTGAAAGACAAAAATTCCTTTGTTTTGTACTGTTTTTTGGCATGTTCATTAGACCATATATCCTAATGCACACTGGCGACTTAACGCTCATTTTGTGGTGACAGGTCTCATTTGAGCAAATCATGTCCATTATCATACAGGCAATTCTTTCTTAATCCCAAGATTGTCTCTTGTGTGTCTATAACAATGCCAAAGTAACAATGATTGCACTTTCGCCCCCCCCCCCCCCCCCAGTCAGCTCAAGCCCCCCCCCCCCCTATTTTGTCCCCCAAACATGTTTTCATTTCAAGCCTGTAACAATTTGAATTTTTAAATTATGGACCTTTTTCAAGTTGTTCATTTTCATTTCGCTTGAGCAAAGTCATGATAACTACAGAAATTATTTAATAAGAATCAAAACACAAACTGCCTTTTGTTTATGTCCACAATGCAACAAGATTGAGCCGAGTGGAGTGTTTTCACCAGTATGCTACAAAGAATAAGGGATAAGCAAGCAACAACACTGCCCTCAAGCTTGGTGCATACAGATATGTTGAGGGGGTACTTGCAACCTATGAGGTAAGCTCAGATGATGGTGGTCACACTATTTCAAATGTCAAAAAACTGGCAATGTGCCTAAATGTATTGTATTTGAAAATAAATATATTGGAAGGTTAAGGTGGCTAACTCGGCTACGGTGTACAAACAAGACGTCATATAAATGGTAATTAAGTTAAGAAAATTCTCTTGTGAGTATTCCCCAATTAAGTGTTCTAGACTTATTCACAGCCTTTTGAAATTTTCTTAAAATCAAAATGGAAACAAATATTATTTTCAAAAAGTAAACACTGTATCTGAAAAATCTCATAAGAGAATTTAGGTAATGTGCTTATGAATTTATTCCTAAAGTGTTATGGCCATAGCACTTTCCCTTTTGTCTACAGAAATTCTAGAAGGTGAAAATTAAGGAAATTTTCAAAAAATAAAGAAAAACATAAGAAATTTCAAAAATGATCCGAAAGTCCTCAAATAGAGGCAAAAGTAATCTTTGATGTGGTCTCAGTATAAAATAAATAAATAATTGGTTTGGTATTACACCTTTTTTTCTGCAGAGATAACAAACATTTAGACTGGAGTTAATTCCCTGACTCCAGCATTTAATTACCTGTAATAATTTGAAATTGCTCAATGGTTAGTTATCTGCAATCACATGTGCATTTGAGCAAATCATGTCCATAATCATACAGGCAACCCTTTCACAATCCCAAGATTGTCTCTTGTGTGTCTATTACAATGCCAAAGTGACAGTGGTGGCACCTTTACCCCCCCCCCCCCACCCCAGTCAGCTCTAGCCCCACCCCCATTTTGTCCCCCAAACATGTTTTCATTACAAGCCTATAACAATTTGAAGTTGTAAATTCATTTTCGTTTTGCTTAAGCAAAGTCATGATAACTACAGAAAAGAATTGATAAGAATCAAAACAAAACTGCCTTTTGTTTGGGTCCACAATGCGGCAAGATTGAGCCAAGTGGAGTGTTTTCACCAATATGCTACAAAGAATAAGGGATAAGCAGGCAACAATACTGCCCTCAAGCTTGGTGCATACAGATATGTTGAGGGGGTAGTTGCAACCTATGTTGTAAGCTCAGATGATGGTGGTCACACTATTTCAGATGTCAAAAAACTGGCAATGTACCTAAATATAATGTATTTGAAAATAAACATAATAAAGGTTTACACGAAAGAACATTGATAACAATTTTTTTTTTGGGGGGGGGGGGGGCGTGGTGGTATGGTGTCAGTCAGGTGGTCACGTAAATGTACCATGTTTTATGTGCAATATATTTTTGGGGAGGGAGGGTAGTGTGTATGGTGGGGTGTGTGTGGGGGTATGTATGGTGTCAGTCAGGTGATCATGTAAATGTACCATGTTTTATGTGCAATATCTTTTGGGGGAGGGAGGGGGTAGTGTGTATGTGGTGTGTGGGGGTGAGTTGGGGTGGGTGTGTTTGAGGGGGTGTGGGGTCGGGCTGTGTGATTCTCTCAGTGCTGCTTTTGTGTATTTTAACATCTAATATGTATGTATAATTCTTATTTTACTGCTAGTTTTTGTTCAACATATTTTTATCCATGTATGTATACATATTGTACAGCGCATTGGTCTTTTGGAAATACGCTATATAAATCCTTATAATAATATAAAGCCTTATAATAATATAAATCCTTATATAATAATATAAATCCTTATAATAATATAAATCCTTATAATAAAAGTGACAGTGGTGGCACCTTTGCCCCCCCCCCCCCCCCAGTTAGCTCTAGCCCCACCCCATTTTGTCCCCCAAACATGTTTTCATTACAAGCCTGTAACAATTTGAAGTATTAAAGTATGGACCTTTTTCAAGTTGTTCATTTTCATTTTGCTTAACACTTTCCACGCGGTTATTAGTTTTACCATAATATACAAAACAGATTGTTCTGAAATCTTTGCTAATTTTCAACCTCCATCTCAAGGACTACTGAACCAATACTAGGCATGTTTGTACTTATTTCAATGTATTTGACCTGGTGATTCCAAATATGAGACCTGTCACCACAAAATGAGCGTTAAGTCGCCAGTGTGCATTAGGAGATATGGTCCAATGAACATGCCAAAAATCAATAGAAAACAAAGGGATTTTTAAATTTCAATTTGATTTTTGACCAAGAAAACATTGAGAAATTATAACATGTTGCATATCATTTTAAAGCTAGTTTTCTGAGCATTCTGAATCTGGACAAACCTCAAAATAAAATGTTCCGACTTAACTCTCATTTCGTGATGACAGGTCTCATATGGTAATGAAATTCAACAATATTTACATTTTTGAAACATTTTGTGACATTTTGGAATGTCGTCTGCAGCCGCCTGCCGCGTGGAAAGTGTTAAGCAAAGTCATGATAACTACAGAAATTAGTTGATAAAGAATCAAAGCACAAACAGCCTTTTGTTTGGGTCCACAATGCAGCAAGATTGAGCCGAGTGGAGTGTTTTCACCAGAATGCTACAAAGAATAAGGGATAAGCAGGCAACAACACTGCCCTCAAGCTTGGTGCATACAGATATGTTGAGGGGGTAGTTGCAACCTATGAGGTAAGCTCAGATGGTGGGGTCACACTATTTCAGATGTCAAAAAACTGGCAATGTGCTTAAATGTATTGTATTTGAAAATAAACATAATGAAGGTTAGGCGAGGAAATAAAAAGCACCATATTTTTTACAAGCCCGATAGACCCACTTTTGCGTTTTTCAAGAATTTCCTTCTTTTTGTTTTCGTTTTCTTTTCTCAAATCATGTAAAAATCAGCCGTTTTTGGCCCAAAATCTGTCGAAAAATAGTTTTCACAAATTTGTAAAAAAAATTACCGTTTTTTGCAGATTTTGGTGACATTTAAGGTTAAGAAAAAAAACCAGAAAAAAACCCGACCGACCGACCCTACTTGACAAGAGAATATTGATAATAACAAATATTTAGACTGGAGTTGATTCGCTGACTCAAACATTTAATTATGTATGTAATATTTCAAATTGCTCAATGGATATTTGCAATCACATGTGCATTTGAGCAAATCATGTCCGTTATCATACAGGCAACCCTTTCTTAATTCCGAGATTGTCTCTTGTGTGTCTATAACAATGCCAAAGTTACAGTGGTGGCACCTTCCCCCCCCCCCCCCCCCCCCCCACCCCACCCCAGTCAGCTCAAGCCCCACCCCCATTTTGTCCCCCAAATATGTTTTCATTACAAGCCTGTAACAATTTGAAGTTTTAAATTATGGACCTTTTTCAAGTTGTTCATTATCATTTTGCTTAAGCAAAGTCATGATAACTACAGAAAAGAATTGATAAGAATCAATCAAAACACAAACTGCCTTTTGTTTGGGTCCACAATGCGGCAAAATTGAGCGGAGTGGAGTGTTTTCACCATGTATAAGAATGAGGGATAAGCCGGTAACAATACTGCCCTCAAGCTTGGTGCATACAGATATGTTGAGGGGGTACTTGCAACCTGTAAGCTCAGATGATGGTGGTCACACTATTTCAGAGGTCAAAAAACTGGCAATGTGCCTAAATGTATTGTATTTGAAAATAAACATATTGAAGGTTAACATAAAAAAAAGAACATTGATAACAAATATTTAGACTGTTGATTCGCTGACTCCAGCATTTAATTACAAGTAATATTGGTAATTGCTCAATGGTTATCTGCAATCACATGTGCATTTGAGCAAATGATGTCCATAATCATACAGGCAACCCTTTCTTAATCCCAAGATTGTCTCTTGTGTGTCTATAACATATAACAATGCCAAAGTGATAGTGGCGGCACCTTTGCCACCCCCCCCCCCCCCCCACCCGAAGCCCCACCCCATTTTGTCCCCCAAACAATCAAAATGTTTTCATTACAAGCCGGTAACCATTTGCAGTTTCACTCAATTATGGACCTTATTTAAGTTGTTCATTTTCATTTTGCCTAAGCAAAGTCATGATAACTACAGAAATTAATTGATAAGAATCAAAACGCAAACTGCCTTTTGTTTGGGTCCACAATGCAGCAAGATTGAGCCGAGTGTAGTGTTTTCACCAGTATGCTACAAAGAATAAGGGATAAGCAGCCAACAATACTGCCCTCCAGCTTGGTGCATACAGATATGTTGAGGGGGTAGTTGCAACCTATGAGGTAAGCTCAGATGGTGGGGTCACTGGCAACGGTGCCTAAATGTATTGTATTTGAAAATAAACATATTGAAGATTAGCACAACAAGAAAACATTGATACAAATATTTAGACTGGAGATAATTTGCTGACTCCAGGACTTAGAGGGGCATTAAGAGATGTGGTGGAGGCAGCGCCTTCAATTACCAAAATATATGATAAAAACTGGGATTTGTATATTTTTACAATTGTATTACATTGTATGAACTTACACTTATAAGGATTAACAAAACGTTGATTCAAAATTGCTGATCTCCGGCAGATCAGCATTTTATTTTTTGGTGACAGTATCCCCCTGCAGTAGGCGTGATACATAACGTGAACCATATTTGCATAGAGGGCGTTTTTCAAAAAACAGCGATGGTATTGTTTTGATCAAGTTTTGCTGTGTTTTTGTTAGTAGAAACAACAATAATGGCAATTTTTAATGTTCATCTTGAATTCTGAAGTAAATGTTTAAACATTTAAAATTGTTAACACCACTTAATCATTAATGTCCCTTTAATTACATGTGGCATTTGAGCAAATCATGTCCATTATCATACAGGCAACCCTTTCGTGGTCCCAGGGTTGTCTCTTGTGTGTCTTGCGGCACCTCCCCTCCTCCCAAGTCAGCTCAAGCCCCACTCCGTGTTGTCTCCCAAACAATAAAAAAAATTTACTTTTAATACTAAAATTAAAATTAGGTCAAATTAAATAAATTTAAGCAATTACTTCAATGGCCAAAATTTGAATGCACATTTTCCACAATTTTTTTTTTAATGTTAGTGCCGCCACTGCAAAGTGAGTTACGTTTATAAGTATAGTTAGTAAGTTATTCAAAAGATGAATCATCAGCAGACAATAATACTGCCCTCAACCCTGCTACAAATATACATAATGAGGGAGTAGTATGCATCTATGAGCCTACCAACTCTTGGTGTATTTACCTTTAGTTTGCTCTTTTCAGCCTCCAGCTGCATTGATAATGCATTGGCTTCTTCCATATCTTTATGTGATGTCTCTTTAGTAGTTTGATGTTCTGCAATGGTCTGGTCAAGTTCACTCTGCAATATTGTCAACCAATAAAGGATTCAAGTTATTATAACACAACGAAAGTGTACAACATACCAATATAAATCCCAAATCTACTATTGAGAATTATTCAAATCATCTTCATGAGTCAAAAATGCAAAATATTCAAATCTTTTCTTTGAACACATCACTACTGCCATGTACAAATTACCATTTGCTTCTAAGAAACTCTAGGACATTATAATAACAAATTAACAAAATGGCCCCATGCATAACACATATTTATCCCATGAGCAGGTCAGCAAGTACAGTATTGATTGAGCCCTTTTGATTTAGTTAAGGCAGATTTCCATGCAACGACATTGGACTTGGTGGCACCATCTTTCTAATATACCTCCAGGAACTATTTGCGCAGATGAAATCATGTAACAAAATTTGCCTATAGCACTGAGGCACTGTTTGCGGTCATCTCTTGCCAAAATTCACAAATAACACTGCTGGGTACGATACAATCAATCATACTAATTATCATAAATACAATATTTAATAAGTGATGGATAGTGCACTTCAGTATTTGAAAAGAAACTGAAATAACTAGTTGGTTATGAAATATCTTATATTTTGATTGGATTAAATCATGAGAGTGGGCAAAATATGTTCTGTTACATTATTGTCACTGATAACTAGTATTCAATTACTAAACTCAGTACCTGTTTGCCTTTGAGCGCCTCCATTGTTTTATGGACATCACCTTCAAGGATTTCTTTCACAGATGACAAGTCAGTGAGTTGCTGTTTCAGTTCTGCAATAGCTATTTCAACCTCTGTCTGTTTACACTTGAACTCCTCAAGTTGTTTCTCTTGTTCAGTCTGTTATGTGAATAAGATAATTAGGATGTAAAGCGAGAAAATTAAGACTTTCATGAACAATTGTAATAGAATAGTAAAAGTAACCTAATAATTATCCATGGTTTCAGGTTTAAACCAGTCAATAAAGTTGAATGGGAAAACAAATGCCACTGTTAAATATGTCAAAACAAGCAAGCAAATTCATATTTCTTAACTCTTTAAAACTCCTGAGAGATATATAAATTGATTTACTAATTTAGCAATACATTTAAGGCATGATACACAAACATGACCTTTATATAAATAAACAGCGCTATTTTGTTGAGCATCAAAAGGGTAAAAATGTATCCAAGGCTCCTGGTTAATATCAAGTATTTGATTGAATAAGATCTATCGCAAAATTTCAGTGGCGTAGCCAGAGGGGGGGGGGGGCAAGATCGCCCCACCAATATTTGAGTCATAGCGGTTGAGATTGGCAATTTTTTTACGCTCGTTTAAAGCTGACATTTCATTTATGAAACTGTAAAATAGCAAATTTCCGCGCACAACACATGCATTTGTTTAGACGGTAAAGTCTATTTGGTTCATTGTTATGTTTTGCCCACCTACAGGGTGTCCCAAAAAAATGTTAACACTCTGGGCACATAAGATATCTTAAAAGGACAGGAACTCACGGGTCTAATCTTGATGTATGATGAAAGCTGAGTAAATAAGCTTTCATTTGCATTTTATTGCGTTCCAATTGGTTATTTAGAACCGAAGATATGCTTTAGCAAACATGAGGAAGCAAAATCGGCTTGGTCCAATCCTATCAGTAATGAAAGTAAAGCTTTTAAAATGCACTAAGCAAGAAGCAACATGATTAAGTCACACACACACATCAGTTAATCTCTTCTTTGTTCTTTTCAACGCATTCTTTCGATTCTTTTCAAGCTTAAAAGACATAAATAAATATACTAGTATTCCACTCTTTTTCCATGTGCAATGGGTAGCTGTCAGTAAAGCAGTATTTAAAATTGAAATTGAAACATTTCATGTTCTTTGTTGAAATGGTCCATCCAATTAAATAAATTAACTACTATTGCACTGAAATAAAACTAGTATTGCACTGAAATTAGCCATAAATCAAAAAACCTATATAATTTATGTGGAATATATTTATTTATGTCTTTTAAACTTGAAAAGAATTGAAAGAATGCGTTGAAAAGAACAAAGAAGAGATTAACCTATGTTTGTGTGTGACTTAATCATGTTGCTTCTTGCTTCGTGCTTTTTAAAAGCTTTACTTTCATACTGAGATGATTGGACCAAGCCGATTTTGCTTCCTCATGTTTGCTGAAGCATATCTCCCGTTCTAAATAACCAATTGGAACGCAATAAAATGCAAATGAAAGCTTATTTACTCAGCTTTCATAATACATCAAGATTAGACCCGTGTGTTCCTGTCCGTTTAAGATATCTTATGTGCCCAGAGTGTTAACATTTTTTTGGGACACCCTGTATATGAGCAACCTAGTTACACCACTGGAAACTTAATTCCACCTTATTATTATAAATATATATATTGCGTGTATGGAACTAGGTTTGGGTCATAAGTACGCTTTATACAATACTACACACCTTAATGTGAAGTAATGTGTTGTTTTGCTGTTTCATGTCTTCAATTTCTCTTTGTGCCTCTTCCAATTTGATGTTCTGTGTAGATATTGTTGTTTCAGTTTCAATAAGAGACTGTTGAACATGACCTAATGAGAATAAAAATTAGATACCACAATTTATTTAATCAGTTAAATTAACAGAGTATAATAATTTCTTTAAACAAAGTCCAATTTGAAAAAGAAACTATTGTAGTGTTTATAGTAATGACAACAATATAACTAGTCATTTTACTGGATGGATAATACTGATTGTTCCCTAATTTCAAAGCGTGCCTTAAGGTTCAAAGAAAATAAAACCCACTCATATTATAAGTTTCATTTTAAACCATTACTTCATCCACATTTTAAATATTATATGACACTTTATAGTCTGTATCAATGCTGGAATAATTTTCATGGGATTGTCATACTTTGTATATTAACCTGACTGGAAAATGTACAGGGCGAGTCAAAAAAAAGTTTACCCTTATTGAAAAAATTGAAAAAAATATTTCTGACCACAAAATCAAGGCAAACAAAACTTTAAATGATTGCGCCATTTCTTTGCTACCATCTGGAAAATAAATCACGCTATTTGATGATACTGTTAAGTAAATATGACTATTTCTGTACAAGAGCTGTTTTTTCACCAAAAATACGGTTTTTAATTTCAAGCTTAACGAGCTTAATAATGTTTACTAGGATTATGATGTAAAGCATTACACATCTTGTTTATTAACCCTAACCCCCCTGAGTGCTAAAAAATGCTAATCCAAAGTCCCTCTCCAAACGCATGCGCCGTCGGTTTTCGATGACATAGTCAACCGAGCCTATATAATGAGTGCAGTATACTGCACGAATGTGTAGCTGAGGGCCGTGGCTTAGTGGTTGGAAGGTGGGACTTGAGAACGGAGGGTCCCCGGATCGAATCCCGTCAGGTTCCCGGAGATTTAGTTGGTGTTTTTTCCTCGAAAATTGTGATCCCGGTCAAAAATCCTAAACCGGGGTTAGGTTTTTTTGTGTGTGTTCTATTAACCCTAACCCCCTGAGTGCTAAAAAATGCTAATCCAAAGTCCCTCTCCAAACGCATGCGCCGTCGGTTTTCAATGACAAAGTCACCCGAGCCTATATAATGAGTGCAGTATACTGCACGAATGTGTAGCTGAGGGCCGTGGCTTAGTGGTTGGAAGGTGGGGCTTCAGAACGGAGGGTCCCCGGATCGAATCCCGGCAGGTTCCCAGAGATTTAGTTGGTGTTTTTTCCTAGAAAATTGTGATCCCGGTCAAAAATCCTAAACTGGGGTTAGGGTTAAAAGAATTAAGTAGACAATAGACTTATTCAAAATTGTCTCCTAATAGATTAAAACAATAGACAGCTTTAAGGCCTATTTATGACTCAATTACCACGCTTTAATCATTTCATAACAAAGGAATTGATCCTTTCGCTGTCGGTATTGTAATTTTTTATTGGTCGTATCTTATGAAATATAATGGTCAAGATCTGGAAGCGTGTTCGGACGTTAAATTGGTCACTTTTATTCAAAACAGCGCAAAATAAGTTTCCTTCAACCAATCTAAACCAGATAAAATTCATATTAAAGCTAATTGATTTGTCTTTATACCCTAGTAAATTGTTTTGAAAACAAACGAATACTTTTTTCTAAAAAAAATCGCTGAAGTTGACTAAACTTTTTTTTGACTCGCCCTGTATAGAAACATGGGATATTTCCTTTTTTGTCTAAAAATATTTGGCTGTACAATACAATATTTGGCCAAATTCTGGATGATTATATATAATTCAGTTTTAGCCCTACAACTTTATTTCAGCCCTGGTTGGAATGTGAAATACACCCAAAATATGTTGATTCTTCATATAATAATATGAAGAGCTACAACTATAATTAAAATAATACAACCGCGGTGCATTTTTTAACAATATTCTTTGAGATTACCTTTTTCTTCATGTAATACAGACATTTGCTCATTATTTTGCTGGATAGTTTCATGAAGCCGATGAATATGAGTTTCCTTTTCTTCAAATTGTTTGCACAAATCTGCTACCTGTTATAAATTTAACAAAATACATGTTCAATGCATACTAATTTAACACAGAAAATCCCTGACCAGGTGCTTTGATGTTGGCTAATCTAAAATCAATAATTGGTACGAAAAATGTGAGATTTACATTTAATGAACAAATTTCTTCGCCATAGTTTGGTACCTATTCATAAAAATCGAGTGTATAGTTTTAAGTTATGATTGTTTGAATGACCATAACTACCAACAAAGTTGTTGCACTAAAATTGGGTTTCTATGGGATATCATTGCTTAGTGTGGGATTACGCAGTGAAAATGTGTGTGAACTGCTCTCTAAATAGCTTAGATTTAAAAATAAGTCCAAGGGCTGATATTAGGGCACTTATCATTTGAGATTTAAGCGCAGGCCCCTTACTATTAAAAAGCTAACACAATTCAGTAAGTGTTATAATCCGTTCATGAATATCTTACTCATCAGTAACACCAACATTTTTAATCCAATCGACTGCAATTTTAAACTCAAATCAACAGTATTTGATTTGATAAGTTTTAAAAGGTTTTATCCGTAAAATTAGTACATTTGGACTTATTTAATCTAAGCGATTAAGAGAGTTGAGTATCAGTGTGATTTTAGGATACTCTTAAGGTTTAGGCTTTAGTAATCAAATAGTTCTTTGCTTACAATTCCTAATGAAAGGATCTTTTATTTTAATTGTTCTTACCTTTATTTCAGATTCTTCTACTTGTGATTGCAGATGAGTTTGAACTTTATGGAAATGGTCCTTCTCTTCTTCAACTGCATATTAAAATGAAAGGACCATTTCAAATAATATTAGTAATACAATAATTGTACATATTGAAGATCTAAGAATCAATTATAATATTTAACTAGATCTAGTTCTGGTCTGAGACCAGGGCACCTTGATTTTTATGAGAAAATTATCCCTAGTGACCTCTTCTTGACCTTTGACCTTGACCTTGAACGTATACATAGCGTATGACTAACGTATTGATAGCGTATCACTAACTTATAACATACTTATGACAGCGTATCACAGCGTATGCGAGCGTATAACTAACGTATGCTTAACGTATACTTAACGTAGTCGTAGCGTATGTCTGCCGTGTTCGACGTATCGTCAGCGTATCCTCGACGTACAACGAACACGTGGCTTATTATGCCACTGTAGCACGTATAAATACCGCGCCGATCTCACATTACATCATTCCCGCCGATGTCATCAAGCAGTTAACATGCCTCCCAAGAAGAAGCAAGCAACCAGGGGCCGAGGCCGAGGAGGAGGAAAAAGCAAGAAGGCCAAGACAGACCATGAAGAAGTGAGGATGAGATACTCAAGGGCCCATTTATATACTCAAACCCTCCATAAGTTCCCAAAACGCCGAATGCGCGCTAGCTGTACGGTAGCCCTGTCACACCATGGCGTATCGCCGGAACGTATAACAACATATGCGAAATATCGAAAAATACGTTGGCGTACGTTGGTGTACGCTGATACAAGTTAGGGGTAAGTTTGGGATACGTCGTATACGTTAAGAGCACGCTGTGATACGTTGTGAAAATTTGGAACACGTCGAGCCCGCGAAAAATTATTGAGCATGTTCAAAATTTCTCGACGTACTCAACGTGTGCTTAACTTACGTTCTGCATAAGTTCCCGATAGGTTCGTGGTACGTTAGACATACGTTTACAAACGCTGACATACGTTAGACATACGCTGACATATGTTAGAGGTACGTTAATCGTCTTAAGTTGTAGGTTGGACATATAGATTTACCCTTCTAGATATTTTAATAGTTATCATCTAGGCTGCGTTTACTTGAACTGGCAACACTTGTCCCGCCGTGTACGAAACTCAATTTCTGCAACGGCATAAGTCACGTGTTCGTTGTACGCCGAGGATACGCTGAGGATACGTCGAGCACGGCAGACATACACTACGAATACGTTGGTCATACGCTCGCCGATCGCATACGCTGTGATACGCTGTCACAAGTGTGTTATAAGTTAGTGATACGCTATCAATACGTTAGTCATATGCTATGTATGCGTTTAATACGCTATGGATACGTCCATTCCATCACCGATGTTGACGCAATTCGTTGGGAAGTTGGACGTTCTTGGACGTTCTCGGACTCTGCCAATTTTCGAGCTATTTTTTGAATACGTCGGCATACGTTCAGGCCACGTTCAGGCCATACGCTATGGTGTGACAGGGCCTTAATGCGCATCAGTCATTTCCTCTGAGACGAGAAGCATTTTAGGTGAACGGATTGAAAATCGACGTTTTGACTCCTAGTGACCCCTTCTTGACCTTTGACCTGATTAAAATGATTGACTTATTTTCTTGGCTCATCAATCCAAACAAGATGCAACAAACCCGGTCCAAATCGGATCATGTCTTAACTTTTACCCCTGTAAAGTTCAATGACCCTATTAACCTTTCTTGACCTTTGACCTGGTCAATATCATTGACTTATTTTCTTGGCTCATCAAACCAAACAAGATGCAACAAACTTGGTCCAAATCGGAGCATGTCTTAACTTTTACCCCTGCAAAGTTCAATGACCCATATTGACCCCTTTTTGACCTTTGACCTGGTCAATATGATTGACTTATTTTCTTTGCTCATCAATCCAAACAAGATGCAACAAACCCGGTCCCAATCGGAGCATATCTCACGTTTTACCACTGTATAGGTCAATGACCTCTAGTGACCCTGCATGACACGTCAATTTTAATCGCTGAGACCGCTGTATGTGCATGGACCCAAGGAATCTTTTGACCAATTCTGACATTCATGAGCCATTTCCTCTGAGACAAGAAGCATTTTAAGTGATATGGTTAGAAAATCAACATTTTGACCCCTAGTGACCCCAAATCATTTCTGATTTTAAAAACCGGCCTATTGTATATGTGTACGGTCATAAGAAATATGTTGACCAATTTTGACGATCCTAGGTCATTTCACTAAATTGCAAATGCATTTTAAGTGAAAATCACGTTTTGGCCCCTAGTGACCCCCCTGTGACCTTTGACCCCAAACTGTGAGATCCTGTAATGAAGGTCTGGTAGGGGGTCCTACTGACCAAATATGGTGATTGTAGCATGTAAACTGTAGGAGAAGAAGCATTTTGTAGATATTGCCAGAAGATGATGATGATGATGAAAGAAACGGCAGAGATAGAGTACCTCGATTTTTGAAAAAATCAAGGTAATTATCATCAATGCATCAATTTCAACTTTTAACTACATTATAAGTGAAACCTAATGGTATTATGCTGAAAGAAAAATACATACAGGGGCAAGAATAATAGAAAAAGGGATTGTCTTGCTGATTACCCACTTTAAAATTCTCTGCAAGAGTCTTACAGAGAATTTTAAAGTGGGTAATTTGAGAAACTTGGAAAGTGTAGATTGTCATAGCCAGAAAAAAGGTGAATGCAAATTGGCACTTTGCAGACAAAGGGTATAATAAAAATGATGGCACAGGGAGCTTTTCCCCTTTGCTTCTTTATATAAAATGCTTGCATAATCTATAGTCACCAATTGTCCATCTGGGGCCTTTTAGATGGAATGGGGAAAAAAATCAGCAGCAATAAGGGCCAAATGCCAACATTTGCATATTATATTGATCAACTAAATAAATGTTTTATAATAATAAAAAATATATTATTACTTACATTGCACTTTTAAGTTGTTCACCTTGTTAACATGCACCAAGCTCAACTCTTTGAATTGCTGATCAATTTCCTGTTGAAAGATAATTTGATGAAATATATTTTAGTACCAATACAGGCACAGTACACTGGCCTTGTGGATGACATGAATGCAATGATTTACAATTACAACTTCAGACTAAATTGATGACACACTTTTGACCCTATCATTGTAATAATCATCTTCTTTCCCTTCTCCTTATCCAATATTTAACATGTTATGTTCTTATGAACCCTACTCAAAATTGCGTAGTGGATCAGGAGGAGGGGGTTCAAATTAATTATGTCTTATATTGTTGTTTATCATATTTACAGGTATGCTATCTTTTTACTGGCATGCAAATAAAAGCCTTATTTACTGAGTTGGACAAATGGGTCAACTACTTCAACTAGAACATTTGAAACCACTCTTATCTCTGTTAAAAGAAGGCTGTCAAGTGTCAGGAATAGCCGCCGTAAAACTGCTGTAACTTCGTCATATAATCCATATAAAAGTATACATTTTCTTGAAGGGAAGGGTTAAAAAAATCTAACCATGAACAATGAAATTGCTCAAAAAAGGATGCAGAGTGTCTAGTCCTCCTCGTAGGGCCACTAAAACCAGCATTATCCAGGGAAATACTATACTAAGATAGAATATAGAAATACTGAGTCAGCCATCTTCCTAGCTGAGCCAAAAGAGTGCAAAGTCCACGGGCGGTTCTCAGATTGGGAGCAGTTTTCTAGGGTTAGATAGAGTAGTCCTAAGGTAGGACTACAGAGTGTCCCCTCCCTTGATGGAGTTGACCCGGTAGAACAGCTCAAATTACCGGGCAAATAGGTTGAAGTGATTTTAAAATTTAAAAAAATCTGTAAATACAGTAGGTTGGAGGGAGCGAGGGCCCAAATTTGAGTCGGGTGGATTTTTGGGGACGTCATGTCACAACCCCCCCCCCCCCCTTTTCAAATTTCTGAATTGGCGGTGGCAATCCTCAGCCTGGTAAAGTTAAAGTCCACCGGGAAGATACCCTTTGCCCCTCTGACAAGTGACCCCAGATACGCCAGGCGGGTAATGGAAAACTTTGGATCACCTTTCACAGTAGTTGAATGATGAGTAATTCTCCATATGGACTTGGTTTACTATCTACCAAAGATAGTTATTAAATAATGATTGTTCAGTGTTATAACAATTAGCTCTATAAACCCTCGTCCTCATAACTAAGGGGGGGGGGGGCTACCACCCCACCCTCCTAAGAATTTTCGCCGGTTGCGCTAAAACGCAACAGACAATGACCTAAGGTGTCTAGGTGATCGCTTTTACATCCCTTGCGCTCATTTTGATGAAATAATTGAGGGTATAACCTTACTAATAGGATAGGGTAAGCCGTCCAAGTCCGATAGTAGTGGGGGGATGGTTGCAACTTGCCACCTTACAAATTTTTTAAATCGCCATTTTGAAAACCCCAGTGTAAGTCTTTTTGATACTTCTTAATGTTTCAGATCATGGATTCAAAATCTTTCTTTGTCCTTTATTTTTATCTTTTTTGTCCTTCTCTCTTTCCAAACTCCTTGACACTACCGCTTGCCCAAAGCATTGATTTACTTTACTTGCTTCAGCCACACCCCGGCAAAAATGATGGTTTGATTAGTCGGGCCCCCGATGCGTGAACAATGCGTGTGACCAAGCCATCAGACGCACCAAAAACATAGCGGGTAACGCAGCACGCACTGGCGGCATTCGAAACAACAGCGTCACATATTTTAAGCGAACTGGCGCGTGCTAATGCGTGAGAACAATCAAACACGGGATATGGGGCGCATGGGAATGTTGCTGATCCCCTGCGGGCTGATTTTTCCATTCCATTTTGTCGATGTTCAGAATAAGGAATTTAAATCCTTCTAAATAGGCTTTTGGAATTTAGAAATTGACATTTTTTTTCTTTCTTCATGTACTGATAGATAACACTCTGAAGTTTTGAAAAATGAAGAAAAGTGAAATTCCTGAAAAAAGCAAAATTGAGACTTAACAGTCCCCTTAATACCTGAAATCCTTTCATCTGGACTTGTTCATTGACTTTTAATTCATCTCTGTCCCTTTCACATGTAGAGAGTCTCTCTTCAACTTTTGTAGTGTAGTCTTTCAGCAAGTTGCACATGTCCCGTGTTGTTTCGATCCTATAATGAGCAATGCAAAAAAATAAAATTGGACTAAAAAAACAGACACAATGAGAAAATGTATAGACTACAACATAAATATAAAATCATAGACCAGAGAGGAGTTATGATTAAATTGAGTAACTAACAAGTAAAGCACATCCACATCATAACTGATTATGCAGACTTCCTTTTTTTCTCTTGAAAATATGTACCAAATTTGGACAAACCCACCCTCCCTTGTTTGCTAAGCCAATTTTGATGATGACAATTGTAAGTACTCTTTAGTTTTAGTTAATCTATCATTTTAAAGGCCAAGGTTGGATCTCTTCAGGAAGGAAGTTATTCCCTTCCACTGACCACATACTTATATTACTTTCAATTCAATTCTTCAGATGGTATACTGATTTGCCACTTTTGCCATTAGTCATTTTCAAGAGCTGTCGCCAACTTTAACACATATTACCATTATTACAGCCAGGAAACAACGTTGATCCTGTTGTGATGCAATTATAATTTACGCCAATTACGTCAATCCAGAATATTGTTTTCATTAATTATTTAATATGTAAGATGAAAAACATAAAATAATATGCTAACATTTATCATTGCAAATAGTTTCATAGAAATATGTCATGACAGTTTGTGTCCATGTTCCCATATTTTGCTAAAGACTCTCATATTTTTCAGCAGAGCCAAGCCAAGCATCATTGAAACTATAAGATATATATGCTTAATAGAATGTTCAGGTATTTTGGATAATTGCTAACCATCCACCTTTTAACAACAAATATATATTATATTCTACTTACTTTTGTACAATCTCCGCTCGATTTTCTATTTCTTCTTGAAGTTTTACACTGAGCATTTCATTTTGCAGCTGAAATAACAAATTATGTAAAATATAATGCATTCTATAAAAAAACACCTTTACAAATGTTCCAGATAGTTCTAAGCTCTTGTTTAAGAGTAGATGGTGCACTCATGGTTCTCAAAAGGGCTTGGAAGCAGAGTACCTTAGAACAGATCCACTCAAAATATGGAATCATATCATCTGATTTGACTTTTTCTTTGAGGTGAGGGTGGGGTGATTGAGTGATGTAAATTGGGATCTACCTGTAAAGATTTTACAACCAGTAGAGCTGCACATTCCCATACAAATGTTGGTACCTCTTACCCTAATTGCATACCTTCTTAGCCTTGTTTTAATTCCCTACCTGAAGATCAACGACTGCTTTCCTTTGATGTTCTATTGTTTCTTCAGCTTCTTTCAGATGTCTTTCTTTTTGCTTTTGGTCAATCTCTGTCTGAACTTTCCATCGCCTGATCTTATCTGCTTCTAGGTGCAGGCGAGAGTGAAGAGAGCTTAAACGATCATTGCTTTGAACACTTGTCTCGCTGGATTTTTGTTGTTGGGTTTGTTGTGTAGTTTGACTCTGAGGTTGACTCTGAGGTTGTGTAATTTGCCTTTGTTGCATTGGAGATGCCATTGTACTTGAAGTAGATGTTCGCCCAAGACTTGGAGTCAGTAAGAGAAAAGGACTACTTGTTTTTGGTTGTTGATTAGCAGATGTTGTCACTGATGATTGGTCATTCTTTGAAAAATGATAGCAAAAATATAAAACTCTTATATTATGGAATCACCAGTCTAATAGCATCGCATTGTGTTGCAATCTGGACAATTCAGTAAACCCACAATCAAAAATGGGAAATATTAATCCTTTGCTGTTGTTATTTTTAAAATTTATTTAATTGAAATTAATTTGATTGTATTTTAAATTCGTGTGTATGTATTTTTGGTCCCGACATATTGGAAATCTTACATTTACATTAACATATAAATTCTAATTTTCAAAATATTCATTGGTTTAACACTGTTTCAAAATGAATAATAAATTCTGGAGAAGTATGAGCATGATGTGTTTGAGCATGACATTTTGTTGTTTGTTTTTTACATTCATTTTGGTAAAATATTATGATAACAAATTCAACATATTTTCTTAATATATATATTATAACCAATTTACCTGAAACAGACTGACTCCACTACTGCTTGTTATTGATTCACTGCGTGTGTTGTTTTCAGTGTTGAAGAGGAAAAAATTCTGCTGAGGTTCTTGAGAGTTATTATTCATGTTGGTGGGTTTAAAAAATGGTTCACTGCTTGCCCTCTGCTCCTCTTCATTCATCTGCCTTTGTGCTTGCATCATTCTGCATACTCTGCAAATATTTATAGCATAGTTCAAAGGTTAAATTAAAATACCTAGAAAAAACAAAGAAAGGAGAAAGACTGGTCCCTGTGCTGGTGGTCTTTATTGGGAAGAAAAACAAAAAAATATCAGATAAGGCCTATCTGGAAATTGTGTGAAATTATTTTCCAAAGACATTGTGCCAGACATTTGTTTCCAATTTCACTTTGCTGATCTTGAGGAAATTGCTCTAAATGTGTGAGTTTCTAGTGGAATGTGCAATAATAAATCAAGTCTGTAGCCAGACCAGGTGGGCAGGTCTGCTTTTGTGGGGGGGGGGTCTCCATGTTTTGTGTGTGTTGTGTTCTTTGTTTGTTTGTTGGGGTATTTGTTTGTTGTTGTTTTGTTGTTGTTGTTTGTTTTTATTGGGGGGGGGGTCACCCCTTATTTGACTCACTTGTTTCCCCGGATAGGCCTAGCTTGATTCTTAAAGCCACCGGAGTGTGTTAAGAAACCACTCTTTTAATAAAAGTTAAGATTTCAACGGGTTCCGTCGGACAAGTTCAACTGTCAAGCTTTCTTCAGGATTAGCTCTGACGTCTTCAGGACCAGATTATTATAATATTAAGCAAAACATAGACTAAGAGATTGCCACTTCTCTATTATTATCATCATTTGGGCTGCCCCTTGCCCGATGATTTGAGTAGGTTCCCTTTTCCTACTTGTGAAAGATTGGTGGCTCTGAAAAGAGCCGTTCAGATGGATTGCCCCCTTTTCCACCCTGCTCAAGTTCATAACAGCATCAAACGATCACTGCACTACTGTACAATATACTTTTTGTAGTGTGTAGTAGACAAGGGGCGGTCTACATTATTTCCATTGGTCAGGGGCAGTCCTTTGGAATAGGTTCTATTTACTTCTATTAGAGCCAAATGTTATAGTAGGCCAGTGGCAACCTAAGTTTAGAGCTCTTTTCAGAGCCACCATCTCTGTTTAGTGGAAAAGGGGCCCAATTTAGAAAATAAATAAAAATAAATTACCAAAACTAAACACTGACCAAATTATGAAAGTGCAGTAAATTTTCGCATTTGAGCACTTTAGTTACCATTATTTTGTCAGCAATGTCGAATTTCCAAAACGAAGAGCAATAAAATGGGTTGCTTAAAATCAAATTTATAATAGAATAATGTGTTTGCAATCTGTTCAATTTTAAAAATTAGTTCTTAATTTAGAGAATATGCATAGGCCTAGGCTAGCTAGGCCTAGCTCTATATTTACCTTATTTAATTTAAGCAAGATTTATTCTTATAGTAAACGTCAAAATACTATGGACATAATTCCAACAATGCGTGCGTACGTGCATAGGCCTACGTGCGTAAACTTGAAGTGCGTACCGGGCTATTTAAAAAATGACAGCGCATCCTGAATGGTCTATTGTGATGCGCATGCATGCATCTAAGCCTAGTTGTTTGCGCATTTATGATTTGGACGCAGCTTCGCGAACAGCAACAGCAACGTATTTATACATTGTCGTCGATAGAATTAGGCGGAGCTTAAATCCGGGCCTCTATCGTTACCGTAGCGGAAGGGGGCGTCCATTTATGGACGTTAATTGCTATAATAAAAACAAAAATTTGTCGATCACAGCATAGGCCTAGGCCTATATGATTCCCCAACCTCATGCATCTGGGGCGTATCGTGCGTAACCGCGTCATTCGCGATGGCAAGGGCGCACAATACGCACCAGTCGAATGGGACGCTGGGGAATCGTATACGCTTTGATAGACAAATTTTTGTTTTGATTATAATATAGGGCCTACAATTATTTGTTTTGATTAGGCCTAGGCCTAATCATGGACATGTGTTACGATGACGATGTTGTTTGATTGACACATCATATGTCATTGGACCTAGGCCTAGGCCTACTGCTTACAAGTTATACATGTTATATAGCTTAGCCTTTTAGTTTTAGGCTACACGGTAGGTAGGAGAATAGGCTTATTATCCTTATAGCTATTTGCGCAAAGACGCCTTGCTCCACTCAGTGGTTGACGGGTCGGCCTAAGTGACATCATGACATGCATGCATGCATGCACATGATCATGATGTCATGATGAGCATGATTGCTGATGGATCTGTATCTGTAAAGTGCAAGTCTGTATCTTACTCTGTACTCAAGTCAATGTACTGTAAGCGTTATACAATGTATAGGCTAGGCCTACTCCAACAAAACGGTAAAAAACACATCCCGCTAGAGTTGACGAAGCGCGGAGCTAGAATAGATTTGTTTAGTTGCCGGCTGTAGTTTTGTTTAGGAAGTCAACTATGAACTCAATCAAAGCAAAGGCCGAAGGCGAAAGCAAAATTGAAAAGGTCTGAGGTTGGCGTTTTTGAACTGGATGATTGTCCCTTCACTTCCATTCCAATCCAGCACAAGTAAGTTCCAGGTTCAGCAAACGTAACAATTAGGCCCTAGACTTAGAGCCTATTTTGCACCACATACTTTTAGGATAAGGGACCTTTTAAAATTAAGGCCTAGGCCTAAAAGCAAAATTATTAAAAGCTTACCAAAAAAGGCTTAACAATAACATTTCCTGCACGGGTCGGGGGCTTTTGGCCCCGGTTTTTGAGGCATTCAGCATCTTTAAAATCATTTAATTACTTACGATAGACCGCTATTTCACAATTATACAACCAATATAATCTTACCAATTAAATTACCCTGTTTTAGTAGTCAAATATCTTAATTTTCTAGGCGATAGCCCTGAAAAATCTTCGCCGTAATTCAGACAGAAATGTTGCTAAATTCCGGTTGCCAAGGCAGGCATTTAAATTGGGCCACTGAATCTGGATAAATGGCAAGAAGTGTCCTTTTTGAATACGCGGGTTACGATATATCCATGGTCCCGAAAGAGGCAGACGGTAATTGATTGATTCTAATAACCAATCAAATACCGTTACGTATCTCATTGCGGCACTTATGTAGCCTGTGATTGGTTGAAAGTTTAAAAGCCTCTGGTTGGATGAAAGTTAAAAGCCATTTAAAGAAATTTGAAGAAAATGTAAACAAAGTTAAATCAGGCAACACTGACTCTACTGGGATAGGAATGAAGGGTATTTTATTGATTTTCTTTAATGACAAACCTGTTGCAGTACCGAAAGAAAGGACATCGATCATATCAGTCCAATCATCCATCCACCCGCTTTGCTTTGATTGATTGATTGATTGATTGATTGATTGATTGATTGATTGATTGATTGATTGATTGATTGATTGATTGATTGATTGATTGATTGATTGATTGATTGATTGATTGATTGATTGATTGATTGATTGATTGATTGATTGATTGATTGATTGATTGATTGATTGATTGATTGATTGATTGATTGATTGATTGATTGATTGATTGATTGATTGATTGATTGATTGATTGATTGATTGATTGATTGATTGATTGATTGATTGATTGATTTGATGATTGATTTAATGATTGATTTAATGATTGATTTAATGATTGATTTAATGATTGATTTAATGATTGATTGATTTAATAATCAGTTTATTTTGCTTGGTTGCTTGATTGATTTTTTTAATGACATTCATTTTTTATTTAGTCATTCACCTTTTTTTTTTGTATAATAAGAGCAAATGTCAATGTGAACAATAATAGCCCAACATATTATGCGATCTTTTCCATAGGACGCCCTCTATCCTTGATTTTTTTTTTGAACGTAGATTTACAGGGTGATACGATTCCTATTACTCTAAAATCATGGTCCGAAGAGTGAATTTAGAATGAAAATAAACTGTCTTGCAGCAGGACAATCTATTTTCAACCTCTTTAAACCATGATTATGAAGTAATTTGGAATCGTATCGCTCTGTAACTATGATCAGAAACGTAAATCTGCAAGAAAATCTGCTTTATATAAAAAATCAAGAATAGAGGGCGTCCCATGGAAAAGATCGTATAACATGCCTTTAACGAACTGACTGATTAGAAATCAAACTGGTAACTCTCTGGCAAATAACTCTGATGGGCCACTCAATTGTTTTTTGGGGCTGTGATTTTTTCTTCACATCATGATATTTTGATATCAGAAGAATCCCCATATTGTTTTCATTATGTCTGTAAAATCTAAGGGGCCATTATTTATGGTGGAGGGGGTTGGGTAAACTATTATAGGGGGGGTCATGTAACTTTCATATGTTGAAATAGGGGGGTTATGTAACTTTTTATTCTTGAACAGGGGGGGTTGTGTAAATTTGTTTAAACTTTAAAGATGGTGGTGATTGGAGTGATTTTAGAGACTATTTTGGAGTGAGATTTTTTTTCTGCGCTCCGCGCATATTTTCTTAAAACCTATCGACTTCAAAAACTTTTACTATGAGACGACTTCTGGACAGCAAATCGACGATATGGTGGAAAAACATCTATATAATCATCAACGGTCGAGACATTAGAGCCACAGGGTGTATAATGTACAAAATCCAATATCATGATTTAAAAATGTAATTTATTGCATGCTTTTCACCTCGGATCATCTCTGCTTTGCACCAATCACAAAAGTAGAACGTTTCACTGGATTATACGTTTCTGCTCAGAATGTTCTAACTTGTTCGGGTATAAAGACTCACAAAACCACCCAAAATGTATAAATATGAAGAAAATAAATTCCAACTCGCTGCGCTCGCCATTACTAATTTCACAAAATAAAAAGAAGGGGCATCATAAAATTATTGGACGTTCAGATAGGGCACAAACAAAATTTTCCAACGTATCCATGAACAAAATTCCAAAGGTAAAGACAGCCACTTAAGTATGACAAGTTGATTTTTTTTCGGGAAGGGGGGGGGGGGGGGGGGGGGGGGGGGGGTTGTGTAAAAAGCTACTGGTGAGCAGGGGGGTCATGTAATTTTCAGTTTCAGCCGTAGGGGGTTAGGTAATTTTAACTTACGAGTCTCAAATTTGTCCCCCCCCCCGCCCCCCTCCACCATAAATAATGAACGGTCCCTAACACCTCATTAATTTATTTTTGTTTATTTCATTTTGTATTTTACTTTGATTTTATTGCCACTCTTTAGTTGTAATATAATTAACAGTCTTTTGCGTGGTCAATATAGGGCCTACACAAAAGTAACAGCCCCCCCCCCCCCCCCCCCCGTGTCATTCAATCAATTATAGTAGTAGTAGTGTCATTCAATCAATTATATAGTATTACAGTATTAACATATTTTATTTAGCATCAATCAATACCCGCTGTCCCCGCAACAATCATCCCACTTAACCACGCGGAAATTGTTTACAAACAACCATAGTTTTAACAGGATGAATGACGTTTTATAAACAAACTATTATAAACTTTATGTTTTGGAATCAAACGTGATCAGCCAACAGACTGGCAACACTTGTACTCATTGCTTCCGGTTTTCGAAGATATGAAAAAGATCAGCTGCTGCTCGGCTTGACTTGACAGACTGTGTTTATGTGATTGCTAGGGGAAGTCAGAGAAGTCAACTTTAGTCCTTTTACGAACTAATATTATCGGAACAGTGAATATCGATAACTTTGAGACAAGGAGTAAACTAGGAATATAACGAGTGAATCTAATAATATAAAAAGGCAATTGCCTTACCAGCTTCAACCTCACACAGTGAATTAAAATCTAATTTTGACTATGGAACGAATGCGATACACCTGTTTTGCTGTTATTGCATTGCTGTACAGTACTACACAAGGTAAGAGATTCCTGTGGTGCACAGGGCCGGCTCATGGGCCGGCTAGTGCATAACATAACATACATCGAGAGTTTTGTTTTAACGCTGCTCCTCATTTTTAAAGTTCATAGTGTTTTTTAATATCCTTGGATTGGAATCATCATTGTCTGAACAACTAATATGAATTTATGATGTGTCAATGTAAATCATTCATGTAGTTCATGACTAGAGGTGTTTGGGTTTGTACCATTCCTTGTTCTCAGTAGTGGCGTAGCTGGGGGGGGGGGGGCATTGTCCCCCTAAAATTACCCTGTCGGCGGTACACAACGCATGCCGTTGGTACATTCATGATTTTGACCTTGCGGTTTTTGTTGCCGGTTTTGAAGACAACCACATCGTGCCCCCCCCCCCCCCCCCCCCCAAGTTTCTCGAGCTGATAGCAAAACAAATTTGGGCAACCTTTTACTATTTCTTTGTCGGTACAACTATTTCTTCCCCCCCCCCCCCCCCCCCCCCCCTGTTTCTAAATGCTGGCTACCCGCTGCTTGTTCTTGTACACACACAAAATCAAGAAATGAATGGCACACACCAAGAAAATATGCTAAAAGTGAAGTGGTGATAGAATCAAATCCTCTTTATTTGTATTCCAAGCACTTTCATTGTTAAGCCAATTTCAACATGAAATTCAATATTTATATTTCTTTGGGAATACTGGGATTTGAGTAGTGAGTTGTCATTGTCAAGACATTTAATGTTGTCTTGCACACGCAGGTTCAATCAGTTCCAAATTGGCAAGAAATATTCGGTTTTATCTATTGGCGCGCAAAAGTAATTCAAGCGTACGCGCGCATTTTGGGCCATACGTACACAATTTTCCCCGAATGCATGCGTCACACATTCAATGCACAATGCGCTTGCTGCTTTTATGTAACTCCTTCACCCGTCTACTGTATTAATTCACAGCTG